>ML777418.1:24560-47964 GCA_009831015.1 Picea engelmannii
ATCCTCTTCAACTTATAAAAGGAGAGGAGCTCTCATGGAGAAGGGGTTGTTCTTGAGCTTAGATTTGGTTGGCTTGGAATTATTAGCTTGGTTGGAGTGGCTTTGAGATTTGCTTTGTCAAGATAGATTGTGAGTAGCTATCATATGCATGGTCTCAGAATCCTTGGAGCAAGAAGTGTGTGGGGAATGAAGGAAAGTTAGAAGGGACCTTACCACATCAAGGCTATGGTTGTAATCTCTCTTTCACATTTAATATGATACAGTAATATGATTCTTTCCTATAAAGCTTGTTGTGTTTTATTGTATGATTCCTTGATCACATACATAGGTTTATATTGAGTTTATGCTATTACTATCACTTTGGTTGGTTGTGTTCTTTTACAGGTTCATCATTGCATGAGCGTTGGAACGGAGCTAGGATGGCGATGGCAAGAGGAAGCAATGTTTAAATGGTATGTCACCTATCCCTCTTTAGTTAGTAAATTCAATATCTAAAACTTAAGGAAAGTGTCATGTTCTGGTGTGTTTTGTTCTAGATCTAGGTGGATCTAGGGAGATTAGTTAGTGTCTGCACCTACTGATTTGTCCGATAACACTGGGTCAAAGCCAAAATGAAGAAACAACTTCAAAAGATGAAAAATATGGAGAATTTATCACAGAAAGGGGGTAGCTCTCTAGTGTAAGCGGCACCAAAGCGTTTCATTTCTCTGTTTAAGTCTAATGGGGAGTGTTGGTGCTCTGAAAACATCATAGGGGGAGCGCTCTTCTCTTAAAACTCAGAAAAAATCTCAGAAAACCAAATTTCTAACAGACTCAGCAAATCAAGGTGATCATGACGAAACAAAGAGGAAATCAAACAGATCTAAGAATCAGAAACAATATGGAGAAGGTCACGAAAGGGCAAAGGATCAAAACAAGATCTTGGAATGGAAACAAAAAATCATAGCTTCTCCCCAATGGAGTCACCAATTTCTGTTACAAGTGAATCCTCATGCGGACAAGCGAATTCCCTCTTGGTCTTGAGACTCTTAAGGCCAAGACAGAAAAGTGATTAACATGGACACTGACATCCTTTTTAGATCTAATTAAGCTAATATGTGAAAATGAAGAAGAGGAATATGTACCTTGTTAATGGTGTTTGTCCTTGCAAGATCCAAGCTGAGATCCAATCCTGAGCTCCTCGATAGGTTCTATAAAACAAACAAAGATACAAAGAACTTACTATTCTATTGAGATTAATTCAAATATAGATATATCTATTGAAGACAAATTCATGTGGAAAAAACATAAATTTAAAAGAAACAGGCCAAGCATTGATTATTAATGAGAACAAGTAAAAGGTGCTTACAATCCTTTGATAGAGGTGCAACAACCTCTTCCATCTCTCCCTGTCCAACCCCTTTTCTCAAGTAATCTACATTGATTATGCTCCAATGGAATATCACTTATGGAATCATAATTTTGGTGTAATTCTCAATCTCCATATGTCCTTCTACCATGAGGAAGCCCCTTTATATAGGTTTGGAGAGGCCTAACCACTCGAGATATATTTGGGATAAGTTGAGGATTCCTCTCCTTCAGTTGTGGATCTCCCCTAAGATCATGCCTTGAACCAAGATTCAAACCCAAGTACCTTTAGATATTGAGGGGATTGTCCCCTGATTTCCTCCAACAAACCAAATTTCACCCAAAAAAGGGTAGTGCTCCCTCAAAAGGGGCACAAAGCACTGGAATGCTCCTCTATAAGAAAGTATAGAGAGCCAGCGCTCCCTGTCAGTAGGTAGGGGAGCGCTCCCTCCAAAAATTGATGTTTTAGTGGATTTTTCAGTGGCACAAGGTTTGTACTCTTTTGTCAATTGATTTTCCTTCTTCAAAAGTAGTCTTTGAGGTGTCTTAGTGTCCTTACGATGTCGCTAGAGAGATGACATAGACAACATGATTTTTGCGACACTTGCAATATTTATAATGAAGACTAGCCATCATTTCAATGAGTGATTTTGATGTGTAACAGTCATAGCCTCCTTCCAGTTGTAGCCAAAGAATTGGGGAGTTTGAGCTTCCCTTAGGTTGTAGCCTGAGAAATTTGGGGGTTGGAGCCTCCTTCTAGTTGTAGCTGGAAAAAAAGGGAACTTGGTGCTTCCAATGAATGTAATTCTTAAAGACATATAAGAGAAATCATTTCGTGGTTTGATCCCATTTTGGGTTTCCATGTAAAACACTGGTGTATTTTGTATGTGTGTGATTTCTTATTTTTTCATTGTTTATTTACTCTGCAACTATTGGATGATAATGCCACATTGATATAACACTTTCATTTTATGGTGAAAAATGATTAAATTGCTCTATTACTGATTCACCCCCCCCCCTCTCAATAATCCAACACTGATTAACTCTTCTTTGAGATATACTTCACCTTCTTCTTCAAAATCATCTTTTACTCCCACGAAGAGTACTCTTTTGGAATCACTTTCAATGTCATTATCCTCCTCGTCTAATGAGGAACTATCCTCTTTTGAGTAGAAACTTTTCTTGAAGAATTTCTTATTGTTTCTTCTCTTGTTTCCCTTTCAAAACTTATTTTCTCTTTTAGAAACTTCTTATTCATCACTTTATTTATTCTTGCGATGACATTTAGAAGAAAAATGACCAAATCCACCACAATTAAAACATTTCAATATAAGCATACCTTTATACTTTTTGGTTCCTTTATGTAAATTTCTTACGATGTTAGCCATCTCTTCATCTTTGTTTGAATCATCAATGTAGCTTCAACTTGGTTTTGAATTTTTATTTTTCCTCTTCTTTATTTTCTTGGATTCCTTAAAAGTTGCTTCCTTTGTGACCGAGTTCTCCTATTTTGTTCTCATTTCATAGGCTGTAAATATTCCATGTATCTCATCCATACCTAATGTACCAAGATCTGGTATTTCTTCTAAGGATGATATTTTAGAGTCAAATATCATACGAAGAGACCTCGATAACTTATAAACAACCAATGAGTCATCAACATCTACTCCTAATCCTTTAATAGTGTTGAATACTTCATCAACTCATAGAAGGTAGGCTGCAATGTCTTCATCTTCCTTCATCTTCAGTTGTTCAAACTTAGATCTAAAAATTTGAATCTTAGTTCCCTTTACCTTGACATATCCTTCATAAATATTTTGGATTTTGTCCCAAAGATCCTTTGCACTAATACAATGCATACCTTTGACAAAAATTTGATTTCCATCATTAGAGACAAGAATTATAAAAATATTGAATAAACTAACCTATCAATAGATTTAGAAAATATTACTCATTACAACATCCATTCATGAGATAAAGTCGGAAGTAATTCCTCTTTAGATCCAATCACACATGCCTTTGATAAAAAATAGAAGTTTGTCTCCAATCCTAAACAATACTTCTCAATTAAGGTAGTTCGTAAATAGTTATTTACAAGTCCAAAAATGAGGGTCTTTTCCACAACCATCGACCTTTTCTAAAAGGTCGATCCTCTTATTTATAACAAATTATTAACTAAAAATAACTATCAAAAGTGCAAGCTAAGTAAAACAAAACATTGTCACATGGTGCTTCCATCTCTCTGTCTTCTAAGAGTCATCAAATGGTTTCACTTAAGTGGATGACTATTCTCATACTCCGACCATTTGATGAAGAGTTCTTTGCATGTGTTGGGATATGGGAATCTGTGTTGGTCCATAGAGGTCGAAAGGATCTCCTTTATTTCTACTTCTCATGCCCAATACTTGACTATTTTAACACTTAACTATTGTAATATTGTTCGAGCCTTGATTGGGTGCTCCATGAACTATTGTAGTTGACTCGATCCCATGTTTGCCACCTTTTCTATCTCTACAGTCCATGTCAAGTTTTTTTTTGCATGTTGTTTGACTATGCCATGCAAGTTGAAAAATTCCTCGAGTGAGCCGAATTCTGGGAGACCAATGTCTCTCATCTCCCAATTGATCTTGACCCAACTCTTTTTGCAATCAGCCCATTTTTCTTGAATCTCCCACTGAGGTTCTTGGGCCATCTTCACCCAGTATTCAGCCGAATTCCTTATCTGATCTATGTTTGGAACCTGAATTCTAGTTGATTAAGCCCTTCTTGTTTGGCTTGAGTAGCATCCTTCACTAGATAGAACCCTATATGAAAATTGTAGGGTATGAATAGTCATTTCTTGTCCTTGACTAATGTGATGTTGTAGCCTTGTAGGATAGTCTAATAGAAAATTTATCACACAATAAGTCGGTCTGGGACATGAGCAGGTAGGAGATTTGGTGCTCCAGTGGCCCCGAACACCCTGAGGTAAGTTGAGCGTTCATATAAATACCAATGGTCTATCTTTGTTATCATTTTATTTCCTGCCACAAATAATCCTTGGGATTCCTTCTTAAAAATAATAAATGAATGTGTGTGATGAATTCATTGCATATGAGTGCATAAGATTATTTTTACCTGTTCTCCCATAGTATGTTGAAGTAGACATGGATCGGGATCTCCACAACATGCCGTATTAGATTCATGTCGGTGAAGAAATTCCTTGCACACATGACATCGAGTAGATACGAGGCCATGTAGAAAGTGGGTGACTCCTCTTCCTTCGACATCTAAGATAATTGTACACATATGCTTAATTTTTTTGAGATTATCACTTCCGAGTTGAAGCTTCTCCCAGCGATCACCACTCTATATTCCAAAGGCATCCATGCCTCCGAAAACTTGGAGTAGTCCTTTTCTCCATATAACCGACAGATGAGATCCATCAGATAGATGTATGGCTCCCTCAAGTTAATCATTCCATACCATCCATTTCTCCGGTTAGTGAACTTATTTTCCTCCTTCCACCGTGAGGCCATCAACTGGCTGGTGTCATGGAACTCATAGAACTTCACCATGAAGTCCGTGTTGAGCTGCTCCTCTGTGTCCCTAAGATTTTAGTATTTATGGACTTCTGTCGAGAGGAAAAATCTGACACATCCACCATTATCATCGTTGATCAATAATTTATGCTCGTCTGTGTGGTCAATGATACATTTCATAAACTCTATGCAAGGGAAAATCGAGGTTCTTCTTGCCACCATGTGTAAATATGACCATCGGATGTTTGGGAACACCTGAATATCGAGTGCCCTCACGTATGGGTTGTTGTGTGGGATATACTATGGGTATTCTTCTCAGATAATTCTGTTAAAGAGATCCCCCCACTGTGGGAGAATTACTTTGGACCAGTTGCTTGCTTCAGTATCACCGAAGACCAGAGGCTAGGAAAAATATTTCTTTGTCGATTTTTTGATGATAGGCTCCTCCCTAGGATCATACTCCAACTACCTCGCGGTCCCTGGAGAAGAATATTTTCCTATTTAAGCTTCCTTTAGGTTGGGTGCCCTCGGTGAGCTCCTCGTGGTTGGATTTCTCGGTGGCATCTTTCCTCTATAGCTTGTTAAACCTAGTTTTGATAATCTGAGGTCAGTACAGTCTCGAGGCACTTGCTTTGCTCCTTCGTATGCTCTGGAATTCAACCTGTGCACAAAATGAATTGGTTCAAAACCATTCTATATATTTAAATAGGGATGAACTTACCTTGTCGCATCAGCCACTCAATTCAGGTTATGAGTGTAATTTCATTAAATATGCCACCACATATTAAAATATGTTTAGAATTAAATTCATCATGGGTTGACGGTGCGGGCGCAGGTGGAAATATTGCATATTGATGATTTTAAATTGTTTTTGTTAAATCAGCACACGAGGTAACAACAAATGTGGGGTCGGGCACTAACTTGTTTATTAAATGTCCAAATCTGATCGTATCTTATGCCGCAAATATCCCATCGTTTCTCTCTTTAAGTTGGTGGACCGGGGGTTAGAATTATGGTTCAAACATTTTCGTTGATATCCTCTTGCAAAATATATGACGCCGATTGGTCTTTCCATATAGAGATGACTTGGCAAAGATGACTATGAGGTGTGATTAGGACCCATGGAACCAAAATAATGACTTGGGATAAAACAAGACTGTACAACCCCCTTACGTGGTAAAAGCATGTGGCATTCAAGACCAGTGACTTCATTCTCTCATGTTAATCGTGGTCGGGACTTTATTTAAGCAATAAATTATAAAATCCAATCCTAACTTGTCGACATCGAAAAGTGTCAAGTATCGGCGATCAACGATAATCTTACCCAAGTACTCTCGGATTGGCTCTCTCAAAAATGTCTCGATGCCAAAAACGCATTGGGGATCGGTGATCGATGATAATTTTATTGTAGATAAAATGATTGTTGTAACCTTTCTAGATTTCTATGATCCCAATAAAGTGCATCGGGCATCAGCTATCAGTGGTTTCTTTACGTCCTTTGTTAACGTATATCCTTCTCGTATATTCTGGATGCTGAAGTGGATCAACTATCTCTTGAACCTTTATGCAGATAACTTACATAAACCAAAGCCACCTCTCACTGATGTCGATGAGGATTAGTGCTTGGGGACTATATTTTTGTGTGGTTCCTTTACTTGCTTGAAATTTTTCTAACGTTGAACCTAAGTGTGTTAGGTGCAGTGTTTAGCTATCGGTTCTTAATTCGGGTGTCAAGGTATTTTAGACATGAGGTTTCACAAGTTCAAACAAAACTGACTAGGGTATAAGAGACATGAAAACAAAACAAATATAAACCATTCCCAAAGTGAAATCAAGTCAGAAAATAAAGAAAACAAGTGGTACCCAAAAAGTGACAAAAATTTGATAAGGATTTTTAGGGTGTGTTGAGCACTCAACAAATGGTGAATTATTGGATGAAATAAGAATCTTTGTTCCATCCCCAGGCTCAGCTGATATAGAATTTGGTTAAGAGATTAACTAGTTTTTATCAGATCCTCTTCTATCCTTGCATTCGAAATTCCCCCGGTTCATGAATCTAGGCCTACCTATGGAGTTTCAAACTTTATTCCACCTTCGTTCCCTTTAACCATGACCTATTACCTCTTTTCACATGAGTCGAGTAAAGAATTCACTGGCACCAGGCCTTTTAGTTATCATCATTCACTTGATATGGTGTTTCTCCATTGCCAGCAAGCATCCATTGCCCTGACGGAGTCACCCCGACGTCACAGAACTTGCTCCTCTATCAGCGAGCATCCATATCCCCAACGTAGTTATCTATATACCCTCTCCTACTTTTCACTCATTTGATATAATTGATTTTATTTCGGCAGAATGCCCTGGGCGAGTGGGAGATGAGGATGTATGTTATTTGCAAAATGAGATGGTTAAAGTGAATTTTTTCTAGCTCTATCTTGAGGTACATGTGAGCCTTTCCATATTACCATATTTCCCTTTAGGTTTTAACAGACCACCAGGCTGACACTTCATCACTTTCCAAGGTTTTTTATCTACAAATATTAGATACAGAAATCCTTCAAGACAACATCAATTCTCCCAATGTTTCTTGTGTTGTATGTAAGAATGAGTCACGAACAGAGTTTTCTATATCGCATGAATATAGGTCAACCAATGCCTTGCGGAACACAATATTCAAAGTGAAAAAAATACTATAACAAGAAAAAAAATTAAGGACTCCGCAATCATCCTACCTAAAAACAATTATCATGAAAACACACATTTTTTTTTAACAAAAATATTGTTTTAGGGCTTGACCATTCACCAGGGGGGCGTCAGGTTCCCCCCTCAGATTTTGCAACCAATACGTGCCTTTCCTAAGTTTTGCGGCTACCTAAAAAGGTTTGAGCCATGGATTTTGAAACTTCAAATGTTTTCCCTTCGGCTCATTCACTCTGTCCCATTTCAAGACTAAGTCTCCTACTTCAAAATTCTTCTCTTTGGCCTTATGCTTGTCAAACCACCTTTTAAGTATCTACTGATGAGAAATGAACTTTGATTTTTCTTTCTCTCTCTATTCTTCCAACATGAGGAGGGCATCAATTCTTTGTTGAATAACCGATGAGGGTTTTCTTCTATAACCCCGAGCAAGCTGAACAGATGGAAGATATAGCCCATTTAAGACAATGGAGTCTTGTCTGTATACCAGAAAGTATGGGGAATTCCCTATATCTTCCTTGGGTGTTACCCTATCATCCCATAAGGCGTTATGAAGTGAAATATTCCAATTCCTCTGATTTTATGCAATTGTTTTCTTTAATATCCTCACTAGGTTCTTATTGGTTGATTCTACCACTCCATTCCCCTGTGGATAGTAGTTTCCAAAGTATCTGATTATGATCCCTTTGTCTAGAGAGAACTCTATTAATAAGGTGGAAGAAAAATAAGAAGAATTATAAAAAACAAGAACGAAAGGCATACCAAACCTTGTGATCATATTTTTTTCTATGAATTGGATTACCACCTTTTCATTTACATGAGTTAGAGGGATGGCCTCTGCCCATTTAGTGAAATAGTATGTAGCAATCAGTATGTATCTATGTTGTTTTGCAAAAATCAGTGTAATTTATCCTATGAAATCTAACCCTCATTGCTCAAATGATATGGAGACGAACACGGGTTGGAGTGGGACAATAGCCCTCTTTTCCCTCCCTGCACTCATTTGACAAGTTTTACAATTTCTAGCGTGTGAGTCAGCATATCTAAACCAAGTATGCCAAGAATATCCAGCTCTCAGTATCTTGTGAGAAATGGTATTTGTTATCCATAATTTTGGTTTTCATGATGAAGTGATGATGATGGAGAAATAAGGCTCTTCACTAGAACACTTTCCTGAGAAAAGTTACATTTGTCTGCTTCCAGAAATCATATTTTTAAGGGAGGTTCGCAGGCTACTTATATATTTTCCTGCGAGAATCCATGATTCTCGCAGGCTGCATTAAGCTGGAGTGCGAGAAGCTCGCACTGTACCTAACTATCAGGGTGCGAACATCTTCTAAAGGAAGGAAAAAAGATAAATTCTCGAACCTTCTAGGAGGGAATCTTCTAGAAGGATGAGTTGGCATTCGAATGGTTGTCAAATACTGGTTTTCATGATATCTTGGGATCATTCCTATCCGAGTAACTAATCTATTCTCTCCTATATATTAAGGGGAATGCTCATGGAAAAGGTTAGAAGCAAACTAGCAAGAGATTGATTGGATAATTAGTGGAAGATTGTATGAAGGACTGATGCTACAGCAGCTAGAGAAACCAGCAAGGTCATCAAAAGTGGCTGATTTTCTTCATGCATGAGAAAGTGTGTGTGTCAGAGTTAGGAGCCATCGAAAGGAGGATTTCAAACATCAAGGCTCAGGTTGTAAGTTTCACTTTCTATTAATACAATACAGTAATGTGTTCCTTTCCCATAAAGCTGATTGCACTTTATTACATAACTCCTTGATCATATGTATAGATTAAATGTTGAATATATTGAGTTTTTTTCACTTCGATTGGTTTGAACTGTCTTGGTCTAGACTGAGCAAGAGCATCAGAGCGAAATTGGTACAACAAAGACCCAAGGAAGCGATCATACGGTATGTTTATGATTATTGCCTCCTAGTTCATTCAATAGTTAAATCCTAGGGAAAGAGTATCATTATGTCCTGTTTTGTTCTAGATCCAGGTGGATCTAGGGAGATCGGTTTGTGTCCGCACTCACGAATTTATCCTATAACAAACTTGGCGATTCCACTGGGGAAAATGTCCACCTACAGGAGATATTGTGTTTATTTTAGTCTAAGAGCTCTCCTTTCCTTAGGTTTAGGTTTTTTGGGAAAGTTTCATGATGCAGGAGATACGTTATTTTCCCATACCAAGAATTATGCCCTATGGGAACATATAAATCTTCACTACACCATAATTCCAATTTGTTATCCCATCCAGGGTATTCATTTACTAGGTCCTGGGCTTAAGAAGCCGGTTTACACAATCCTTGTACTTTAACTAGTTTGGAAGGTTTTATATCTAGATCAAATTCTTGGACCACTTCCATCCAGTTTCCTATTATTTCCCCCATATCGTGTTGAGTGAATAGGGAGTGGACTATAGGATGAGGCACAATAAATTTGGTGTGGTTTTTCAGGATGTAAGATCTAAATTGTTTCACTGCCTTGTACACTGCATAAGCTTGTTTGTTTATGGAAAGGTAATTTAGTTCAGCCCCTTGGAGATTAGTGCTCATAAATGAGACCGACGCCTCGTTGTTTTCATCATCCTTCTGATTCAATACTACAACTAACGATTGGTTGGAGGCAAAATTATAGAGGAAAAAATATCTGCTAAAGTCGAGACTTCGCAACACTGGAGCTTGAGATATTGCAGTCTTAATATTTCTGAAAGAACTCTTTCATTCGTCATCCCACTTAAACTCAACATCTTTGCGAATCATTTTTTGCAAGGTTTTGTTAGTTTCAGCAAAATTGGGGGTGAATGTCCTCACAAAATTGATTTTCCCAAAGAAGGATTGCATATCATTTTTGTTGTGGGGTAAGGGAAGCTAAGATATTTCCCTAGTTTGTTCTGGGTCTATGTGAATTCCTTCTTGGGATATAATATGACCTAGTAGTTTCCCTTCCTCGACACTAAAGATAGTTTTCTTAGGGTTTAACGATATATCGTATTTCCTACACCTCTAAAAAATATGGGTTAGGTGTTGGATGTGATCTTCTCTATTATTTGAATACACATTCACGTCATCTAAATAAACCACTACACATTTGTTGATTAGTCCTCGAAACCCTACATCCATGGCCCTTTGGAAGGTTTCCCTTGTATTGATTAATCCAAAGGGCATGAATTTATAAGAAAAGGTTCCCCACTTGGTTTGGAAGGTAGTTTTCAATCAGTCTTCCTCTGAAACTAGAACTTGGTTGTAACCTGAAAACCCATCCAGCATGGAGAAAATATTTGAACCAAACATAGTCTGTAAGAGTTTCTCCATTAGTGGGACTAGGTAGTTTTCCTTTTCAAATGATCTGTTTAGGTTTCTGAAATCCACACATAGGCGGATCTCCCTAGACTTTTTCCTGACAGGAACCAAATTCGCTACCCAGGCAGAGTGTCTAACTTGAAATATAATTTTAGCATCTAGTAATTTCTTTAACTCCTGACACATGAGGGGCTCCATAGATGGGTGGTACTTCCAGAGTTTCTATTGGAAGGGTTTTACTCTAGGTTTTAACAAGATTGTGTGTTGAATGATACGAGTGTCATAAGTATTCAGATCTCAGTAGGAACATGCAAAAACATGTTGATATTCTCTCAAAAGTTTGAGATAGGACTTGTTTTCTTCTTTAGATATTGTCTTGCCTAGATTTATAGTTTTAGGGTTTTCCAGGGTTCCTAGGTTTACAGTCTTGTACATGGGACAAGATCTCCCCATATTTGTGTTTGTTGACCCTTTAAATATTTCCCTTAATTCAAAGAGGTTCTCCAAATTGGCTACCCCTTTCGGTATCCTGTGAAACCTTGGTTTGTCAGTCGATTGGTTTGTTCCACTTCTCTGTTCATGGGGATCAGTTTCTACTAGTTTCTCTTGGAATATTTTATCGTCAATAGCCAGGTCTTGAAAGTTTTCCTAATTGGTTAAAATTTTTATGATCTATTCATATCCTTCAAAGACCTTCCAATTAGAAATATTGTTGGGCATGAATGGTTTGTAGAGTAGCTCCACAGTGAACCGAGAGGCTTCATAGTATTCTAAAGGGGATATCCTCAAGGCAACAATGGCTAGGGAATAAGCAAGAGTATTCTTTGCTCTAGGGATCGTTGTAATGTTGAAGGCGTCAAAATGTCCTATTAGCATGTGCACCTCCTGTTGATAATTCCTCAGGTGGGGAGAGTTGCAGTGTATAGTGTTCCTTAGTTTGCTAACGATGATTTTAGAGTCTCTGAAAACCTTTAGTTCTTTAATGTTTAATTCTATGGATTTATTTATCCCTTGCACTAAAGATTCATACTCGACGGTGTTACTAGTGCATTCAAATTATAGTCTACAGGACATAAAATTTCATTTACTTTTCAGATTAATGAGGATACACCCCACTCTTGAGACTTCTTGTGATTTAGACCCATCAAAGTACAAGTTCCATACTTGTGAGTGAGAATTGTCATCTTTTCCATGCTTACTAACTTCTTCCTCTCCACCTATTTGCTTTGTGCTTTCCAACAGAGGTTCTTGACAGAAGAGGGTTTCTTCTGTTGTTGTTGATACATTTTCTTGAAAAACCATTTTAGAGTTTTGATTAAGAGGAACATAAGATGGGAGAGGGGAGAAATTACCAAAATCGGAGTCGCGGGAGTAGTTTCCTAGCATGGGGAAATCTGTCAAAGAGGGTTCGTTGAGGGCTTCTAAATCGATGACAGTATGTTTGAGATACCTTTCCCTATCAATCCTAATCATGTTCGTGTGTCCCTTTAATGGAAACCAAAGGTGAACCCAGTCTGTGCTAAAGTATCCATTCAACTTCTCAGACCAATCTTGACTAAGCAGTAGTACATTAGATTCTGGTATATCTACTACAATGATGTCAACTACTTGAATAGATTTCAGGTGTGTTTCCATTCTGATCATGACATCCTTGAGTTCTCCCATCACTTTCATCTGGGTTCTGTCTAATTGTATCGCATGTTTGTCTCTTTTGAGAGGGGATGTGTTTAATTTCTTGCAGATAGATAATGGAATAACATTAGATGATGCCCCTAAGTCAATGAAACAATTATGGAGGTTTATGTTGAAGACTTCAAATGTCAATAGGAATGTTGGGACGAGAGGATTTCCTTTTTATATTCAGATAAAGCGTTTACAGTTGGTTTATTTCTTAGATCCGCGAGGGATAGATTTTCTCTTTGGTCAGTGCTTTTTATAGGAGTTTCTACTGACTTCAAGGCTTGTAACAAAAATTCCTTTTGTTGGGGAATTCTACACATGTCCATGACTGATACATTCTCTTTTAATCTTTTTAAATCTTCTACTATGTTGTAGTATAGCTTGGGTGATTCTCGTGTATGGATATTTATAGGGTTTCTTTGGGAGACAAAAGGTGCTTTTGGGTGATCAGATGTTGGTTTTCCTCTGGACGTTTGGTTAATGGTAAGGTCATTTGAGATCGGTTGACCCCTAATTCACATTTGCACAGCCAAGACCTCAGCGGGTGGTTATTGAACCTCAAATAGATCATCGAAAGGCATTGGTAGGTCAGCATCCCATAGCAGCATGGATGTCTCTTTCGGTGGGTCAAATTCTTCCTAATCAAAAATATTCATCATTGAGTCGTTTGATTGTTCGGTAAGGAAAAATTCATCTAGGAACCGATTGGACATCAAATTCATGGAATGCACCCATTGTAGACAACCTCTTTCAGAATGTTTATCCTGATGATAGGTATAGAAAGAGTCAAATGCTACATTGCCAAGGTTGATGTTTAAGTTGGTTGGGGGTGGTCCAATTTCTTTGAACATTGGGTTCCTTTTAAAAAAGGGTTTATAGGGCCTTTGGCCTTGGTTTCCTTCCCATGCACTTCTTTTCATGTCTATGATTTCATTTGGAAACTTCTTTAACATCCGTTGTAGGTATTTTATGTCTCCACTTCCCTTTTCGGGACCTTGTTTTGTTTGTTTCCCTGGAGGTCTGGTCAATAAGAGTCCTCTCCTGGGTGGAAGTTGAGATTCCTTCTTAACTAATGAGACTTGTCCTTCTTTACATCCCTTCATTTGGAATTCAATTGTTTTGGCTTCCTCTGAATTCTCAGCTAGGGTTGTTTTGGCATCCCTTCTTACAAACATGGAAATGAAAGCAGGGAGAGCATTAACATATACTTCGATTTGCAACTCCTTAGTGGGTTTATCTTTGGGTTGGAATTTTTTTAGGATAGTGGTAAATCATTTATTGAAGTATTTAACCTTTTCTTTTGATATCATGGTGGCAATGAACAACTCAACCATCAAATATCTTGTAGTGGTTTCTTCTGAGAATTTTTCTAAAAAATCCTTTTGAAACTTCATCCAAATAGTTATGGACCCTACAAGAAAGTTAAAATACCACGTGGAGGCCGAATTCTCAAAGGTATAGGGGAAAATATTGCATACTATGTCTTCATGTTGGACATTCATTAGTCTAATACCTAGTATGAACTCTTTGATATGGTCTTTAGGAAGTACAAAGGTTTTAGGGTCAAATTTAGGGAGTAACTTTTCTGGATCTTGGGGAAGGTTATGTACTCGTCCAGGGATTTCTAGAGTATATATAGCCAAAAATGGTTGATTATTCTGAGGTGGGTTTCCCCTTTCTTCATTATGATCATTTTTGTCTTCCATGTCATCCAATTCTGAAGCTGGGTGATCCGAGTTAAACCCTTCCTCGTCAAATTCAAAATCGTCGAGCTCCGAGTGGTTACTGGATGGTGTTTTGGGGATTATATTAAGGGGGTGTTCTAAATTAGTGAGGGAAAAATATATCAGTTCTTCTACCATGTGAAAACAAACCTAGTCGGAGGTGTCGACCACTGGGCTGCTTACTTGTTTTCTATGAGGATGTAGCAGAGATAAGGGTAGTCCTCCAATTTTGGGGGCATAGGCTCTTGTGATTCTTATGAACTAGTTCAACTCCTTGTGAGGAAGAGCATAAGGTATTTCATGGAATAAATGTTCTTACTCTTGCTAGGGTGAGTTACGCATTTCAGGAGTACTCAGTGTATGTGGGTTGTCTTGAGAATGACTATTCATGCATGTGGGTTGTCTTGAATCCATAGGCTGTGTGAAATATTATATCAGGAATAGTGTTAGCCATTCATTCATTCAGTCCCTCCTTCTAGCACCATTTCTGTTGAGGGGTCCTAAATCCATTTAACTCAATAGCAGGAACCAAACCCACCACTGAGGCACAATTGGACTATGTAGCATTTAATAGTGGAATGGTTCTCCGTATCTTTCGATCTAGCCAATTAATTGATGGGATTTACATAGTGATTGATAGTATGTCTTCTTGTGAAAGCTCCTCCTTCAGTTTGAATGTTCTATTTTTGTATTTTATTTTACTATATGGGTCTGATAAAGGATGTGTGCCATTATAAACTAGTTGCTAAAAGGGGGGAAACTTAACTACCGAAGACGGCTTAGCTCGGGATAACCCTCATGCTCAAGCATGCAGAAAAATATTTTCACACCTACGACAAGCCTAGTACTAATACATCAACTTGTTGGTATTTCAAATATTGACTGAGATATAATTATCAAAAGAAAACATGCATGCAATAAAATGATGGCAAGAAAAGTAGTTTCCTTAGCTCTAATCACTAATCACACATTAACACAACAATTTCCTTTCCATCATTAGAGACAAGAATTATAAAAATATTGAATCAACTAACTTATCAATAGATTCAAAAACTCTTACTCATTACAGCGTCCATTCATGAGATAAATTTGGAAGTAATTCCTCCTTATATCCAATCACACATGCCTTTGATAAAAAACAAAATTTTGTCTCTGATCCTAAACAAGACTTCTCAATTAAGGTAGTTTGGAAATAGTTCTTTAAAATTACAAAAATGAGGGTCTTTTCCACAACCATCGACCTTTTCTAAAAGGTCGATCCTCTTATTTACAACAAATTATTAACTAAAAATTACTATCAAAAGTGTAAGCTAAGTAAAACAAAACATCACCACATGGTGCTTCCATCTCTCTTTATTCTAAGAGTCGTCAAATGGTTTCACTTAAGTGGATGACTCTTCTCATACTCCAACCATTTGACGAAGAGTTCCTCACATGTGTTGGTCCATCGGGGATGAAGGGATCTCCTTTATTTCTACATCCCATGCCCGATACTTGACTATTTTAACACTTAATTGTTCTAATACTGTTAGAGCCTTGATTGGGTGCTCCATGAACTGTTGTACTTGACCTGGCTCCATGTTTTCCACCTTTGGTATCTCTGCAGTCCATGTTGAGTCTTGTTCTGTAAGTTGTTTGAATATGTCATGAAAGTCTACAAAATCCTTGGGTGAGACGAATTTTGGGAGACCAATGTCTCTCATCGCCCGATTGATCTTGACCCAACCCTTTTCACAATCAACCCATTTTTCTTGAATCTCCCGCTGAGGTTCTTGGGACATCTTCACCTAGTATTCGACTGACTTCCTTATCCGATCTATGTTGTTTTCCCTTAGCACCCAAATTTTGTGCTCTTCAGTGTCTCGAACCTTTTGAATTGCGTTGATGTAATCAATTATTTCCACCACTTGATGGGCCTTCGCATACCATATTTCCATATATTTTCAAGTCTCTAGTGCCATAAGGGTGTCTTCTTGGAAATCGGCTATCCTTGCGGTGAAAATTTGTCGTTCACTCATGAATTTTCCATAAGCGTCTTGGAACTCACTTCTCAAAAACACCATGGCTTGCATGGAGTCCTGATAGTATTTCACCAAGTGGCGCAGATTCCCTAACACCTTTAGTGTAGCAGCTAGCTCCTCTTCATATTTCCTTTCTCTATCTAGGGTGGCATCTATGATTTCCATCCCTACGCTGATAAGATCGGATGTTTTGGCATGCTTTGTGTTGATCAATTTATCCTCTATGGTGATGAGGATCGAAATGTCCAATGTAAGCCTCCTCTTCTTAGTGGTTCTCTTCATGATGGCTTTCCTCTTTTAGTCATAGGTGATCTCTTGTATATCAGTGACCTCATCAACTGGTTCAGGGATTTTTTGTTCTCCCTAAATTAGAGTATTTCCCAGGCTCCCAATTGTGTGTATCTGTTCAAGGTTGGGTTCCTAAACCCCGTCTATGTGTTTCGATGTCTCGACCTCTATTCGTTTCTCATCGGCTGGAAAGGTACTGGCCAAAACTAAGGAATTAGGGGCAGGTTTGGTACTTACTTGATAATCATCTATTGAAATGTCGATTTCCTATTGTGGGATTTATTCTTCTTGTCCACCCGATCCTAGATCATCCCTCGAGTTGTCCATCAGTGTTCCCAGTATGTTGAGTAGATTAGTGTCCAAGGAACTTTATACCTCATGCCTGCTATGTGGATGGCTCTGAACTAGAGCATCAGGATTTGAGGTGGATGCTTTCTTAGGTTATTTCTCCTATGCAATCTGCACTGGAGTGACCAGGGATACCTCTGAAATCTCCTCATCATCATAGATGGTTATCAAATCAAATAAGGGATTTGGTACACTCTTCGTCCCTGATGTCGTTGCTATCTCTAGCTGAGTCGAAATTTCTCCTGGTGATCTGACCTGTGGTCATGGACCTTCATGGTTTTCTGACCTGGTGATTTCTTCAAGATCTATCATCTCTAGGCCACTTTGTTCTCCTCGGCTTTCGACTGGGTCATCAGTGGGGATCCTTTTCATCTCTATTAGATCAAGGTCATTTTTCAATTTAGCAATGATTCTTTGTGCCCCTTTTATCAAGAGAAATCCACTTCTTTGTGCATATGTTGTTTATGTTCCTCTGATTTCTTCCCTAGTTCTGAGGGCCTCTTGATCTGACTACTCTATCATTTCCACCTATTCATCCATGCTCATGGCCTTGAATCTAGTCATATTTGGGTTTTCCATCCTATGCACCACCTCATTCTAGTCTTGGATGCACTTTTTTAAAATTCTGTCCTCAATCTTATCATGAGCATACGACCAACATAATGATACTTGTGAAGCATGTTGGGGAACTAGAACTTTGCAATCGTTCTCACGGAATTGGCTTGTTTGGAACCTGAATTCCAGTTGGTTAAGCCCTTCTTGTTTAGCTTAAGCAGTATCCTTCACCAGATAGAACCTTATATGAAAACCTTAGGGTATGAACGTTTGTTTCTTATCATTGACTAATGTGGTGTTGTAGCCTTGCAGGATAGTCTAATAGCAGATTTCTCCCACAATGATCTGGTCTGGGACATGAGCAGGTAGAAGATGTGGTGCTCTGGTGGCCCTGAACACCCTGAGGTAGGTTGAGAATTTGTCTAAATACCAATGGCCTACCTTTTCTATCATTTTCTTTCCTATCATAGATAATCCTTGGCATTCCTTCTAAAAAATAATAAAATGAATGTGTGTGATGAATTCATCATAGATGAGTGCATAAGATTTTTTGTACTTTTCTCCCATAGTATGATGAATTAGACATGAATCGGGAGCTCCGCAACATTCCATCTTAGATTCATGTCGGTGAAGATACTCCTTGCATACATGACATCGAGTAGGTACAAGGCCACGTAGAAAGTGGGTGCCTCTCCTCCCTTTGGTGTATGAGCCTGTTGTACACAGATGCTTAATTGTTTTGATATTATCACTCCTAAGTTGAAGATGCTCCTGGTGATCGTGACTGTGTATTCCAACGACATCCATGCTTCCAAAAACTTGGAGAAATCTTTTTCTCCATATAACTGATAGATAAGAGCCATCAAATAGATGTATGGCTCCCTCAGGTTAATCATTCCATACCATCCATTGCTCCAGTTAGTGAACTTCTTGTCCTCCTTCTACCATGAGGCCATCAATAGGCTGGTGTCATGGAACTCATAGAACTTAACCATGAATTTTGTGTTGAGCCATTCCTTTGTGTCCATGAGCTTGTAGTATTTCTGGACTTCTATCGGGAGGAAAAATTCAAAACATCCACCATTCTCATTGTTTATCAATCATTTATGCCCATCTAAGTGGTCTATGAGCCATTTCATAACCTCCATGTAGGGGAAAACCGAGGTTTTACTTGCCACCATGTGTAAATATGACCGTTGGATGTTCAGTAACATTTATTCATCGAGCGCCCTCACATCTGGGTTGTTGTGTGGGATATACTCTAGGTATTCTTCTTACCTAATTTTGTTAAAGAGATCCCCACATTATGGGAGCATTACTTTGGACCTGGTGCTTTCTTTAGTATCACCGAAGGCCAGAGGCTAGGAAAAATCTTTCTTTGTCGATGTTTTGATGATAGGCTCCACCATGAGAGCATACTCCAACTGCCTCGCGGTCCCCAGAGAATAACCTTCACCTATTTCATCTTTCTTTAGATTGGGTACCCTCAGCGAGTGTCTGGTGGTTGGATTTCTCGATGGCATCTTTCCTTTACAGCTTGTTAAACCTAGTTTTGATAATCGGGGGTCAGTATAGTCTTGAGGTGCTCTCTTTGCTCCTTCGTATGATCTGGAATTAAACCTGTGTGAAAAATGAATTGGTTCAAAACCGCTTTAGATATTTAAACATGGATGAACTTACCTTGTCGCTTCAACCATTCAATTTATGTTATGAGTGTAATTTCATTAAATCTGTCGCTAGATATTCAAATATGTTTAGAATTAAATTCATTGTTGGTTGACGGTGTGGGCATGGGTGGTAATGTGGCCTATCGGTGATTTCAAATTGTTGTTGTTTAATCAGTGCAAGAGGTAGAAAAAAATGTGGGGTTGGGCATTAAGTGGTTTATTAAATGTCCAAATCCGATTGTATCTTATGCTGCAAACATCCCATCATTCCTCTCTTTAAGTTGTTGGATCGGAGTTTGGGATTGTGATTCAAACATTTTTGTTGATATCCTCTTGAAAAAGATATGACGTCGATCGATCTTTCTGTACAGAGCTGACGTGGACCCAGGGAACCAAAAAAATGACACGGGATAAAACTAGACTGTACGACCCCCTTACGTGGTAAAGACATGTGGCATTCAAGACCAGTGAATTCATTCGCTTGTTTAAATAGAAATTGGGACTTTCTTTAATCCATAAATTCTAAAATCCAATCCTAACTTGTCGACACCGAAAAGTGTCAAGGATCGGCGATCGACAATAATATTACCCAAGTTCTCTCGGATCGACTCTCTCGAAAAATTATCGATACCGAAAACGCATCGGGGATCGGTGATCGACAATAATTTTATCGAAGTCAAAATGATTGTTGTAACCTTTCTGGATTTCCTCGATCCCGATAAAGCGCATCGGGCATCACTATCGATCGTTTCTTTACGTCCTTTGTTAACATTTTTCCTTCTCATATTTTGTCGATGCCAAAGGGGATCGACTATTTCTTGAACCTTTATGCGGATAACTTACCTAAGCCAAATATGCCTTCCATTGATGTCTATGAGGATTGGCGCTTGGGGACTGTTGTTTTGTGTGGTTCCTTTACTTGCTTGAAATTTTTCCTACATTGAACCTGAGCGCGTTAGGTGCAGTGCTTAGCTGTCAATTCTTAATTTGGGTGTCAAGGTCATTTAGACATGAGGTTTCACAAGTTCAAACAAACATGACTAGGGTATAAGAGACATGAAAACAAAACAAATATAAACCATTTCACAAAGTGAAATCGAGTCACACAGTGAAGAAAACAAGTGGTACCCAAAAAGTGACAAAATTTGATAAGGATTTTTAGGGTGTGTTGAGCGCTCAAAAAATGGTGACTTATTGGGAGAAAGTAGAATCTTTGTTCCTTCCTTGGGCTCAGCTGATATAGAAGTTGGTTAAGAGATTAACTAGTTTTTATCAGATCCTCTTCTATCCTTGCGTTTGAAATTCTCCTGTTTGATGAATCTAGGCCTACCTGTGGGATTTCAAACTTTATTCCACCTTCATTACCTTTAACCATGATCTACTCTCTCCTTTTACATGAGTCGAGTAAAGAATTCACTGGAACCAGGCCTTTAAGTTATCATCATTCACTTGTTGTGGTGTTGCTCCACTGCCAACAAGCATTTATAGCCCTGACAATGTCACCCTGACATCACAGACCTTGCTCCGCTTCCAGCGAGAGTCCATAGCCCCGGTGTAGTTATATACATACCCTCTCCTACTTTTCACTCATTTGATATAATTGATTTTATTTCGACATAATTCCCTAAGCGATTGGGAGAGGAGGACGTATGTTATTTGCGAAATGAGATGGTTAAGGTGAATTTTTTCTAGCTTTGTCTTGAGGTACATCTGGTCCTTTCCATCTTACCATATTTCACGTTAGGTTTTACCAAACCACCAGGCAGACACTTCATCACTTGCCAAGGTTGTTTATTTGAAAATATTAGATACATAACTCCTTCAAGACAACATCAATTCTCCCAAAATTTCTTGTGTTGTATGTAAGCATGAGTCAGGAACAGAGTTTGATATACCACATGAATTAAGGTCAACCAATGCCTTGTGAAACACAATATTCAAAGTGAAAAAAATACTATAACAAGAAAACAAAAAATGAATGACTCTGCAATCATCCTACCTAAAAAACAAATATCACGAAAACACACACATTTGTTTTTTAACAGAAATATTGTTTTAGGGTTTGGCCATTCATCAGGAGGGCGTCAGGTTCCCCCCTTAGATTTTGCAACCAATACATTCCTACCCCAATTTTTTTGGCTACCTAAAAAGGTATGAGCCATATATTTTGAAACTTCAAATGTTTTCCCTTCAGCTCATTCGCTCTATCCCATTTCAGGACTAAGTCTCCTACTTCAAAATTCTTCCTTTTTTCCTTATGTTTGTCAAACCACCTTTTAAATATATGTTGATGAGAAATGAACTTTTGTTTTTCTTTCTCCCTCTCTTATTCTAGCATGAGGAGGGCATCAATTCTTTGTTGAATAAGCGATGAGGGTTGTCCTCTAGAAACCTGAGAAAGATGAAGAGATGGAAGATATAGCCCGTTCACGAGAATGGCTTCTTGTTCGTATACCAGAAAGTATGGGGAATTCCCTATATCTTCCATGGGTTTTACCCTATCGGCCCATAAGGCGTTATGAAGTGAACTATGCCAATTCCTCTGATTATTTGCACCTATTTTCTTTAATATCCTCACTAGGTTCTTATTGGTTTATTCTACCACTCCATTCCCCTGTGGATAGTAGTTTGCAAAGTACCTAATTATGATCCCTTTGTCTAGAGCGAAATCTGTTAATAAGGTGGAATAAAAATAAGAGACATTATAAAAAACAAGAATGGAAGGCATACTAAACCTTGTGATTAGTTGTTGTTCTATGAATTGGATTACCACCTTTTCGTTTACATGAGTCAGAGGGATGGCCTCTGTCCATTTAGTGAAATAGTCTGTGGAAGTCAATATGTATCTATGTTGTTTTGAATAACTCGGTGTAATTTCTCCTATGACATATAACCCCCATTGATAAAATGATCTGGAGACGACCACAGGTTGGAGTGGGACAACTACCCTCTTTTCCCTCCCCATGCTCATTTGACAAGTTTTACAATTTATAGTGTGTGTGTGAGTGTCTCTAAACTGAGTAGGCCAATAATAGTCGTCTCTCAGTATCTTGTGAGCGGTGGTATTCCCTGCAAAGTGTCCACCTATAGGACCATCATGGAGCTCCTTCAGAACCTTGTCTATGTCTCCACGTTTGAGTCATCTTAGAAGTACTCCATCATAATTAACATGGAAGAGCACCAAATTTATGAGGCAATATTGTGTCAATTTTAGTCTGAGAGCTCTCCTTTCCTTAGGGTTTAGGTTTTATGGGCAAGTCCTGTGATGTAGGAGATACGTTAGTTTCCCATACCAAGAATGTTTCCCTGGAGGAGCATATAAATCTTCACTACACCATAATGCCAATTCATTCTCCCATCCAGGGTCTTCATTTACTAGGTCATGGGATTCAGTGACCAGTTTACACAATCCTTGTACTTTAACCAGTTTGGCAGGTTTTATATCTAGATCAAATTCTTGGACCACTGCCATCCAGTTTCCTCTTCTTTCCCCCATCTCGTGTTGAGTGAATAGGGAGTGGACTGCAGGATGAGGTACAATAACTTTGGTGTAGTTTTTTAGGATGTAAGATATGAAGTGTTTCACTGCCTTGTACACTGCATAATCCTTTGTTTCTATGGCAGGGTAATTTAGTTCGGCCCCTTGGATATTAATGCTCATAAATGAGACTGATGCCTCATTTTTTTCATCATCCTTTCAAGTCAATAATGCAGCTAACGATTGGTCGGAGGAAAAATTATAGAGGAAAAAATCTCTACTAAATTCGGGACTTTACAACACTGGAGCTTGAGATATTGCAGTCTTAATATTGAAAAAAAAAAACATGACAACTAACAGTATATTGTTAGCCACTTGTAATGTTTCACATATTACTAAAGCCACTACCATCCATGTTGAAAACATTAGTAGAGATAACTATTGGATAACTGAGAGGGGGGGGTGACTCAGTAATAGAGCAATTTAATCCATTTTAACCATATAATCCAAGTGCTATATAAATGAAGCATTATTATCCAATAACTGCAGAGTAAATAAGCAATGAAAAAATGAACAATCATACACATACACAGTACACCAGTGTTTTACGTGGAAACCCAAATTCGGAAAAAACCACGGAATGCTTTTTCTTATATGTCTTGAAGAATTACATTCATTGGAAGCACCAACTTCCTTTGTTTTCCAGCTGCAACTGGAAGGAGGCTCCAACCCCCTAGTTTCTCAGGCTACAACCTGAGGGAAGCTCCA
>ML777418.1:48064-64375 GCA_009831015.1 Picea engelmannii
TATATAATAGTATTATCTAAAAATATATCATAACTCATACCGTTACCCATCAAACAATCTTGGGTCCATTACCCAAACCTGGGGTCTCCAACTTCTCATGGCCATAACTCTCTAACCGTGAGGAATTATGTGATGTTCCACATGCCACTGGAAATGAAATGACAAGAACTATCCATCTAGGATATTTTACTTGACAAATTCACTTTCCTTCATCTCATTATTCCACAATTAAGCATGGGTTCTCTTACTCCACAAAGCGTCTTCCCGTGAGGGCTTTCACCATAAGGGGACCACTTTGGAGTTCATCCATATTTACTTCTTATCAACCATGACAAAACAATAATGAGTAATATTTAAATCAAACACTATTGGGTCCATTACCCAAAACTTTGTGCTATGGGTCTTTCTTCAAGAGTTGACATCAATGACAACCAACCTTAATCAACAATAACATTAGAAATATGACTGCAAATGAGCTAATATGTTTGAAGTACTTGCATGACATTAACTTATATTGAAGAAAAGTATGATTGAATTTCCATTCTACAACCATCTCAATTTCATTCTTAAGATCAATTTCCTTACTTGGCACAATTATAGGTGTGTTTCTTGCACAAGTTGCCTTCCTTAATTTTTCCATTGTTTGAAGAGATTGATTTTCCTTTATGTGATGAGCATGTACAACATTCATTTCCTTCTTTAGTTAAGTGATATTGATTTTGTTCCCTGTAGAATATTTCTTTGTGATCATACAAATAAGGGCTACCTAAGACCATTCCACATTCATTGAGTGGCACCACATCACATGTTACCTCATCTACAAACTTTGATGAAATTGCAAACTTTAAAGTGCATTTCTTTGTTATGTGCAATTTATTATTATTGCTTATCCATTTAAGTGAGTAAGGTTCATGATGCATCTTGGTGTTTAATGCCAATTGTTTAACCACTTCCTCTAAAATCAAGTTAGATTGAGATCCACTATATATTAATGTATCGATCTTAGTATGTTTCATTATCACACTTATGTGAAACAACTTGCATATAGAATCATATCCATCGCCAATTTTACCTGTCAAACCAACTATTGTGATCTTAGTCTCATCACTTGAATCATATCCCAAGTTTGTTGGTCGTGTTGTTGTTGTAATTGTTTTCCTCCCTTTCCTTTGTTTGAACCACTTCAGTCTCTTCTCTGGGTGCAATTTCCAGCAATGGTCATCATCATGCCCTTCTTTCTTTCAATGCTTGCAAGAGAGCTTATCTTCCCTTCTTGTCACTGAATTTTATTTCTTTACATTCCCCTTACTTTTTTCCTCTTTCCTTGAAGACGACTCCCCTGATACACCAACTCTTGTTTTCCCTACCTCAATGTGCATTTCTTGAATAGAAACCTCATCAATATTAGTAGGTCCAAACATAAATACAACATTTTGAATATGTGCAGGTAAACCTCCAATTTATTTCATAAAAGTTTCTTGGGTATGTAATGGAAAATTCAACATTAATGTCATCTTACAAAATTCATCTGTGTATTCTTGCATTGTTTGTCCCTTTTTTAGTTTAAGACATTCTCATTCACTTAAATCCTTCTCTTTAGAACCCAAAGGACCAAATTGCTTTCTTAGTGCAAAAAACAAATCTTACCATGATGGAAATACATTACCAACTTGTTGCGTGCCATTTTGCAACTTGCTTTGCCACCAGATGAGTGTTGTGCCTACAAGACAAAGTGATGTCAACTAGATTTTAGATGCCTCATCCTTGATTTGTTGTAAAATGTAATAAACTTCCATCTATCTGAGCCAATTATCAAGCCTCTCAACATTGACTTCACCATCATACATGGGTAATTCAAATTTCACATCAAGCTTAATTAAAGGTATATCATGTTTATGTTTATGGGAATGTTTTCTTGTGGTGGATTTTGAACTTGTACTTGAAGAAGAATAATATGATGGAGAAGAAGGAGGTGAAGGAGGATGTTTAGGAGGATCCTCTCTGTCTTCACTTTTGTCTTGTTTAGAACATTCCCCTTGGAAATGCCTCTTTCGTTCCAAGTAATCCTCATATAAGACCGTCACCATATAAAACATGGTGAATAAAGTCTTTTGCAACTCGATCTCATTCTGAGACATGCCTTCTTCCAATGCCATCTCCTCACCTTGATAAGTCCTCTTTCTCGATCCAATCTGTAGATCCCCTTCTATAATCTTTCCTTCACCATGATTAATCTTTTCCCTGGTAATCATGCAAACTCAAAAACCAACCATCAACCTACTCTGATACCACTTGATCCAAAATGATATTTTAAATACTTGGTTAAGTTTTAAGCATGATTTCATTTACCAATTATGAATTTATGAAAGAAGAAGAAATTAATGAGATATTATAGCATCCATAATAATAAATTCATAGAATAATGTAAGAACAAATAACAACAAACCATAACAACAAAGTTGTTAATGCAGTTCAGAAAGATTGCCTATGCCTTCGGGCCTTTGTCTCAGTGGGTGAGGCTTTCTTATTTCTCTTCAATGATTAAAAATTACATATGAAAAGGGTCAAAAGGATTACAAACTGGTATTTTTGTGTTCTTCTCAACCTCAAGAATCCAACACAACTAACGGCATTGAAAAATGTTGAGTGTATCTCTCGGAATTGGCCCACAAAGTTCCCCTTTCAATGGCTTCCCTGCATAAAAATGGCTTTGGATTTCAAATTCCTCAACATTTCTCTTGTTATGAACCTCTCTTAATGTTGCTAAGAACCCCTAGTTTATTTATATTTGTATTTTTCATCAACCCCTCAACTTCCTTCGAAGATCTGGCCTCAAATCGGGCTCCAAATCCCCCAGAAATGGGCAACAATCAGTAAAAATCAGGCTTTTAATCATAAAAATCCAAAAACTATAGAAACAAACCCACATTGGTAAAAATTTGGGCACACAACCCCTTTTCTCTGGGCTCTTGGTTGCATGGGGCACCATGTGGCCTCACACTGGCCTTCACCGACCGGGGCTTATCCCTAAACCAACACTTTAAACTAATTTAAATAGTGCTTCAGTCATATGGTTAAACAAGAACCATAGTAGATCGGTCGGTCTGCCCCCTTTCACAAAGTCGTTGGCTCATCCAGAGGTTAAGGGTTCGAATTCGTCGGAGGCTATAACAAATTTTTTAACTAGCCAATATTGGAAAAATATGGGGTGCCATGTGGTGCCCTTTGATTTGGCCACGTGTCACCCTATGATTGGACTGTACCACACAGTTGGTGTACAGTCAGTGCACAGTTAGCTGTCATGTCACCATGGTGCATCCCATTCACCTTCCACGTCATCTAACATAAAACCACATGTCATGCCATGTCATCATCTGTACTACATAGTGACCCTGCCACATCATCCGTACAACCCAATCTTCATCTGTACTGTCATTGGGCCACGTCATGTATGGACTGCAACGTTTCATTAGTATAGTGTCACGTGTCAAATCCATATGGGTTCCAAATCATCTCGAAAATTCCAAATTCGAGTGACACGTGTAACCTACTAGTGATGACATCATCATGACATCATGTTGACGTTACCTATCATACTGCTGACGTCAGCAGTACGGCCTATTGACTTTGACTAGTTGACTTTTTTCTTGTTCGGGAAATCGGTCAGAACGTGATATCTTTTGCATACAGCGTCCATTTGTGAAAATAATTATATGGCCAAAATCAGCGTGACGAGCCGGATGCAATGGTGTTGGTTTTGTCTGATTACAAGAACTTTGATTTTTAAGCCTTCTTGGATCCATTTGGATCATCCTCAGAGGTCCATGACTGTGTATACTATATTCCTACGAGTATCCATGCTTTCCCTCACTACAAGTCACAGATGTCTGCACTTTTCCTCCTAAAACTCACGGATATACTCACGGATATCCTGTATGAAACCCATTATTTGTGCTATCGACTCCTGCAAACTCCTTACTTCACTTGAATTCTTTGTCTTCTACTCATTGCCTCATATCTCCAACTTGTATTCTTAGAAGTGAATACACATAAGTGATTTGCAATGGACTCTTCTCTATGTTATATAAGAGAAATTTATCAATGACATGCAATTCATGATGGCATGCAACTCAAATGCAACTCACATGCAATATGTTATCTTCTGTTTACTCCACTTTGCTTTTCCCTATAATAATTAATTATCTCTCCAATAATTAATTATTCCTGCAATAATTAATTATCCTTGTGATAATTAATTATCTTTTTTTTACTCGCACTTTACTTAGACGTGCAAAATTATTTATCCCTCCAATAATTAAGTATCCCTACAATAATTAATTATCTTTTGTTTACTACCACTTTTCTTCGACATGAAAATTTGTTTAAGAGTTGATATCAATGAAAATCAATCTTCCAACATCTACACTTTTGACAATTAATATTTTTCGATAATTAGTTAATGGCATGCAACAATTAATTAACCTTTTTGCAATCACTCTGACTGGTCAAGATTCTTGATGACCTTCTAGAGGTATACTCACCTTCATGTCTTTATTCCTTTATCAATTGTGGGTTCCATGACCAACCTGTCCCAACATACTATCACAAGATATGTTCATGTACCATACCATGTACCAAACCTGTACCATGCATCAACCATGAATATCAACACATTTACCATACCATGTGTCAACCAAGCACATCAACCATGTACATCAACTTGTACCACTTCATCAATGAATAACCATATCATTCCATACACCATGTAACATAAGATATACTAAACAAGTAATACTAATGGTGTACCTCAATCAAGTACCATCATCACCAAGAGATGTATCCAAGGATGATTTTAAGGATGGAAATTTATTTTAAAATGTATAAACCTTGGCGAATCTTACTAATCCTTCATATGCCAACTATAAAATGTTTGGCAATTTTTTTGTAAAAATATTCAAGTTTCTAGGGATTTTATATAGTTTGTATAAAATATTTGCGATTTTTTAGGTAAAATAATTTTATCCTATAGAATTTGGGCGAATCATTTTTAGAATAGAAAATATGTTTTTGGGAAAAACCATGGAAAATTATCCCATGAGCAAAATTTAGCCCCTAAAATCATCCCTAGATGTATCCTATCCATGTGCTACCATATACCAAGTGTATACCTTAATAATGTGTCAATATCAATGGTAGACATCTAAAACAAAAACCAATTGTCCAACGATCTCATCCACATTTCTAGGGATTCCATACATCTCTAAGGGTTGACATCAATATCTAAGATCACTCTCCAAGGGTTGACATCAATGAAAACCAATTGTCCAAACCAACTGTCCAAAAAATATTTTATCTGCTAATTTGAGGGAAACCTTGAGAAACATATGACTCCAAGCCTTCTCCTATAACATAATCAAAATCATGTGAGTAGTGATAGAGTATTGAGATAGAATCCAGGGATGAGTGATACATTTTTCCCTAAAGATTGACATGTGATTCTGGAGCATATTTAGGTGACATGGTTTCTTAGATCAACTTAATGTTTTATGTATCTTGTATGGTGATGGGTTGCGTATTTGATCAAATTTATTCATGGAAATTTGAAAACTTGTGAAGTTATACATGCCTTATATATTTTGTGATTAACATCTACACATTGAGATCAGAAATTTTAGATTTCACAAAATCAATGAATGATATATTAGTGCTCATATTCAATTCTGGAAAAAAAAAATAGTCATCGAAAAAAGGGTTATCGTGATTAAATTTTGATTGAGCATGTTCCAAGAATTGAAATTCAAAAGGACTTTCAACATTGTGTATCTCATATGGATAGTCATTAAGAATGAGTCTTTGATAAATAAATTATTGGAAGTCTTGTTACTCTCATTTATAATTCAACATGTTATCATTGAAAGTGGTATACAAAGACTTCATTGCATTAAAATAGGAGGGTTCTCATGTGGGTGATTATCATCAAACAAATTTGTATAAAGAGAATGAATATCTTTAGATTGTGAAAATGATAGGATTTCCTCGATGAGAGGTTTGTCACAGAAAAAAATTAACTCATGATTCTCTAAAGGGGAGACACTAGATATTCCTACTCTGGGTCTAAGGGATTTAATATTTCTGCAGAGGATTCCCCCATAGTTGTGATATAGTGTTGAGTAGAGATTGTGTGCCCCCTATCCTTCATCATCATATTTGAATATTGTGAATGAGAAATAATTTGATCATTCAGATTGTACCCTTCATAAATAGATATGAGATATGAAAACCAATCCAATATTTCTCGTTCCAAGGCATTTTTACTTTCAGTAAATCCGCAATAAATCTGCATGACCCTTTGAAAGAAATGATCAACAGATTTGTTTCTGAGCCTATGTATTTTTTCAAGTTAATTAAAGAGTTCCACATAAAAATAATCTACATGAGAAATGATAAATACTTATGTGAACTATTTTATGCTATGTATCGATTTCACCGGTAATGTCCCAAACTAGGATTTAATCTGTCCTTCAAATGTGAGGATAAATAATTGACATATTTCATTATCCCAAACAATCTTAAGATTTTTTCATGTGATGTTAAACCGGTTGAGATGTGTGAATATAGAGACATTCCCTTCACTATTGAATTTTTAGTTTTACAAGAGATTAATTGTCTCGACTAAGATGCCACCAATTGGTCTTGGAAGAATAAAAGGTTTATACCACATAGAGATATGGAGAGGAGCCATGGGTTGGTTAAAAATATTTAATGAAATGACTCCACATGGGAAAGCTTGGCATTTGACCCTCCTTCTAGTGCCAATTTTGTTGATGCAAAGGAAATTACCTTTTTCAATAGCAGGGGTTACCCCCGATAAGAAGTCCCAATTATACCTCTCACCATTTGGAATATGGAACCCATCCTTATTTTGGCCTCACAACCATTTCTAGTTTGGAGTTTACCATTTGTGGCTCAGTCCACTGATGAAAGTTTTCTAAGCTATAGAATGAAATGAAGCTAATCTAAAATGCATGTGTCTAGATGAAACTAAGGTAACCAAAAAATTAAACATAGAACCAACCATGCTCCTATCAATGGTCTAGGAAATAGTTCACATGGAACATAAACAAGAATATGAATAAAGAACTACAAACCCATAATATTCTATTCTTTAAACAATTATTTACAGTCATATGCCCACAAATTCAAGAAAATATTCCATAAAGAAATGAATTAAGAATGAAACAAAAATACATGAGAATAGTATACAATATGAAATAAATTCTTACACAACCCGAGCATTGATCAAAATGAAAAGTAATAGCCGACCATAGGTCCAACAAGAGAATCAAAGCTCTTCAGAAAATAGCTTCGCCAAATAGTCTTCTCCTCATTAAAAGTTTTGGCAATAGTAAATGAAATCTCAAAGACACAAAATCCCTTCACTCAGATCCAATCCCCGTATTTAGTGATATTCAACTTGAATCTTGGTATTCTTCCTCCCCCCCATGACCTTTCATTTAAAAAGAAAAATCCTTGTCCTCCTCAGAATCATGAGGGAATAAGGACAATAGAAATGTTTATGATTTAATGTATTATATGCAGTTACATTTTGAATTTGTCTTTTATTTTCAGTGGGCCATCATTGATTTTGGCCATAACACACCTCAACCACCGTGATGACTAGTATGGATATTGGAAAAATATTATCCCTCCAAGTTTGATATTCAACCATCACGAGATTCAAAATTGTTCTTCAATAGTTTGAGTTTGATTCCCTTTTGTTTCTCCCTTGTTTTTGTGACAACTGTTTTTTTTGTTATTTCTCTATCATATTTAGCGGTAGATCATATTTTCAAGGGTATTGTTGCACACCAATAGATTTCCTTGATGTGTAGAATTTGTGCCTTCATGTTTTTCTTCCTTCACATGCTACCTATATGGATTGTTGAGTATTACATTTGTTTAGCCTTGGTACCTGGAACCATTCAACACATAATATATAAGTGACCATAGAAAAATATTGAAATAAACTTTAAAAACAATGTATTTGAACCTATAGAACTGAAAAGTTAGCTAAGTGAGAGTTCATATATGCTTCCCTGAGTTCGATTCCTGGTTCCTCTACTCTTGGTTGAAGTACTGTGTTCTTTAGGGATTTTTCCAATGTACTATATATTAATCCTAAAAACGTGAATAATTGGTGAGGAGTATCTGAAATCATATAATAGTGAAGTTCTATATCTCAGAAACACCTTTCCAATGGTATAAAGAATGTGAAAAACCAAAATTGGAGTGAATCATTACGACCAAAATATGAAAGACAATTTTGTAGGGTCCTACTCATGTATCGACAAGAAAAACACAAACTCTTGTATCAAAAAGTAAATGACGAAATCTTGTGTCAGAAAGATAAGAACGAACTCCCCTATATGTCGGAAATATAAGCACAAAATCCTCTATGTGTTTGCAATAAAATCATGAATTCAAGTGTCGTAAAACTAAGCACAAAATCCCCTATGTGTCAGCAAGATATGCATGAACACCCCTATGTGTCAGCAAGAAAATAAGGAACTCATGTGTAGAAAATATAAACAATAACTCCCCTATGTGTCGGTAAGATAAGCACAAAATCCCTTATGTGTTAGGAAGAAAAGAATGAACTCATGTGTTAGAAATATAAGACCAAACTCCCTTATGTGTCGGAAATATGAGAATGGTGTTATAACCCTAAATTGCACCACACATGCTTACCTGGCATCAGGCCAACTCATATCCCTTCCTAGCCAAAGCCATGCTGAACAAACTCTTGAAAATCCTCTTAAATCAATTGACACGTGCCCTAACTCACTACTGCACGCGTTGGAACGCTGGCAGGCCTACTACTGCATGTGTTGGAACGCTGGCTGGCCCAATACAGCCCGCGTTTACCTAACAAAGCACAAAAATAGGAAATTTGCTGATGGGACAAAAAGCTATGGGTCAGTTAACTGAAACTCCCAGCCATGCATGGCTGAGAGTTCGTCCAAAACCCTAGCTCCTTCTAGCCTATAAAAGAAGGGGTAGGGGTACTATTTGAAGGAGGAAAATTATAGCAAAGAAACTCTGCCCAATTTCCGAATCTGTTTGTCCCAACCCTTTAGCCTTTCCTCAAGCTTAAGGAGAATTCAAGCAAAGCAGTTGGAGGACAAAGAAGAGGAGGAGCCCAGGATCAGGATTAAGGAGCGGTGGCTGATCTCTATCATTATTGTAAGTTGATTCATCTTGAGATTAATAAAAGTATACTTTTCCCATCCCAATGCATGAGTCATATATGATTTATTTGATTTATGCTTAATCTCTAACCCTCAAGTAAAAAAATAGCATGCATGCGTAGTGTTTTGTCTTGATTGCAGGATTGTTTTTTGGAAGGAGTAGTGCAAGAAAATGGACAAAGCGCAATGGAGGATCTACACCAAACATCAGTAAAAAGGTTAGTAGGTCCTTTCCATGCTTGTATGTGAAAAAGGGGTTTTAGTTTTGGGGTGATAGGTTAAAGGTCATTTCTTAAAGGTCAAAATCTGCATGCAAGTTCAACCCTAGCTTGCTAGTCCATAGGGTATTATTTCCCAACAACAGAATTGGCGACTCCACTGGGGAAGATACTCTTAGGGTTTCCAGATTTAGTTAAGGTTTTTGGGTAGTTTAAAGGATTAGATTTTCTGTTTCTTTGTTTGTCTATTTTCTGTTAGGTCAGAGCTAGCAGGGAACCTGGTTCTTTATACCAGTTTTTTCCTTGACTATTGCTTGACATTAATTATCGGGACACACAGAGGTACACACAGCCTGCAGAAGGCCTGCACGCATGTAACCCGCACCCTAACCTTCTACAGCCCGCGTTTGAACGCTTGTTGTGGTGGTTTCAGTAGCGTGTAGGAGTCAGAAATCTTGAGAGGCAGTCTCCCTCTTCCCTGTCAGAATTATACATTCCCAGGGGGCTTTCTGGATCTTGTCTGGGTCTTGCTGGTTCACAGTCTTGTCTCAGTTTGCTTGATTGTGTTTGTCATTCTTTGCAATTATTTTTCTGTTCTATTAAAGAAGGAGCATCCAAGCCTTTAAGAGACCCTAGTTGTTAATACCAGAGGCCTTTTCCAGGTCTGGGATTCCTATGTTGAGTTTTGTCTTAGTATTCATACATACACGCGGCCTGTGCAAGTTCAGCCCGCGGGTACCTGTGCCCTGTTATAGCTCAGCACGCGTTTTCACACGTGATGTTTCAGTGACAGTCGCAGGCTTGATTGGGTGCTTTTCAATCAGGGTGGCCCAGTCATCCCCTCCCGTGGTGAGAAGTGTTCCTCTCAGGAGTTTGAGTCTAGGGTGGCACAGTCAGTAGGTTAGGGCCTCATACCCTTAGCCTTTTCTTTCTTAGTTGATTGTTGATAGAAAAGATAAAAAATAAAAGATTGTGTTTTATGGTTTTTAGACAAGCGTAAGGGTCGGTTCTTTCTTGATTGTCGTTGTGCATCTTTTCTCTGGTTCTTTGCGATCTGCGCTTTAAGCCAGAATTTTATTTTGTTTTCTTGGTTTTGTGCTTGTCGGCATTTTCCCTTTGTTGCTTCATTTAGCACTTAAATGAAAATAAAAAATTAATTATCTCTTTTTCATTTTCTTCTTTGTTTTGAAGATTGTGTTGTTGCATCAATAGCTAGGAAAACGTCTTTTGTTCATAAGTTTTTGCAGTGCATTTAGAGCATAAGTAGCTCATAGTCGAGAAAAAGTCCTTTATGTTTGTTGCATGAAATCTTAGAAAAATTGAAAAGAAAAGAAATCTTTCTTGCTGAAAAGTTGTTGGTTTTTGCATTGTTTGTAAAAGTTTTTGTTTCCAAGCATTTCTTATTCATTTTGCTTTGAGTCTTTACACACCATTAGTTTCACCTTCATACCTTGTGACGTAAAAAAGCCCACAAAAGAAATGCTAATTAAAATCTACTAGACTCTTTGTTTGTAGGGTTCATACACTAGCTTAAGACTAGGGCCTTGGAATAGGTTGGAGAGTAAACTTTCCAAGGCCACTCAAAACCAAACATTGGAGTCTGTGATAGGGAGTGTAGAAGTATAGTTTCATGGAAGTTATCTGGGACCCCCCTCTAACACAGGGGATAAACACGAGGTCGTGTAAGGAAAGGTAGCGGAGATAACCCCTCCAAAGTCGGACTGAGCGTAGTGGAGAACACATATCGAGGATTTGTCAAGGGATTCCGTTGTTTTCATTTGCCACGGGGCTTCGTGGGTCTCGAATCCATTCGAGGTCCTCAGTCATCTTCCAAACCATTTTCTCTCGATACCCTTGACAGGTTTCGAGCTTGATACCCTGCTCATTGTGGTCTACCCGACTATCGACTGTACCCACCTGGTGACTATTCGCGTGCTGGCAAACTAGTTGCCAATCTTTTCTAGGGACATACACAGGTGACTGTGGGGGTATACCGCAGTACCTAGGACAGACATCGGGCCATTCTTTGCAGAGTATACCCAGAGGGTGCTTCCGTTTTCGAGTTGCACTTGCACCGGTAAGTTGCTCTAGTGATGGTTGTTGTAACTGTTCTTCAAAATAGTTAGTGTTTTCTTGTCTTATCTCATAGGGGATTTCTTTTAGTGTGTGTTACTGTTTGCACGTATAGAATACCTTAGTGTTTCGTGGATCTTCTCACACAGTGGAGGATCCAGAGCTCCACCGGTCACGAAGGCTTCTGGGCCTGTCGTCGGTTATACTGGAGCCACCCCCGCCACCATTGAGGCGGAAGCTAGACCAACGAGGGTCTTTCGAAGCAACCAGGTTACAAACCATTGTGCCCAAACAAATCCCAAAGGAATCAACCACCAATATTGGTTTGGTTGAAACCCCAACCACTGATACTTGGTCTCAAGTGATTGTGCCAATTCAATTTTACGAACGCATGTCAGTGACTCACACAGTTATGGAACCAAACGTTGTTACTTCCTCTGGGAATTCTTCCATTCCCACCACTATTGCTACCACAGGAGAAGCATATCCTAACTTGCCTTTGTCGATGGTCCAGGCCACCATGGTCTCGGCCGCAACTACGTCGCACAGTGGACCGACCCCATCTATCGCAGCGACCACAAATCCCTTCACACCTAGTGCGACAGGCTCTTCGTTTTCATACAGTATGCCCAGTTCAGGTACAAGTCCTGCACTCACTTACTCCACTTTACATACTTTGGGTTTAGGGGCAGTGAGCTCTAACACTCCTCTGCAAGGTCAACTTGGGGGCATTCCTATCCCTTTTAATGCTTTTCCTTACACTGGAGGTCATATCTCTCCTTCGTCCCCGTCGCTTGGTGGTCTGCATCAGCAGTCCACCAGGCAGCCTGCACACATGAGTTCATTTGGAGCCAGCAGTCAAGGAACACTTGCGCAAACTCTGTCGGTAGGTTCATCACCGTTTGTTTGGAACAATACGTTTGGTAACAATACTTTCACATCCACTACCTTCCCGTCTGGGGGCACTCCCATCTTTGGACAGTCTACTCCGACGCAGGGTACTATTCCTGTGTTGGGGGCACATATACCAGGACCTTGGAACTCAGGACAAGGATCCGTTCCCTCATCTGGAATGTTGTTCTGGGGTAATTCTTTCCACAGTCAATGGAACCCCGGACAGACTTCTATGTCTATCCCAGCTGGACCGGCATGGAGTAATCCTTCCCAAAGTCCGTCAAACATGATGAATGCCCAACATCCTATGTCCTTCATGGGGAATCAACCAATGATGTCTCCACAGATGCAAAATCCTTACGCTGGTCAGGGCCATGGTTTCTACCAGAATCTAGGCCAGCAGCCAAACTTTTCCTGGCAACCTGCTGCCAGTCAAACTCTAGGACCCCTTTTTCTAGGCTGTCAGCAGCAACCCAAACTACCATTCCTGGTGACGTTACACTTGCTAGATTTGAAACGGTTGTTAAATGACCCTATTTGTCACGATCCACGTTGGCCTCCTATGCCAACGAAGTTGCCTTCGGACATTCCAAAGTTCGAGGCCAAACCTAACGAAGATCTAGGTGATCACGTGACTACTTTCCACCTTTGGTGTTCATCTAACTCACTGAAAGATGACTCCATCCAGTTGTGATTGTTTCAATGCACTCTTATCGGGAGTGCCGCGAAATGGTACATCAAGCTTGATCACTCACGATATTCTTCTTTTGGCAAACTGGCTATGGCCTTCCTTAACCATTTCCAGTTACCTATGAGATACGACGTGGGCACATAATTGCTTGCCAATTTCGAACAGACAACAGAAGACCACATCTCTGATCATATCCGAGAGTGGAGACACCGAAAGAGTCTAATCAAAGTACCAGTTCCACCAGCATTCCTGCTTGAGTGGTTCCTTAAGTCTTTAGTACCACAATTATCCAAAGACGTCGCAACTTCTGGGGTTTTCTCCGAAGAATATGCCATCATGAGGGCTCAACAGTTTGAGCTCATATATTCGCAGTCTAGTTTATTATACAACATCCTGCCGGATGCACCACGATCAATACTGGATAAAACTAGACAGAGAGTCGGACCACATGCCGATGGTATTGTTGGTTCAGCACAAACCAAGGCCACTGAGCAATTGACAAAACAATTGCAACAGTTATCTATACAACACTCAGTGGCCAGCCAGAATACTGCTATGGATGCTCCTCCTACCCAAACGTCGAAAGTACACTCCATGCAGACGACTAACCCAAAGCCCCCCAGCATCTTGAAGGGAAGAAAAAACAACGCAAGAAAGGTAAGGGGGATAAAAAACCTACTGATAATGCTGGCGAAGGCACTACGAAAAAACGGAAGGTGAGGTACCTGTGCAACTTGTGTGCGAAAGACCACCCGACTCATCTATGTCCTCGACTTGCAGAGGCCCAGAAGTTTGTCACACAGCAACAACAAGCTATGTTGACCAATCCCTTTCAGCATGGACAAAATTTAACTCAAGCCTCTACAAGTGCTGAAGGGGGCAGCCAAGAAACCTTCCCTCCTCCAAACAATTCCTCATCCGTGAACGTATATATGGTTAGGGGTGATGCTTTAATAACAACTAGAGTGCATGACTATAGTAAACCAAGTGCCTCTGAGAAGGGCGAAGAAGCTGAACTCCCATCTCTTCCTCTACAGATTGAGAAGACGTTGGGAGAAACGATGACACGCATTCCAAAAGGTGTGTTTAAGAAAGCTTCTCACAATCCAAATGCAAGGGCCACCTAGAATTACTCTGTGGTGGAAGATTTATCCCAAACCCCTTGTGCTATGTCCTCTTTGGAGGTCCTCCAAAGTTGCCCTACTCAGAGGAAAGCCTTGTTGACTGCTTTAGGCTCTACTGAGACTTGTAACCCGGGTACCATCATGCTAGATACAACTGACTTAAAACCTCGTTTGCCGTACCACGTAGCGTTTCACATATTAGCATGCTGGAAAGCCATTGGTCAGCCTGAATTGTCTCCATCACCTACTCTCCTCACTGTGTTCGACGGTCGTTCTTTCTGACCACATGGCATCATTCCTTCTTTCCCTGTGCAGTTAGGAGGGAAGACTGTGTGTGTCAAGGTAGAGGTAGTCGATGCCCCCCTCGACTACAATCTCTTGTTAGGTCATAGTTGGACTTATGCGATGCAAGTTGTGGTTGCTACAGTTTTCCGAGTCTTGTTGTTTCCACACGAGGGTCGGATAGTGACCATTGATCAAATGTCCCTCTCGACTTGACCCAGCTTTGGGGGCATCCACAGTTCCCATGATAGATAATCCTCAAGCCGGTGTCATTAACATAGGAGTTGGTTTGTGCCCATCTTTGATGGGTACTTTCGATTACCCACCCCCTCATGGTGATGTCAATTTTATATCAACTCACCACAAGGCTGATATTTTTCATGTCTCGTCGTTCTGCACGACTTACTTTCAGGATCCGTGGATTCTTCCTTCCCCATCAGCCATGATGGATGAGACAGGGCACACTAGCATGTCCATGCCCTTGTCAACCACTAAAGTAGCGTACTCCTTAGTCTAGCAGGCTTCAGCCACTCCTGATCTGACTCCCGCACAAGAGTTGGATCCACCTCTAGAGCCTATCTGGGCTCAGGGTTCTCTTGCCAACACCGATTCGTTAGATTTAGTCTTGCCTTCCGATGAAGCTGTAATCGAAGCAATGACTAGTCCAAAAAAACCTTGGGACGATCTTCATCACCGATCATATTTCCTCCCAGAGTTAAACCGAATCAAGGCAGGAGAATTCACTATCACCATGACGGGAGATCAGCCATGTCCCATTAACCTCTTAGCTACCCAGGAAATTTATGTTGAAGGAAATATGGCGACTATCGCTGCCACTATACCTATCAACATCTCCCGAAACCCTGGCATTGTGGAGAATATCTTCGTCGGAGCAGATTGCTCCCCCGAAGATATTCAGATTTACACGAATATTTTCAAAGAATTCTGTGACGTTTTCGCCTGGTCTTATGAGGAAATGCCAGGCATCGATCCGAAAATAGTTGAACATGAGATCACAACGTATCCTAATGCTAAGCCTGCTCGAAAAAAACTTCATCCAGCTAATCCTAGGAAAGCAGCAACCATCAAGGTTGAGGTTGAGAAATTGCTCAAGGTAGGGTTCATTTACCCGATTCATTTGACTCAGTGGGTGTCAAACCCCGTGTCGGTCGATAAAAAACAAGGCATGATTCGTGTATGTACCGATTTTTGTGATTTGAATAAGGCAAGTCCAAAAGATAATTATCCAACCCCATTCATCGATCAGATCATTGACGAATGCACCTGTTGTGAAGCCTTTTCGTTCATGGATGGTTTTTTAGGATATAATCAAATCCAAATCAAACCTGAGGACCAACACAAAATGACATTCATTTGTCTGTGGGGTACATTCTCTTATCGTAAGATGCCTTTTGGTCTCAAGAATGCTGGAGCCACTTTCCAGTGGGCCATGTCTTTTGCGTTTCATGACCTCAAACATATATTCGAGGCCTATCTAGATGATTTAGCATCACACTCTCGCAAGCACAAGGATCATCCCATGCACCTCTGACTAATCTTCGAATGTTGTCGCTACTTCAGGATTCGCTTGAATCCCAACAAGTGCAACTTTTGCATCACATCAAGAAATTTGTAAGGTTTCATCATTTCAACCACAGGGATCATGGTCGATCCTCTTAAGGTGGAGGCAATAATCCAGTTACCCCCCCACACACAATCTTACAACTTCAAAGTCTTCAAGGCAAGGCGAACTTCTTACGACGCTTCATCGCCAACTATGC
>ML777418.1:80241-96609 GCA_009831015.1 Picea engelmannii
TGATCTATTGATGAAATCAAAGCACCAAGAAGAAAGGGGACTATGAGTCCCTTCTTCCTCCAAGGGAAGGCTCTTGGACCCTCACAAGCTTGCTCTCCTTACAACAAGAAAAAAATGAAAATGGTGATGAAAGAACTCCTTTGCAAATCCACTCAATGGAGAAGTGGATTGCTCAATGAAATGGTGCCAATGTGATCTTGTCAAGGAGTGAGTCCTTAAAACAATATAGGCAGCATAACATTATATGAAATACCTCGAGAAAATGAGGTGCATTCATGGCTTTTTATAGCATTGCATTGGGTTATTGTGTAACTCCTTTGTAGTGTGAAAAGAGGCCATTTAGGGCATTATTAGGTCTTTGACCATCCTACCATGCGGATTCAGCTCAGATTTGAGGGTCAAATCGGCTTGGGAGCTGATCCATAAGTGGTTGGGAGGCCGACCACATCAATAAATTCATCGTTTAGTAGGTGCGCGGCTTTTTGCGCTAACATCCGCGCATCGTGCACGTATGCACGCATGGTATGTTTATGTTCTGCGCATGTGCGCACGCGCCCAACTTCTGTAAAGCGCTCTTCAATTTTTCACTACTTTGTATAGTTTTTGACCTTTTTGAATGCTGTAAGATTAATTCAGGGCCATGAATGACTTCATTGTTGTTTTGACGATGCTGAGTTCTTGTCATCACGTGCGGACGAAATTTCAGTGATAACACTCTGGTATACAAAAAACATGATATATATATATATATATCAAAAAAGACATAAAAATTACATATGCAAACAAAAAAACTTTATAGGTGGAGACTTACCCATCTCCCCTCGCTCCTCACCAGGAGGCACTAGTATCGCTGGATCTCTGGAGAAGTCAATCCCCACGTATGGGTAGTCCTCAATAGCTGGGATCTATCGTGACAGCCAGGCAAAAAAGTCGTCATTGAAGGCCTCTATGGTATTTCCACCACCCTGTCATGGCAGTAACGTTTCCCATCTGCATACTGCGGGGAAAGTAGCCAGATGTCCTCGTACTGTCAGTCGAGGACTAAAACATGGAACTCTCTCGAAGAAAAATGAACATAGGATGGTCCCAAACCTGAAGTTCCTGTGTGTCCACTGTCTGCAAGCTGTCAATTGAACTATCATGCTTGCTAGTAGTGTGGTACTCCAATAAAAAAATTGTGCATTCATGCACTGAATTGCACAGTTCATCTGTGCACGCGAAGCCTGATGCACGGATGCAGAGCCGGTAATCTGCCCAATGAGCGATAAAACAGTCTGAAGAGCGAGGCTGGTGATCCTACTAACGGGTATTGAGGAAGTTCTCTGATCGATCCCAGCCTCACAATACTCCTCTATCAACTCCGAGACTTTGCTCGGACCTGCAGGAAAAGTCTGAAAGTTGTCTGGTTCCCCTCTCCTCGAGAGGCTAGTCAAAAAATAAATATCCTCGGTGGTGGGCGCCAAGGATTGCCCCTCTATCATGAAAGCCTCTGCATCAGGGTGCCAATAGTCAACCAGGGCGTTCAGTAGCCTTGGTTGTGCGCGCATAAATGGACACAAAAAGAATTTCACTAAACCGCACTGCGTCAGCATGGCCATAACATTCGGATCTGCGGCCACTAACTCATTGGCGGCCTCGTGCTCCCTCTCCCTCCACTGAACATACATCCTGCCAGCACAACAAAGAAAAAAAATGGGGGTTAGGACTTGTTTAGATTAAATTTTGCATCGTGCAGGGGGTACCCGCGGCCTGTCGAGGTGACAGTTGCGGGTACCCGTGGGAAGCTTTGACTCTGCGTGCGGGTACCCACGGGCTGTCCTTGGATAGCCCTCGTTTTCCTAGGGCCGACCTCTTTGAGGTCGACGCCCACCCCCAAAATAAAATAAAAGCAACAAATGAAGTATTGAATAACAAGACAAGGGAGTTTGTACTTACTTGGTTCAAGCAGAAGTCCGTTTCGTCCACTGTAGCTCCCGGAATCACAATCTTTGGCAAAGGGGGTCTTTTGGCTACAGAGTCAATTTCCAAATTAGCAATGGTGATAATGAGTTGTCAGCTTCTATTTATAGACTTTTTGGCCTCTTTTTGTCACTTTTTTGGGCCCCTTTATCAGTTTCTTTATACCAAAAACCATTTTGAGTGGTTCAGGAGTCATATGGGAGGGATTTGATCAGGTTTTGGGACAATTTTCAGTGAGTTTCAAAAAATAAAAATAAAAATATAGTGACGGTCCATAATTTTTTATTTTTTTTTTATCAAAATTCAACTTGAGCATATAGGGTAGGATTTCATCCCAACTGTTGCATCCCGTTGCCTTTTGTTCTTATGATATAGGATCGATCACATCCGGCTGTGACACAGAACCGTCATATCTGTTCTAGAAGTGTCGCAACTTGGTGGTAGAGCTTGCCAAAACATGGATGCACTAGGTAGTTCCTGGTTGCATTATGGTGTCCATGCCGTTTCTAACAATATTGTAGGTTCGGGAGTCCGTGTAGTATTTCCTGAATACAAGTTTGAGCCTCATTCGCATGGGTCTTTTTCACTCTTTGTCTTACCCTCCGGACTCCCAAAACATAACGGGTCTCCTTTTAAGCCCTTTTCAGACCCTCTAAACATGAAAATATTGCCGAGCGATCTTGTGACCTTTCAAACTCGTTAAACTAAAATTTGAAGTCACGTCTGTCCGATGGTAGTTTACCCCTTTTTCGGTCTGGATGGTCAACTGTACGAACAAAGGAATACTCTATTGAATGTCCATTCTTTAGAAGAGTATCCTTAGGTATAATTTTATTCCTTTTTCGGGCCTGAGGGACTAAATTTACGAAAAAGAAACCCTCACGGAGTCCATAGTTAAGCTCTTTTCAGACTCCCTAAAATTGAAAAGATCGTCGAGTGACCTTATTCTTTCACACTCGTTAAAATGGTCCAGAAGAACATTCCTAACGGAGTCCATAGTTAAGCTTTTTTCAGACTCCTTAAAATTGAAAACATAGCCGAGTGATCTTGTCCTTGTCACACTCGTTAAAATGGTTTTGAATTGACATCTAATCGGTGCTAGTTTACCCCTTTTTCGAACCGACTAGACTATTGTCGAAAAAGGTACCCCAATGGAGTTGAATTTTATGCTTTTTTAGACTCTCTAAATATGAAAAATCACCGAGCTTCCCTTCTTTGGGCTCGTTAAACTTACATCGAAGGACGTTACCATTGTGTGTTCTATCAACCGCATTTGCATCCTTTACCCATCAGCGTAGTAACAGTTTGCCCGTGCGTCTTAACACCTTTGGCCACTCGAGGATTTTTCCCGAGTATCATTTCCTTAGAACATCAGTATTGTCCTTGTGCCTTGAGCTTGTATGTTTGATGTACTCGTTCCTCCTTTGTAACGTAATATTCCTTTATTCTTTTTTCAAAATCATCAAAAAGAACAAAAAAATCAAATATACCCCAAAAAGAGGATGGGAAAAGTATTTTCTTTATTGGCGGCATAATGAGTCGCCCTTGGATAAAGCACATATGTCCGTTTGATTCATCAGAATTTGGGATGTAGTACGACCTTAGGAAGCTTTTCTCACTATATAGATTTGTGTCCTCCACCGTTTGGTTACTCTTCCAAACATATGGAGAGTTTGCATTGCCTCCTGCTTCGTAGACTTATAATTAACAGATATGTTTCATGAGTCTTATCACTTGTCGTGCTATTGTCCAAGGGAAGTTTGTCACTAAGCCTGAGTCGGCCCCTCTGCAATATGTCTCTTGTCTGCATACCCGGCCATCCTGAACGTCCAATCAAGTCTTTGTTCGAAATCACTGAAGCCTTCAGTCTGATCAGCAAGATTATCAAGTCCGTAACCGACGAGCCAACGAATACCTCTGGGTAGTGCAGTCGTACACTCATATTACACTCCTACCCAAGTTTTAGAAGATTTTGAAGTTTTTGCTTGAGCTCTGAAGTACAGCCATCAGGACGAATTAGCTTCTGGGAGATAGATACTTTATATGTATATCTTTCTAATTTCAAGATGTAGCTCCGCTGTGTATTATTCACGGCTACTCTTCATAGTTATTTGACATGGATCTACAGTGTATTTGATTGGTATCCATGGTTTTATTTTATCCCGAGCATGGGTATGCCCACCTTGGTGAGACATTTGATATTTTTTGCAGACGACACCTCCTGATTCCTGATTCCTGGGCTCACTCATTCAGCATATCAGTACATATTGGTAAAGAATTGGTAATGTATTTTGTCCATCAGATGCTCTTCTGAACTCACACATTAGGGGGCATCTGTTATAACCCTAAATTGCACCACACATGCTTACCTGGCATTAGGCCAACTCATATCCCTTCCTAGCCAAATCCATGCTGAACAAACTCTTGAAAATCCTCTTAAATCAAGTGACACACGCCCTAACTCACTACTGCATGCATTGGAACGCTGGCAGGCCTACTACTGCACGCGTTGGAACGCTGGCTGCCCCAATACAGCCCGTGTTTACCTAACAAAGCACAAAAACAGAAAATTTGTCGACCGGACAAAAAGCTATGGGTCAATTAACTGAAACTCCCAGCCATGCATGGCCGAGAGTTCGTCCAAAACCCTATCTCCTTCTAGCCTATAAAAGAAGGGGTAGGGGTACTATTTGAAGGAGGAAAATTATAGCAAAGGAACTCTGCCCAATCGCCGAATCCGTTTGTCCCAACCCTTTAGCCTTTCCTCAAGCTTAAGGAGAATTCAAGCAAAGAAGTTGGAGGACAAAGAAGAGGAGGAGCCCAGGATCAGGATTAAGGAGCGGTGGCCGATCTCTATCATTATTGTAAGTTGATTCATCTTGAGATTAATAAAAGAATACTTTTCCCGTCCCAATGCATGAGTCATATATGATTTATTCGATTTATGCTTAATCTCTAACCCTCAAGTAGAAAAATAGCATGCATGTGTAGTRTTTTGTCTTGATTGCAGGATTTTTTTTGGAAGGAATAGCGCAAGMAAACGGACAAAGCGCAACGGAGGATCTACACCAAACATCAGTAAAAAGGTTAGTAGGTCCTTTCCATGCTTGTATGTGAAAAAGGGGTTTTAGTTTTGGGGTGATAGTTTAAAGGTCATTTYTTAAAGGTCAAAATCTGCATGCAAGTTCAGCCCTAGCTTGCTAGTCCGTAGGGTATTATTTCCCAACAACAAATGGAATCCCCTATTTATTAGAAAAATGAAGACAAACTCCCCAATGGAGGAATACAAATCAAAAAATTTCTAAGTGTCATTTTTAATGGAAATAAACAACAAGAGTTTGAGTTCAAAAGTCCATAACTTTCTCATATGATGTTGGATTAAGTCATTATTTTTTGCAATGTAGAGAGACAAAGGAGGGGTGTCTAGTGAGAGACCTTACAAATTCATTCAAGCATTTGGGTAGATTTATTTTTAATGAAGTTCATGGTTAATGAGGATTTCTTGATGAGAAATCCTTGGCATGATATCCCAATGGAAGTCCTTCTCCACCTATCCAAGATCTCCTTGAATCACAGTCCTTCATGATCCAATAATCTAAGAAAAAATCCTTCTCTTCTCTATATCAATGTGTAGAGTGTCCTCTTCCTTCACCCTATCATTTCTTTTATAATATTGAGTTATAAACTAATCCTAATCTCCAAAGTGATTGACGATTAATATTACTTCTCACCTCACTTGAGATCAATGGATAAGATTAAATGCAAATTAATTTTAACATTTCCTTAAATAACTCAACTAATTAATAAAATCAGTTTAATTTAATAATTCTTTCAATTAAAGTAAAGTCTCAAGGTAGAAGAATTTGGAAAACTTCCACATGTCTAGATGCTTATACCTGTGTAGAAATACCTTTTGGATGCTACCAGACATCAACACCCCCTCTTAGCAAGGAAGGTATTTTTCACTAGTCCAAGTTTGTCCCTGAAGAACACAAACTTCCCTTTCACCGAGGGTTTGGTTAGAATATTTTCAACCAACTCATTTGTGGAAATACATTGAATATTTACTGCTCCCTTATGGATCCTATCTTGAATGAAATGATATCTAATCTCTATATGCTTAGACCTATCATGGAATACCAGATTCTATGATAGTTTGATACAACTACGATTATTGAAATATATCACCATAGGCTCCAACTCATTATCAAATAAACTTGTAAGCAATTTCTAAAGGAAAATGGATTCACAGTTAGCCGTACTCTCCACCATATACTCTACGTCTCATGAAATGAGTTCTACAGAAGTATTCTTCCTACTGAACCATGTTATCATTGTTGATCCCAAGATAAAGAAACACCTTGAGGTGTTATTTTTTTATAATACACTCCATGCCCAATATGAGTCTGTATATCCATGCAACTCCACTCCATATCCTCTAATATACCTCAATAAATATGCCAATGTAACTCTCAAGTCCTTACGCACATGCTTCATTATTGTCCAATGCACCTGCCTCGACTACACCATGAAATGAATCAAGTTGTTCACAATAAAACATTTATCTGGCCTGATTTTGACCAAATACATCAAGGACCCTATCAACTTCCTATATATATTGGGATCCACCAACTTTGAATCTAAATTGATAACTTTCTTCATATTGGTTACCATAGGTGTATCCATCACTCTACAATTATCCATCATGAATCTCCCCAATATCTCAATTGCATACTTCTCTTGACCAAGGAATATCTATCCCAATACCTGACATACCTGTAATACAAAGAAATAATGAATCAAGCCAATGTCCTTCATCTCAAACTCAGTAGCTAAATTTGCTTTGCACCCTATAATAAGATCCTTTGTACCAATGAGAAACAAATCATCTACGTACATAACCAATATGATTATATATTTCCCAATAAGTATGAAGTACAAGTCAGGATCTTCCTCACTCTTGGTAAATCCCATACTATGCAAGTATCCATCAATCTTAGAATACCATGCCCTAGGTGTGTGTTTGAGTCCATACAAGGATTTCTTAAGCCTACATATGTTAGACTCCCTCCCATGTACCTCAAATCCCTAAGGTTTATCTATGTATACTTCCTCCCATACAAGGCTTTCTTAAACCTACACACATTAGACTCCCTACCATGTACCTCAAATCCATGAAGTTTCTCTATGCCTAAGGGCTTGTACAAATATTGAGCATCAACTCATATCTATCTCATAAATGGAATTTATTGTAATAAACCTGAGTGTGAAAATGCTTTGATTGTGATATGATAGCACTAGAGTAGTGGGAAGGAAGGCTCAAGAAGCCCCTCCCTATATAAATGTATGTAGTCTATGCCCAAATGAGTCTGTTGAAGATAATTGTATTTTTGGCTGCTAAGAATTGTTATTTGTTGTTGGAGATTATAGTAAATTGTTGTTGAAGAGTTTCTAAAGAAATCCTTGTAAATGCTTTGCAGAATGAATATAATAGAAGAATATTACTTTGAGATCCCTGTACATGTTTTCCTTTGAGTAATTAGGTAATGTCATGTTATTTTCTTTTCTGTATTTTTATGCATGTGTGTGTATTTTATGGTTAATTGAATGAACCTGTAGTGTTCTATAAGTTTCAATTGTTTCTCTTCTGAGGCACTGGTGCAAGGAGTGCACAGTAGCCACACAAGGAGTGTGAAGGCAGAGACATTTTCAAGCTTAATAGCTCAGAAGAGATAATGTGAAATTGTGCAGAGCAAGTGTAATGAGTGCATGTATACTCAGTGGAGTATAGAAGCTCAAAAGAACCTTGAAAGGTGTTCATAGGGCCAACAATTAGTCAAGTGTTGAAGAGTCTCAAGGTAGACGAGCGCAAGGAGTGTGTAGGAATATTTATTAAACTATTCAAGTGTTAAGTTTTATGTCAAGCACAAGATGTGCACTGGAGACCCAAAATCACTTAGAATGACAATGCTCAGGAGAAAGAGTGACCAAAATATTTGAAGGGAGAACCCTTTCATTTTTTAGTTTGACTGGACGATATCCACCCGAGGAGGAGAATACCTTTCCCAGCCATCAGATCTGGGAGATTAGTGCAAATGTTAACCCTTGAATTCTTTCATAATTCACACATTCAGAGACTTTCATTTAAATTTTTTGAACGAGACAGATTTTCCTGAAGTCCCAGGAACTAGAGAAAATATGGACCATCTGATTGTGGGGACACGTGTCCACAGATCCATTAGAGTTCATAAGTTCAGCCATAGGATCTGAGGTGTAGAGTTGTGGAAGGCTCTGAAGACCAGAGCGAAAAGTGTAGATCCACAATTGATCAGAGGCAAGTGCCAGTTGTACGATCTATCTATTTGGAGTTCGTGAGTTCGGGGATATTGTATGTTGGAGCGGGTAGAACTCCCATAGAGCGGAGGCCCGAAACACTTGTGAGACGTCATAGATCTCAGCATACATTGAGGACCGTCGATACTTCCTTTTTGTTTAGCTGTCCACTAGTTCAGCGTTTGGGAGGAACATCATGCATGGTTGTTGGAAATCACGAAGCCCGGAATCCCGAAGTGATATAGTCTACGCCATTCAAGGCTATTACCCCATAGACTTGTCCTGAGGTCACATATATTTCTCTGCGTGGGTAAATAGACCCTCATGAACATAGATTTTGCATAGGGAGGAGAGATAAGGCATGTAGTATAAGATTTTGAGGGCTCGGTAGGAGCCCGAGAGTTGATTCCACTTCTTACTAAGAAAAATCCTATATCGAGAGGTCGTGTGAGCCCCAGGAGGTGGTGGGGATTTGTGTCAATTGATGTAGAACCTGGTGCCACCGTTTCTACCACCAAGATCCATCCCAGTGAACTTGATGAGCCATAGGAAGGAAAGCACCTCTTTCATTCATAGATTTGGGTAAACAGAACTATGTTGCACTTCATCATTTATAATGGTAGCCAGAAGAACCAGGTCTCAGTAGAGTTATTCAAGCATCTATCCCTTTCGACAAAGACACACCCACATTCCTTTTGGGCTTTGCTACCCTGCCCATATGGTGGACCTAACTTACGAATGTTCGTCTATGCATTAGTGATACCGTGGTTGCTTAGTTGCTTGACTTAGGTACCACATAGGTTACTTGCAGGGGTTATTTTGTAGGTACCCTGGGTCAAATAAGGGTCAGACAACACACATCCTTTATGAAGGATTACCTCTTGTTGGAAGTAGGCCAAAGTAGAAAGAAAGGCTATTTTGGAAAATAAGTCATGCACGAGGAAAGAGACAGCTGGAAGGAAGAGCAGCACGCGTGCATGCATGGAAGACCTAACATCACCAGGGTTAGGGTTTTTTTAATACATTGTAATGGCTAGTGAGCCAAAAAATGGATATATAGAGATACTTAGAGGTGTTTAGGAAGGGAGGATGATATTTAGGAAGAGGGATCATCATTTGTAAAGAGAGATCGTCTTTTTGTAAGGGAGTAAGATCTACTACTGTAAGAAGAGATAGAGGTATCAAGAAAATTGTTGTAACCTTTTTGTAAGTTGTTAAGCTAAAGGAGAGTCAAGAGGGTGGATCTTGAGGGTTAGATCACAGGATGAGGAGCATGGTGCGATCTAGTCCACCTCATAATAGATCTTGACCTAACTGAGAGTAGTTGTGAAGTGTGTGGCGCTGTAGTTTTGGAACCTCCATAATAAAAGAGATTAGAGCTAGATATTTGTGGATGTAGCCCAGAAGGAGTTGAACCATGGTAAAACCTGTGTTATGTGATTGCATGCATGTGTTTCATTATTGTTTTCAAGTGGATATTAGTATACTAAATGAATGAGTTGATTATATTCCATGCATGGTAATTTATTTCGTTGATAATTCAAATAGAACTCTTAGTGCACCCTTCCCAGATCCCCACTTAATCCTAGATTGCAAACACTTGAGTATTGCAGTCACCCATTAATATTATCTCGGGTGAGACTGTGTAGTGTACTCTATGCGTTGTGTTGCCTTCTGGTTTATCAGGAGGGCCGATAGTTTTAGAGGCTTTGCTGGAATCCTAGTAGACATGAACCTTGGGTCAAGAGGATTAAAGATATAAAATCAAACATATAAATAGTAACCAACAAATGGTTATGTTTCTGTTGGTTGGAACAATATAGGATTGAGTAGATTGGATCTGTTGAAAATTTTCAATATCTTTGGAAGGCAGGTCCAAATAATACTGAATCGTCCAATGAGAAGATGAAAATAATGAGCCACTAGGAGGGGATGTTGAGACCCTGGAATCCCACAAAAGCAGAGATCGAAAGCTGGTTGAAGACAAAGGAGTTGGATTTTGCACAGAAGGATAACAGAAACCCTAGGGTAACTTTGCGCAAATACCTTGAGAAATATGTGTTCATTGATCTGCATGAAGTCTTTTTTTGTGATTTTCCACAATTATTGCATGAGTGGATATTGAGGTTGAAGGATAACCACACAACAAACCAGATCCAAAAGTTAGAGTGGATCTCAGTTCAGATTGATCAGTTACAATAGGTGAACAACAAATTCACCCGCACAGTAGATTTCTGGCTCAACAATATTGTAGCAGGCTTTATAATAGAATTTGTAGTAGATACAACGAATTCGTACAGTGCAGTGGATAAAGAATTTCTATGTGGGCCTCAAGGAAGGTATATTAGATCGTTGTATACTTCTATTAAGATACTACTATATAACAAAGGTGTAATGACAATGGATTCAGACAACTAAACTTCCCTGCATGCATGGGGGTGGGGGGAAGCACTAACAAAAAGAGGAGAAATCGAAGGAGAAGTAGATAAAGGGGATAAGGAGGAAGCCTTGGACCTAATAATGATGGATGATGACCAGATCAAGAGGATAATGGAGACAGGTGGAAAGACGTACAGTGGAGTACCCTCCCAATACAAGATGAATACCAAGAAGAGAGTCGTAGTTGTGAGGGAAGTCTTGGAAAGGGATGAAGAAGAGGTAGAGGATCTCTGGGTTGTGGAGCATATTGAGGAAATCCTACATGCAACATATCAGAGGAATACAATAGGTCCAAGAGAGGGAAGAGACAGCAACAATCCTATCCATATTAATGTTAGTGTGGAACCCATAAACCCATGTTCGACTAATACACCAAAGAGAACACCACCATTTAGACAATCAAATTTCGAGAGAAGAAAGACAGAAGGAAGTACATATACACAAGGAATAACAACTGGAGGAGCCCGTTTAGGAAGCACTAGTTAAGTATCTACACTGTGCAGAGGTAGTAGTTCAACATTCAGGATGACAAGACACGATCCCACCATCGGGTTACTAGAATTCAAAGGAGAAGCATCGGAGGACCCGAAAAAGAATTTGTTTATTTGTGAAAAGATCTGGGAAGCAAAACAGATCACAGATGAAGATACTAAATGTGCACAACTAGCGATTACACTAAGGGATCACGCACTGGATTGGTATATGAGTTTAGCTACAAACAATCCACTAGGGACAACCATAACGATCGCGGATATCAAGAAATTGTTGATAAATGAGTTTTAGAAACGAAGTTTAGAGGATCAGTACATGAAGGAGATGATAGAAATTAGATAGAAACTAGGAGAATGTGTATGGGATATTGACCAGAAATTCAAGCGACTAAAAGGAAAGTTGAAATATCTCATGACCGATATGCAACATAGGCACTTGTTCGTCAATTCACTACTACCACACTTAAAATACCCATTGCAACATCAAAAGTTTCAGACATAGGTAGAGGCTCTGTAGGAAGCCCTGCAACTGGAAGAAAACCAATATCAGCAGATGGATCCATCCATCGAAGAGAGAAAGAGGATTTGAAGAACTTAACATTCCATCTAAACCAAAACAAAAGTAAGGACAAACGAGAAGTCATTTGGTGTACCACATGCAGGATGGAAAGACACCAAAAGAATGAATGTCCAACATTCACTCGGTATATGGCAGCAGGAATGCCAAATCCTTTACCGACAAGAGGATTATGGTGTGAAATTTATAAGAAACTAGGCCATGATCCATATCATTTCCCAATGATGAAGAAATACCAGACAGTTCCAAAGAATTCATATTGCAACTTTTGCAATTCAGTGGGCCATGATGAAAAATATTGTAGAACTATGGATTTGATGCAAGAAAGGACATCAGATGCATATAGGGTGCAAGTAGAAATTATGACTGGGAAAGTTGCACCACAGTTTAACCAAGTTCTCGCCCCATACAATATTGCACAGCAATAGTATAATACTGTGCAACAACCATATAATATTTTTCAGCCACAATACAACACAATGCAACCTCAGTACAATATTGCGCAGTACAATCAGGCCCCTCAGTATAACATGTCGAGAGGAGATCGAGCTGGCTACAGAGGTGGAGGATGAGGAAGAGGAGGATTTTGAAGAGGTAGAGGACCAGTGGTATGTCACAACTGTCAAAACCTGAGGTAATATGCAAGAGAATGTCCACTTCCACCAACAACTTGTATGTATTGTCATGCATTGGATCATGACACGAAAGAATGTCCAACATTACTAGGAAATATCCAGGAAAAGAGGAATAAAAAAAACCAGAATGTGCAATCGATTTCAGCCGAAGCAAGGGATGAAGGAAGAAATATCAACATAGTTACCCATAGAGGAGCTAAAATAGGAAATGATGCAGTTCGACAAGAGCCAGTACAACACCAGTGGGTGAAGAAGAACGTCGAACCAAGGAAGAATTTTGATGCACATAACAAGAAGGAGATATTCAAGAAGGCCATACAAGAATTTTAGAAGGACGACATTACCTCAACTTCAACTGCACAGTAGACTAAAGAGGCTCCAGATTACGAGATGCCTCCATCGTTGGATCATACTAAAGAAATGCAACACATGGGACAAGAAAGTACAATCAAAGGATTTTTTAAATCATGTGTAAAAGTATTGAATGATCCATCATCTGTCAAAATATTGCAAAACATATTAGACAGATGTAGCATAGAGATAGAAGGAAAACTAGAACAAAAAATAGTCAATCACCTACATACAAGGAGAAAAACAAGTAGAGAGTTTAGGCTGAATGCTAACATCAGAGATTTCAACATGGGAGATATCATATTGGATCTAGGATCTGAAGTCAATGTACTACCCAAGAAAACATGTAAATGTATGGGAGAGCCCACAATGGGATATTCACATGTTCAACTAAAACTAGAAAAACAACACAGAGTTCTATCAATTGGCAGACTGAAAGGAGTAATAGTAGACCTTGATGGAGTGCATACTAAAGCAGACTTTGAAGTGATTGAAATAGTGTATGGAACAACACCATATCCAACATTGCTTGGCTTGGATTGGGCATTTGATAATTAGGCCATAATCAATTTAAAGACATGAAAAATGACATTTGAGTCAGGAGAATATAGGTTCATCGCACCATTAGACCCATCAGAAGGGGAAAGGTTTTTAGAACCCACTTACTTAGACTTAGAGGAAATTATCTAGTTGTATAGAACAACTACACGTGATGACGATTATGTAAACCCAACTGCAGATGGGATACTCAGTTGGTGGAGCATTACTTCATGTGTGACGGACTCAGATACAGATTTAGAAAATTGGCAACAAAGGCTACACGAATTTTCCACAAGAAGATGCACAAGAATATACCATGCAATAAGATGTGTAGGCATGGAGATAAGGGAACCACCCAGTTTTCATGGAGTGAATGACCTAGAAGAATTATTGGCATAGCATGAAGATGAAGTGTTAGAAAATCAAAGAATCTTAGCACTTGATATAGAACTCAACGCCACACCTAAAAGATGGTGGGGCACACACAAGGAAACAAACATAGATTGGTACCAATATAAGTGATTATTGCACATAAGGTTCAGTGCAGAACAAAGAACCAACCAGCAGAAAAAGTACGATGGACAGGGGACACTAGTGGAACATTTGGAGAACTGCAGAGCACTATGGAAAATGACACCTCCATAAGAATGGCCTCATCTACGCACTCTAGAGGGAATACCATCAAACTCATATACGGACCAGAAATTGCGCAAAGGAACTTCAAGTTGGATAGTACTACAACAGAATTTTACAGTCACTTTCTCATTTGAGCATGAGAACCCCAACATAGACGCAACACTTAAGCAGATAAGAGGAGTGATATTCATTAAGAAACCACAAGTTGAAATCATAACAGAAGAACAATAGCAGAATAGACAGACAGTGAAAGAACTATTGTCATGCTACCATGTGCAGGAAGAAGTGCCCAATGAAGATGATCTACGTGATATTCAGATCGAGGAAGCATAAGACAAAAGAGAAGTGGAAGATCCACCTCTAGAATCATAAGTAATTGTTGCACCAATCAAGGTGAAGAAAGTCAACATTGGGACAGTTAAGAATCTCAAAATGGACATCATTGGAGACTAATGGGATGAGCGAACAGTAGAAAGCATAATAGAGTTACTATGCCAGTACAGTGATATGTTCCCCACAATATTTACAAAAATGAAGGGCATAGCGGGAGAGCTAGGAGAAACGAATATAACACTCAAATCTGAATCAAGATTGATCAGACAACAGCCATACAAACTAAACCTGATAAATAAGAAGAAAGTTAAATATGAGATCGATAGAATGCTTGAAGCTAAAATTATAGAACCTGTGGAAGAATTAGAATGGATAATCCCGATGGTAGTTCAAGAGAAAAAACAAGGCCAGATAAGAATATGTTTCGACTTGAGGAAGTTGAACAATGCATGCCTACATGACCTGTTCCCTACACCTTTCACGGACAAAATGTTGGAGAATGTAGGAGGACACGAAGTTTACTCATTCATTGATGGATTCTCAGGCTACCACCAGATCAAGATAGCACAGGATGACAGATACAAGACCATGTTTGCTATAGAATGGGGATCCTACCAGTACACATTCATGCCATTTGGACTGAAGAATGCGCCAAAAATATTTTCCAGAGTAGTCATCACTGCATTTAAGGAGTTTATCCACCAATTTCTACAGGTGTAATTGGATGATTGGACAGTCTATAGTTTGTTGAAAGACCATGTAGAGGTATTACTGCTAATGTTAGAAAGATGCAGGAAGTGTCAAATATTGTTAAACATCAAGAAATGTATCTTCGGAACACTGTTTGAGATACTTTTGGGCCATATAGTATGCAAGCAAGGATTAGTAGTAGATCCTACAAAGATTGCAGTAATTGTTAACTTGCCACCACCAAAAACAGTCTATCAACTAAGAGAAACATTGGGACACACAGGGTACTATAGAAATTTTATCAAAGGATACACACATATTACCGCACTAATGGAGAAATTGTTAAGGAAAGATACATAATTTAAATGGAATGAATATTGTCAACATGGTATGGATACGCTAAAATAAAACATGGTAACAGTGCCAATACTGGTGTTTCCATACTAGGAGAAGACATTCCATGTACATGTAGATGCATCAACCATAGCACTTGGAGTTATTTTGACACGACCAGGAGCAAGAGATTTGGATCATCCTATAGCATTTTCAAGTATAAGACAATCTGAATTAGAGCAGAACTACAACACTGCGGAAAGGGAAGGCCTAGCTATGGTATACACACTACAGAATTTCAGACACTACTTACTGGGAAAACACTTTAAGATGTTCACAGATCACTCAGCCCTTAAATACCTAGGAGGCTAGTTAACAAGCTAGTGTTGAGGGGGAGAATTTGTCAATGGTTATTGTTGTTTAAAGAGTTTTATTTTGAAGTAATAGTCAAGCCAGGAAAATTGAATGCAGGATCTAACCATCTATCAAGGGTCATGAATGGAGAATAACCTACAAATTTAGAGGAAAACTTTCCGGACGCATGGTTATTTTCAGTCCAAATCATCGATGAATAATTAGCAGATATAATCCAGTACTTGAGTACAGTTATTGCACCATAGGAATATAACATCGCACAGAATAAAAACCTGGTAGTCCAGGATTCCAATTATCAGCTAATCGCATGACACTTATACAAAATGGGAGCAGAAAACATCTTACAAAGATATGTGCTAGAACATCAAAGACCAAGAGTTTTAGAAAAATCCCATGAGGGAATAGTAGGAGGACATTATGAAGGAATAGCTATTGTGTAGAAGGTATTATACGCAGGACTATGGTGGAAGACCATTCACAGAGACTCAAAAGAATACTACCAGAGATGTGATGTATGTCAGAGGGTTGGTAAACCCAATAGAAGGGGTGAGATGCCATTATGACCATAGGTAATGCTGTAGGTATTCGACATATGGGAAATAGAATTTGTGGGACCAATTAACCCACCAACAAAGAGGACAAGAGCAAAGGATGTTATCACTACGACAGAATACCT
>ML777418.1:168575-184566 GCA_009831015.1 Picea engelmannii
ATGGATGGTCAAACGGAAGTTGTCAACAAGTGTTTGGAAACATATCTGAGGTTCTTTGCCTCTGAAAAACAACACCAGTGGGCTCAATGGTTACCCCTTGCCGAATGGTGGTACAACACTACATACCATACAGCCACTCACATGACTCCTTTTGAAGTGGTATATGGACAGAAGCCACCATCAGTTCTCTCATACTTACCGGGTACCTCGAAGGTCCAAGCGGTTGACCAAACACTTAGAGTCCGAAAATATATCCTTAATACCCTTAAAGAGGACTTGGTCATGGCATAGAATAGAATGAAGCAGCAAGCAGGTCAAGACCGCTCTGAACATCAATTTGCAGAAGGGGATCAGGTGTTTCTGAGACTGCAACCATATAAGAAAAATTCCCTCAAGGCCGAGCATTGTCAGAAGCTAGCACCCAAATTTTATGGCCGTTACACAGTTCTCAAGCGTGTGGGACAAGTCGCATATCAGTTAGCTCTGCCTAGTTAGTCGAAGCTACATCCTATTTTTCATGTTTCATGCTTGAAGAAGGTGATTGGAACCAGGTGCCAAATTCAAACCAACCTTCCAGAGTTAGCTGAAGAAGGATCCATTTGGCTACAACCAGAAGTAGTTTTGGACCAGTGTGAGTGTCGTCTGTGTCAGAGAACCATCAAGGAAGTGCTAGTATAGTGGAAAGATATGACTCCAGCAGATGCCACTTGGGAACCAGCTACCATTCTGCAGCAGTTTCCACATCTCAAGCCTTGAGGATAAGGTTGTTTTTAAGGGGGTGGACATGTTAAGGTCCTAACCCGCACATAGGTAGATCAATGTATTTGGATGCATTAAAGGTCAATATTAATAAGGCATTTCAATAAAATAGAATAAGGCAGATGTAAGAAGACCTAATAGAAGCTTCCGCTTCTACAAGGATCTTCCTCTAGATGCTTCTCTTAATAGACATATTTAGCATAAATAAGGGTTGAGGGTATGAGAACCCTAGCTTGGAGATTATTGTAACAGAGCACTGTTTGATTAGAGGTTTCCCCCTCGAAGAGGCCTGTGAACATTTCTTTCTAAATCAAAGTGTTATTTCTATTGCTATTGTTATATCATTTCTGTGTATTGTGAAGATTATTCTGGATATTTTACTGTTATTCTGCCATTTCTAGCATTTTATTTATGTTCTGCATATTTTATATATTTGGTATCTTGCATGTGATGTCCCTGGTTTGTTGGAAATCCCTCGGCTCTCTGAATCTCTCTCAGTCTCCAACCATGTTGACTTATTTTTACGGTTGTTCCTTTCGACCCTCATGGTATTCTTCCTTCTTTTCCAGTCCATTTAGGTGGGAAGATGGTAGAGGTGTATGTCGAGGTGGTTGATGTGCCCCTCGATTATACATTGTTACTAGGATGCAAATGAACTTACTCTATGACTACCATCGTATTGTCTTTCTTTCATACTCTTTTTTTTCCTCACGATGGGAATATTGTGACGATCGATCAATTGTCCTTTGCATATGCTATCCCTAGTGCATATGTTGGACTATCAATCCACAAGGTCGACAATTCTCAGCATGAAACCAATAATATTGGTTTCAAAATGTATTCATCCCTTATGGGTACCTTCGACTTCATGGCATCGGTTCACCATATTTACGCCATGTTCAGTAGGCCTGTTTCGTCAAAGAGGTATGTTCCTTTCTGTACTTCCTATTTTAACAATCCTTGGACCCTACCTTCCTTGACTGCATCTTGTGAAGGTTAGTCGCATGCTAGAATGGCCATGCCACTATCGACAGTGGAGATAGTGTATCAAGATGTTCTTGACTCTTCCATCGATCCCGATCCTATTACCTCGTAGATGGACAAGGAGGATCCTATTCTTGAGTCCGTGTGGGCCACTTCATCATCTTGTTCACATGAATGCCTCGATGAGACTTTTCCCTCAGATGAGGCTATCATTGAATCCATGAATGGTTCTAAAAAACCTTTGGATGATATGCATCATCGTTCTTATTTTCTCCCAAATCTTGGTAGAATTGAAAAATATTACTTTAGATCTACTCTGAGCGAGATAGTCGATCACGTCGTAGTTCCACTTGATACACATGGAATTTATGTTGAAGGAAATATGGAGAGTATCTCACCTACCATCACGATCGATATCTCTCATACCACTGGAAAGATTAAAAATGTACACCTCGGTGTAGATTGTTCGCCAGAAGAAATCTTGATCTACACCGAACTCTTCAAGTAATTTTGAGATGTATTTGCTTGGTCATATGAAGAGATGACAGGAATCGACCCTTGAATCATCAAACATGAGATTAAAACTTACCTAGATGATAATCTTGTTCAAAAAGATCTTAGAGTTGTCAATCCCTGGAAGGCCCCTACTATTAAGGAAGAGGTAGAGAAACTACTTAATGTTGGCTTCATCTCCCCAGTTCCCTTGATGGAATGGGTATCCAAACTCGTTCTTATGAATAAGAAGATAGGAACCATCCATGTATGCATGGATTTTCATGACCTGAACAAAGCCTGTCCTAAGAACAATTTCCCGACACCTTTCATCGATCAAATCCTCGATGAGTGTGAGGGAAGCGAAGTTTTTTCTTTCATGGATATATTTTCAGGGTATAACCAAATTTAGATTAAACCCGAGGATCAACATAAGATGGCATTTATTTTTCCTTGGGGTACTTTCGCATATCAGAAGATTCCTTTTGGCCTTAAAAACATCATAGAAACCTTCCAACATGCTATGACCTTCTCATTTCACGATCTCAAGCATATAGTTGAAGCTTATATTGACGATCTTGTTGCTTACTCCCGTAAGAGAGTGGATCACCCTAAGCACCTTCGACTAGTTTTTGAAATATGTCGTCATTATCGCATCCGATTGAACCCTCATAAATGCATCTTTTGCGTGAGGTCATGACATCTTCTAGGATGTTTAGTCTCTGAGCCTGGGATCATGGTAGATCCGTTAAAGGTTGAGGAAATACTTTGATTGCCTCCTGCACACACTATTCGACAACTTTGAGGTTTACAGTGGAAAGATAACTTTTTACATCGATTTATAGTGAACTATTCCAATATTACTAAGGGTTTCATGCATCTCTTTGTTGGCCCTTGACCAGGTTTTGATGATATCTAGTCAAGTTTGACCTATTTTAGTCTTTGACAACCCGTCGAAGGAGAAGCGCAAGATGAAGCAGAGATCGCAGGAACTTGACCCCTTTTTGGGTCCTTTTTGGGATGTGGGAATATGTAACGGGAATGGGATGTTGGCCCATGGGTTCACCCATGTTTAGGAATATATATATATATATATATATGTCTAGGAAGTATAGAAGAGGATGAATGACTAAGTGCTAGATATATGTGATTGAAGGATTGTAAAGCCTTTGTGCTTACTGTGTGCTAAGAACTTGCAGAGCTAAGTGCAAGTGATTGTAAGAAGGCTTAGTGTTGGAATGCACGGAAGAAGGATCTAGCAAGCTGCGCAGATCTTTTGTCCTGTGTGGAGTAAGGGTTTTGAGGCTCTGTGCTTGTAACTAATTGACTGAAGACAATAAAGAAGAAGATTTGGTGGAGGTATCCCCAAGGTGGGGGTGAATCACGTAAATACTGTGTTGTTATGCTTTGTGATTATCTTAATGTGTTTATGACTCTCTTGTTAAGTGTTGTGATATAGATAGATATATTTTCTTATGCTTTGTGCTACGAATATTAGATATAACTTCTATGAATGTGCTTAGTGCTTGTTTTTGCTAGATCTGGTCCATCTATTTGTGCTAAGTGCTTAATTACATTGGATCAGTGTGAATTTTGCAAAGCTCTGTTTTATCAGTGAAGTAGATATTGATTGCATATTAAGGATCTGACGGTGCTAAGTACTCTAGTAAGTATCATAATCACATATTTGTGTCCTAGATAAGGTTGCAGACACTTGAGTCCTCCAACCAACCCTGCCTCTACCTCGGGTGAGACTTCATCGACTTCGCAGGTGTTACCGAAAGGGACAGTAGTTAGGGTTTTATTGGTGCGTTGTTGTAGCATTGAACCTTGGGTCTTCCCCTATGCCAACAAATGGTTCTATTGCTGGGACCTGAAACTGTGATTGATGGGAACTGAGAAAGAAGAAGCTTTCTGCAAAGACTCATACTGAAGTTGTGAAATCTATGTGCGTAGATCTTTCGCTCTAGTGCACAACACTCTACTTAGTTGTGAAGCTTAGTGCCAAGAAAAGAGGTCATATCTGAAGAAAAGAGGTAAGATCTGTAAGCTCTGTGCTATGATAAAGGTAAGAATAGTGAAAAGTTTTAGATCTAGAAGCTTTGTGCTCTTTAGAAGTAAGATAAGAGGAAATTTTTGTTTCTAGAGTATGGATCTAGGTATGTTTAATAGAGTTTGTCCTAGTTCAAAAACTAGGGTATTAATAGATGAAAGAAGATTTGATATCAATAGATCTGATAAGAATAGTGAAAGATATGTTATACCTATGCATAGAAAGAATGTTTGGACTAACAAATGGATGCAGGATCCTAGAAATATTTTTTTGCAATTTAGCGACCATGATCCTAGTCCGCAGTACCGGAAAGGCTGGGGATCATTTAAAAGAAAGAGAGGATTAAAACTTTGTGACAGCTGCAGAAGACCAGGACATATTGCTAAGGAATGCCCTGGAAGAAGACCTAGTTGTCTTTGTTGTAAAGCTATGGACCATGGCGTATTGGATTTCCCTAAAATGATTGCTAAGCTGGAAGAAATGAATCTGAATAAAGGAAACCCTAAGGCAAATCCAGAAATGGCAGAACCCAAGAAAGAATCAAAGAAAGTGTTGTTGCAAATAAACGAAAGCCTGAATGACCACTGACATGTCATATTATCATAGATCTTCAAGGAAAACAAATGCATTGAAGCAAGAATAGGAGACTTTGACATTGACTGTGTTCTATATGAAGAGACACAGGTGAATATCATGACAAAAAGAACATGGGAAGCTATAGGGAGTCCTGCTACGATCCCTTCATTAGGAGGAATAGAACTATTCGGAGGAAAGTCGATAAACCTATGTGGGAAGCTCGCTCGCATACCTATGAATGTTAATGGAACTTCGATAGAAGAAGATTTTGAGATTATTAAATTTATTGAAGACAACGCCCCATTTACCATGTTACTAGGAAAACCTTGGATTGATAAAGATCAAGCCAAATGAAAGGAAGAATAAGAAGTTTTGGAGCAGAAGAAACAAGAGTTAAAATATTTCATGACTAGAAGGATCGCACACTTGATTGAAAAACAGGAGAACAGATCGAAGCTATTTCACACTAGAGACCCAGATGTCAAAGCTACAAGAACATTAGAAGACCCATAGAAGACTGAAGTACTTGTCCCAGATAAAGAAGAGGTATTACCCCGGAGTCCTAGGAAAGAATTTCAACAATGCGAAGTAACTATGTTAAAAGAAGATAAGAATTATAATGGAAAAAGGAATATTGAGACGAAGCTCACTGGAAAGAAGGCTAAAAAGATAAGTAAGAAGAGGGATAAGATTTAAAAGTTACAGAAAGTTATAGAGGGAACCTCACAAAAGGAAAATTGGAGCTTCGCCAGGATATCAGAATAGTGACACATGGCACTTCACCATGATGAAGAAATATAGCCATTGGGGAATGTTCTCACTGTTAGATCAATGCTTTGAATGGATAGAAAAACATTTATGGCCAACCAACTCGCCATACGACCATTAAGACTGTGCCATAATGGACAAAACCTAGTTAATGAAGACCTCATACCCATTGCAAGTGACCCATTGTCAATTTACCTATTTATCCCACCATGCCATGCACCGAGAACACTTTTGCCAATTGAGAATTTGAGCCCATAGACTGCGTTGAGTTTATACCATGATCATCATTCTTCTTCTCTCTCTCTCGTTAATGTGTTTAAGCTACCCCTCGAACCTAAGATTGTTAACCCTGAGCATGTATGTCGTACAAGTTGAGCATTGCAGAAAGAATTGTTGAAGAATTTTTTATCGAATTGATGACTGAGAGAGCCATGTCGATGTCTGTAGGTATCCAGGATTCATCCACAAGAAAAGTTCAGGAATCACCATCCATTGCTCGAGGAAAAACACCATCTCGACCATCCGACAAGAAGCAAACTAAGAAAAGGGATGATCTCGCGAATTCCAAGTTGATTCCGAGAATATTACCAACCTATATACCACCTTTGAGAAGTGTTGTAAACTATGACAGAGTACCTAGGGATTTTGAGTATGCCTTGGTCACTGCATACCTCTCGAAGGGGATATGCAGAGTTCACGCAAACCAAGATAAGATTGCAGCATTGAAGTTTAGCGACTTCAACCTCGGCGACTAGAAATTTTACAACATGCTCACCCCACATAAGTACCTGACTAGAACAAAGGGAAAGAATTCAAAGATCGTCCCTCAGTCATGGACCCATAACCTCGCGCAGTCCACCCTATTGAACGTTATGAAGATTTCGCACTTCGGACGACACCAGGAGGTGAATGCATGTGTGAAATTACTGCTTTCTTATTACCATGGAGGTTATCTATGGTTAAACTATTGCATAACAGTGGATCTAATGTTGATAAATCAAATCACCGAGCTTAGTATACAAGGACCCGAACCACAAGATTTCTACCCTTGAAACGCCATGGACCCTGCTCTCACACAAATGATCAAGGACACTTATGGCGATGTCAAGAAGGGCATGTGAGGCTACAAGGTAGCTTCTATCTAGAGAGACATAGTGTATCTTGCCTGTCACTTGATTGCAGGAAAGTTAGTACACAGGAACTAACCCACCCAAGTGATTGGTTTTGTAGTCAACCTCGCAGGGAAGTGCGTGGAGGGCCTACAAATGAATTGGGTGAAGTACCTAGTGAACTAATTAGAACTTAACTGTAGAGAAGCCCGGGATCAAGGGTACGAATTTCACTTCAACTGGCTATTGATCCTGATCACTTTCATTGCTTGGGAAATGTCAGAAGGTGCGACCTTCCTGGACACTGAGCCCTTTGAACCATTGGCTGCGAAGTTTAGCACACTGTGGTATTCAAGCGACATGAGTAAATAGTGGCAGTCCAATGTTTTATTTCATGCATAATACAACCAGTTATAGATAACTATATAGTTAGAGACTTGCATGACATCCAATACTTTACACAGATTCATTCCTTTGATGAAGTTCAACATGGACTGCCATTTCATTTATATCACAACGTGCGCTAATGAGCACAAGCAACAACTTCAGTCCTACTACAAGCTAATCGAGGAGGACTTGGAGGAGATCACCAAGGACTGGTTGGTGGACCTCCTCATTCCAGTAGACCTTGCGGAGATATCCAATATAGATAGTCTAGAAACTGTGGAGGATACACCTGGACCTAGTAGGATGAAGAAAACTGAAGAGGTCCATGATTTAGACAGTGCATCCGTGAAGACTTCTTCCATCTCACTAGAGGAAGGAGGTGATGGAAGAGAGATAGATGGTGCAGAAGTTGAAAAAAATAAAAGAGAGGTTACACCGCCTAGAGATGAGGAGGACCCCTCAAATAAAAGGAAAGTTCCCCCCCCAAAGCCTTCCTCCTGAAATAAATCGAGAGCTTCTATGACCAAAATGCATACTATCCTCACCTCAGATGACTTCGATTTCATTATAGTGGCCTTGAATGATTCTTCGTTGTAGATAGCATAGAAACAAGAGGCTAAGAAGGAAGCGATGTACAATAGAATCGAGATTGATCTCCAAGGCATGCAGCAAGCACTACAGTCCAACCGCACAGTCTCCATTGTTCCTATGCCATTAGGAATCCAGAACCAGGAGATGATCCAGCTCAACTCCATCGAATAGCTAATACAGTCAAAGCTTGACTTCGACGAGCGCAAGAAGAAACAATGCAAGCCACCCAAGATTTGACACAAGTACAAGGAGTCCTTGTAGAGAAACGTAGTACTACAGAATGGGAGAAGCTTGCTCTCCAAGAAAATTTCGACGAAGAAAAATCCCAACTACAGAAAGAAATGGAACATTTGCTCATGGAGAAACTTGAAGTAAATGAAATGGTCAACAGAGCGCTTCGCTCTATGACAGTCATGGAAGTAAAGGTCGAAGAGATAATTCCACAGCAAGTAGTGCAACTTAAACAAGTGATCCAACAGCTGCAACAATGCATAGAATATTTGGTGATACGTGTTGTGCCTGAGACCTCGTAGGATGTAAGGGACTAGTGAGAAGCCACTGCTCATAGTGCAGTTGACAGACTAAAGGCCCTTACCTTAGAATGAAATCAATTCATTGATCATAGTGCCCAAACGTATGAGAAACTTACTAAGAACTCAAAGTTGCATGCATTGGAGTCGTAGCTCCAGAAAGAGAAGCAACACGTAGAAACACTATAGGCACAGTTAAAGTCTCTGTCAGTTGTGGAGAGAATGAAGCGGTCTCAAGAGTAGCGAACCGCCCAGTAGAAAATCCATAATATCCAGAGCAGAGTTATGGAGATAACTCAGAAACTCTAGCCGGTACAAGATAAGGCCTATCAGTTGTTTACAGAGGTAGAGGGCCAAGGAGCAAAACTGGAGCAGGTTAGCACCGCAGTAGAACAATGCCTGGAAGGACCTGTGAATGATCCATTCATTCAAAAATTTGTTTAAAAAGAGCATGTAGAACAGTAGCAAGTCAAATAATTTCAAGCCAAGATCGAAGCATTCGAAGAAGAACTTCCTACATCTGAGTTACTCAGGATGAGCCACAAGTGAGTGTTGGGGGCATGTTGGGCCTTGACTAGGTTTTGATGATATCTGGTCAAGTTTGACCTATTTTGGATTTCAACTGCCTGTCAAAGGAGAAGTGCAAGACAAAACGGAGATCGCGGGATCTCGGCCCCTTTTTGGGTCCTTTTTGGGATGTGGGAATATGTAACGGGAATGGGATGTCAGCCCATGGGTTCACCCATGTTTAGGCTAAGTGCTAGATCTATGTGATTGAAGGATTTTAAAGTCTTTGTGCTTACTGTGTGCTAAGAACTTGCAGAGCTAAGTGCAAGTGATTGTAAGAAGTCTTAGTGTTGGAACGCAAGGAAGAAGGATCTAGCAAGCTGTGAAGATCTTTTGTCCTATGAAGGGTTTTGAGGCTCTATGCTTGTAACCGATTGACTGAAGATAATAAAGAAGAAGAGTTGGTGTACATAGCCCCAGGGTGGGGGTGAATGACGTAAATATTGTGTTGTTATTCTTTTTGCTTATCTTAATGTGTTTATGACTCTCTTGCTAAGTGTTGTGATATAGATAGATAGATCTAATTATGATTTGTGCTACGAATGTTAGATCTGACTTCTATGAATGTGCTTAGTGCTTGCTTATGCTAGATCCAGTCCATATATTTGTGCTAAGTGCTTAATTACATTAGATCAGTGCGAATGTTGGAAAGCTTTGTTTTATCAGCGAAGTAGATATCGATTGCATATTGAGCATCTGACGGTGCTAAGTACTCTAGTAAGTATCATAATCACAGATTAGTGTCCCAGCTAAGGTTGTAGACACTTGAGTCCTGCAACCACCTCTGCCTCTACCTCGAGTGAGACTTCATCTGCTTCGTAGGTGTTGTTGAAAGGGTCGGTAGTTAGGGTTTTGTTGGTGCACTTTTGTAGCATTGAAGCCTAGGTCTACCCATGTTCCAAAACTCTTTAAGAAGGAAACCCCTTTTATCTAGGATGAGCGAGCCCGGGAATCCTTCAATTATTTGAAGAAATCCTTGGTATTGGTGCCTCTGCTTAAGTCTCCTTACTACAATAGAGATTACTTGCTTTATTTCACCATGTTATAAGATATGATTGGTATGGTATTAGTTCAAGAGGATGATGAGCTCCATGAGAACATCATTTACTATCTTAGTCGAAACTTAGTCGGTCCTGAGCTCAAATATTCTCACGTTGAAAAGATAGCTTTGGCTTCCATTCACGCAGTCCAACAATTATGCCATTATATATTTCTTTTCAAAACTATTGTGGTTTCCAATCTCAATCCATTTCAATACTTCCTTACTAAGCGTATCATAGGGGGAAAATACAATAAATGGATTATCATTTTACAAGAATTTGATCTCGATTTCTCTTTTGCCAAATCCAAGAAATCACTAGTCTTTACAAAGTTAATATCCAACTTCCCATGATTGGACGAGGATGTTGTTCATGTTGATTCTTTTGCAGATGAACACATTTTCCTTGTCTCATCTACAGAACCCTAGTATGGAGACATTGTTCTCTATCTTAAAACTTTGAAGTTCCCTCATAATCCCTTGCGACATGATCGACAATGTATAGGATACCAAGTTAAGAATTACCTTATCATTGGTGACACTCTATATCCTTAAGGAATAGACAATATCTTGCACCATTTTTTAAATCACGAAGAATTTGATTCAATTTTAAACAATTTCCATAGTGGGGCTTGTAGTGGTCATCTATCCGGGCTTGCGACAGCCCAAAACATTTTGCAAGCCAATTATTTTTGGTTGTCTATATTTAAAGATTGCATTGAAGAGGTTAAGAAGTGTCACCCCTGCCAGGTGTTCACTCGGAAAATGCACTCGCATCCATCCCTTCTCCATCTAGTCATTACTGTCATTCCCTTCACCAAGTGGGGGGTGGAGTTTGTGGATTGCAACCCAACTTCGGTTGGGGGGAATCAACACATTATCATGGCCATAGACTAATTTACTAAGTGGGCTAAGTCCATGCCTACAGTTAAATCTGATGGGAAGACTGTCACCTTCTTCGTATTCAATCAAATTATCACTAGGTTTGGAATCCTGAGTGAGATTGTCATTGATCATGGCAGCCAATTTCAGAATGAAATGATGGAAGAACTAGCAGCTAAACTGGGGTTTAAGCATGGTAATTATTCCCCTTACTACCCCTAGGTAAATGGACAGGTAGAGGCCGTAAACAAGTCTCTCAAGACCATTTTGCAGAAAAATGTCAGCCAGAGAAAATATGACTAGAATATCATGCTATATCCCTCACTTTGGGCATATCAAACCTCAGTCAAGACTACCACTGTTTTTTCTCCTTTCTAGTTAGTACACAGTGTGGATTCGATCTTACCTATTGAATGCAAAATCCCTTCTCTTAGATTGGCAGTTGCGCTCCTACCTGACACTTTTGATCTTGAACGACACCTCGTGCACCTAGAGAACCTTAATGAGCAGTGTCGAGACACCTCTATGACTATCGAAGAGAATAAAAGACATCTCAAGGTCCAATACGATAATTTTTCCTGTCCTCAATTGTATGTTGAGGGTGACTTGATCCTTTTATATGATCAAGCCAAAGAACCACTGTGGGTAGGCAAGTTCAAACCCATGTGCCACGATCCCTATATCGTGTGACGTGTCTTAGAAAAAGGATCCTATGAATTAGAATATTATGAAGGGAACATGTTGGCTGAGCCCAGGAATGGGCTTTATTGAAAAGATATCACGCTTGAGCCCCAATCTTGGGTGTAATTCTTTGTAGACTAATGTAATTTAGTGTATATATATTTTCCCTTTATTTTTGGTCTTCAACTTGCTTATTGAGTTTTCCCTTGGTTGGAATATGTCAACGGAGTCTTTGGTCTACTTAGGATTCATAGATAGAGCCAACCATCATACACAAAACTTGGCTTTCGCTGCTTGGGTTTTTTACTCACCTAAGGGTCTACTAGTGTCTTCAGGTGGTGTATGCCTAGGGCCATCCACAAATAATATGGCCAAATATAGCATCGTTATAGAACTTTTGCACAATTCCGTTTCTCATGGTATTCTCTCTTTGGAGTTTCGCTTGGATTCCCAGTTAGTAGTATGCCATTTGAACGATAGTTACTATGTGCGTGACCCTACGCTACTTCGACAATTCCTACAGGTACTCCTTTTAGAACGACAATTTTATTTTATTACTTATCATCACATACCTAGGAGTTCTAATTATGTATTCGATCCATATGCTAATTTCATTTTAGATTGGCATTTGTCAAATAACTAAAGAAAAGAAAACTTTCTCATCAATGTACACATTGTAACATAAGTAAATCCCAAGAACCATGTTTTTATATATATTTCAAAAAATATGATGTTTATAGTACAAAATTGGGGATAACACCCTCAATACACATATACATCTGTTAATACAAACATCATGACAGCAATGCCTATGGCACCGGATGAGTCTCATGATAGAAAACTACAACGTTTGCGAGACGCTGAATGAGTCACACCCAAGATCTAGGCACGTATACCACTTTTCATTGCATAGCCTCCAATAGATCCTCCACCTAAACCATCAAAATCCTTTGTGTTAAATGTGATAGGTTTCCCTGCATGTTTTGAAGGACTCTCTTTGCTTCTCCTCCTGCTGCCTCATCTCCTCGGTGCCTCCGACGATGTCTTGGAAGCTCGTCCGGTATTCGTGGACCTACGTCTCCATCACATACATGTCTAATTGGTACTTAAATATCATCCAAAAAATATTTTTGTTTTCCTATAAAAAAATACAAAAAAATGAAATATTTAAAAAAAATTGACATAACTATGTCCCCGTAGGCGATCCCCGGTGGTAATGGCATGTCAGGGTCCCCTCTGAATTCAATCCCTACATAGGGGTATTCATCCAAAGAAATGACCTGTCGTCTCCACTAGTAAAAGAAATCATCATTGTAGGGTGTGGGCAGCCTACCTCCCCCCTGTCGTCTCATCACCTTGGTCCACCGTGCCATGGTTGGATCACGAGGTCCTCACATAATGATCTCAACTCTAGGTCTCAAACCTAGAACCCGCTTGAAGAGAAAGCTACATAAGATGGAAGTGAACTCAAATTTACTCTTACCACCCTGTTTGCATTCTATCAACTGGATCTTCATGTTAGCCAGTAGTGACGTGCACCAGTCATACACCATGGGTCTCAAGCACTCTACGGAGTAGAAAATAAGCAACCTCGATTCCTGGTGAAATGAAGTTGATCCCGTGATCCTTGTCAAAATGAGGACAACAATCTTGAGGCTTAGATTGTTTATCACTCGGATGGGGAGTTGACTCCTGACCTTCTCAGTCCCTACAATGCAATGAGTGTCTAAGTATTCTCTTCTATATTCATTTTAATCCCATCTCCCTAGCCTTTGAGGTTTACCACCTCACCCCTATGCGACGACACCATCAAGAAATAAATATCCTTGACTTCAATCCTTAATGGTTGCCCATCAAAGTTGAAGCTCTCACTGTCTGGATCCCAGTAATCCACGAGCAACTATAGCAATCTCACTTGGTCTCTCATCCCTTTGAGATCTCAAAACTTATACAACCCACATCTTTTCAAGTCCATTTGGGCCCCTAGATATCTTTCCACAACATCATATATCTCCTCATGTTCCCTTTCCCTCCACTCTAGCACCATCTTGCAAGAGAAATATCATTTTTTGAGTTAGCATTCACTAAAAAACAATGTTTACGGACATATACGTGGGCTACAACATTCTCAATTGCATATAGGATTGATTATACGCTAGCTATCTTTTATACATCCACGTATAACCACGCGTATACGTGACCTGGTGAATAGTAGCCCGCGTATACCTAAACTTATAATTTGCGCCCTAAATAACTTAAAAATTGAAACCTAAATACAAAATGTAATCCACTAAAACAAAGAGGAGAGGAAGAGGAATTACCTGGTCCAGACGGTCGTCAATTCCGTCACTCGTAGATCCCTCAATCACCAGTTGAAGATCAAAGGTAATTTGGTCCAAAATCCACTATTTGGGTTAAAAAGTAAAATGGTATTGTAAATTTGGTTTTTTTACTATTTATAGCAAATTTTTATCCACTTTGCATAGTTTTGGATAATATTTTCACCTAATGGACTAATACAATAGTGGATTGAGTTGGTTTTTTTAGTTTTTTCCAAGGTTTCTTGCGATTTCCAGCATTATGTCAATTGTTCATAACTTCAGACATGTATTTTCACTACCCAAAACATAGGATAGGTATCCATTCCATCATGCACACTTGTATCGTCCTATAATTGTCACTCATATGCCTTAGGTACGAACCCATTTTTAGCGACACAGAAATTTCTATCTGCTACTAGGGGTGTTGTTATAAAATGGTAGAGACTTACCAAACATGGATACCCTAGTTAGATCCTTTGTTTCATTCGGTGCCCATGCATAGATGTTTTCCATAGTACCGAGAATCCCTTATAGCTAATACATGACTTTATGTTGAACCTCATTTCTCACTCATAAACATGTTGACATATACCTAGAGGACTCCTAAGCAAGTTTGATTTAATCTCTTTTCCAACTCGTTTTCAAAAAGTGAAAAGATTGTCGAGTGAACTTGTCTCTTTCACACTCGTAAATTGGATTTGAAAGGACGTCTATTTGGTACAATTTTATCCATTTTTCAAACCAAGTAGACTAAGATTATGAAAAAGGACATTTTTTGGTGTTAAGTTGTGATTGCATCTCATGCCCTTGCTTGCAATATTGAGCCTATTGTCAGTTCTCGCTTTGCGTTATAAACAGTTTGCCTCAACAATTTTGCATCCTCAACCAAGAAGAGCCTTGTTTATATACTTTGCATCTTGACACCCTATACCCAGGAGGGAACATTCCCCTGAGTGTCCATCTCCTGCATGCACCTACTTGCATTGAGCATAGGTATGTTCCACTGGTGAAACTAGTTTTTCTTACTTGCGAAACTCGTTCCCTCCTCTGTATCATAGCATTCATTTGACTATGAAAAAATAAAAAAATGACGGGCGGGAAGGTAGTATTATCTTCTATTTGAAGCAGTCGTGTCACCTTTGAACAAAGAACAACATTTTAGAGTCCACTTGTCATCATAATTTTGGGTTTAGCATGACCTTAGGAAGTTGAGCTCGTTACAGAGAATTTACTCCCTCGACTAGTTACTCTTCCAGTCCCTATGGAGAATTTGATTGATGCCTCCTACATCTCATGGTTTCATCATTGAGTCTATGATACCAAAGTCTTCAATATGTCTCATGCTCTTGTTCAAAGGATGTCTATCAACCTGTATCATCCATTCCTTAGAACTCTTGACTTTGCATGTTGGCCATACCCTCAGTTTGTCTCAGAATCACATGAAGTTGTAGTCCTATTGTGCACCCTGGTCCTACTTTCCTCATTGGTAGGTAACCTTGAACCCATTAGTCAACATTTCGTCATTGGTCGTTGACTGGGTGATTTCCCTTGTGCTCAACGACAAGACATATATTCACACATTCGGATTCATGCAGTTTATTGGATGCCATTGGTGGTTTCCTCACCTTTGTCAGTATTTTTCCTCATCGGTTGTTATTCAGAGGGTCTTTTTCGTGTACCGCTTACACCTGGCACATGTGAAAGATGCACAAGGTTGTTGGTTCATGAACATGTTCTTCATCTAATTTCCTCCAAATCATCAAGCTCCTACTTTATACCTCATGCTGAATGATGAGAAATGCCTTAATGCTCTCCTTTCAGCGGGTCTCCTTCCATCAAATTCATCTCATCTATTCTAGAGATGAGACCTAGATTCCTATGAGTACCTAGAGGCTTGCAGTCATTAGTGGTAGGTTCTCTCTCCATCGACAGTTGGGAATACATAAATTTCTCCTGATCAATGGATTCTTAAAGTGTTCGACCCCGACTCCTTTATTCACACTTGTAAGAATGTAATCGATGCCTTGATACCTACTTTCATCATCAGTAGGTTGTCTCACATTTTTTAACGGTATACCTCAATGACTGGTAATCAAACGAAGTCTCATTGTGTTCGAACTCAACTCCTTTATTTACATGATGTAGACTTTCACCTTTGGAAGATTGTGTAGAAGACTTGAAAACATCAGTTTATAGTCACAGCTTTCCTGAGTTGTTACTACCTTTTCATTGGACTAGTACTTGTGTGACTT
>ML777418.1:201583-221223 GCA_009831015.1 Picea engelmannii
CCAACTCTTCATCTTCTTTATTATCTTTTGTCAATATCCTTACATGCACAGAGCCTCAAAACCAACTCTGCATAGGACAGGAGATCTGCGCGCACCGCGCCAGATCCTCCTTCCCCGAGCTTGGCACAACACAAATCCTTTCTTACAATCACTTGCACTTAACCCTGCAAGTTCTCAATACACAATATGCACATAGCTAACTCAATCACATAGATCCAGCTGCTTACATCACTTGCACTTAGCACAATACAACACTTAGCACCACATACCTCTTAGATATAGTATGTTTCTTACATCGCCTAGATATCTATTTATACATTACAAAAGGGGCCTAAGCATGGGTAATATCCATGGGTCGGCATCCCATACTCGTTACATATACCCTAAACCCAAAAATCCCACAAAAGGGGGTGAGATCCTGTGATCTCCACTTCGCATGGTGCTCCGTCTTCGACCAGCCTGTCGAAGTCCCCAAAATTGGTCAAACATGAGTAGCATTTCCACAAAACCTAGTCAAGGGCTAGCAATGACATTCATAGAGTCACTAAAGATTTGAATGTGATGGATTTCCTTTTCTCTGGAAAAAAGAAGTAATATATTCAACGCCAATAGTTCGACATAGTTGTTTGTTCCCTGACCCATACCCATTTTTATATGAAAAAAATGGGTTTATGATAAGTGAAGAACTGCTCCCCCATGCCCGCACGTGAAGTTCTGAGATGCTCCATCAAAATATGCTTAGGGTTTTGATGTTTCTATGTTCTCTTGTTTTCATACCTACAAGGCTGGTGCTTCTTTTGACTAGGGGAAGTGTGACAATATTGATAAACGTTGGGCTACAATTGCTTCTAAGATAGATGATTTTTCTTCGAATATCACTGCATTCTGGGCTAGCCAAATTCCCCAATTGATTAAGAGAGGAAGTGATTTTATTTCCTTATTGCTTGGATCATGAATCCAGTCCCTCCATTCCAATTCCAATGTGTTTCCATCCCATATGCATATTTGCATGAGGCTTAAAGAAGTTTCAAACCATACTTTCTTGGAGAAGGGGTAGGAGATGAGAATATGGAAGGTGGATTCGTTTTCATTTTGACAAAGTGAGAATCTACTCAGTCCTTCTATCTGATGCCTTCTCAGATTATCCTAGGTTGGGATTTTATCATTTAGTGCCGCCCATAGGAAATTTTGGATTTTTTGGGACATTTCAGCTTCCATAATCCCCTCCACCACCATCTGGGATTTTTCTGAAGTAGGTCTATATTCAAAGCTATGTAGCCAAATTTTGGGGTGTAGGAACCAAGAGGATCATTTTTCCATACTAATTCATCTTCCTTGTCCAAGAGTCTGATGTTACCTCTTCTAAGAGATGAAATATAAGTTTCCAATATGTCTATGAAATTACCATTTAAACCCATAGATGTAGCACTTCTCCATCCTTGGTTCCATAATGTAGTTGAGGGGGGATCAGATAGGTGGGAAAGAAAGGAGATACCCTGCTTGTGAAGCTAATAATTATCTCATTTGGTAGTATATGAGAGTTCCCGCTACTAGGCCAAGGATCAACACCTATGCAAATATGATTTCCTTTACCTACTCGCCAGGCCAGAATATACCCTACCACTAAAGATGAGGATATCATGGCTTTCCAAATGATTGAACAGTGATGGGTTGACTTGTTTGGTGTTCTGATACAATCTTCCATAGTTTATGCAAGGATGTATTTTTGTGTAACTACCTACATCCACAAGCCTTGGAAAATAGAAAAATATTTTTGAGTCCCCAACCTCACAAGGCCTTTAGCCTCACAATGCATTCCCATTTTTTCTAGGGTTGAGAAAACTTATACCTTGATCCAAACCAAATAATACGAGAACAGGTCCTTCTTATATTTTCCAGCACCCCCTTTGGAATCCAAGCCAGTGACATCCAATATATTGGAATGGATTCTAGAATAGATTTGGTCAGAGTGAGTCTACCTGCTCTAGAAAACCACCTAAAGCTCCAACCATTTAACCTTTTCTCCAATTTTGTCAACAACCATTTCCAATCTTATTTTTTGTAGTTGTTCGGCTTTAGCTAAAACCCCAGGTATTTTAGGCCTTCTGAAATGTCCTAGACTGAATATGGAAAGAGTCTCTGATAGGTGGCAACTTCCTCTCTTTCCATCTTTGAAATAGTGAGGGTAGATTTTTGTGTATTTATTTGCATCCTTGTAGCTAAGCGGAAAAGGGAAATTATTTCCGCAAGTATTTCTACGTCCCCAAACCTACCACTGCATAAAATAAGAACATCGGCCATGAACAATGGATGTGTGATCCTCATACCAGGGATGGCCTGAATTCCTTGAAATTCCCCTACTTTGACTCTGTTATCAATACCCTTACTCAATCCCTCAACTACTAGAAGAAAAATAAGTGGGGACATGGGGCATCCTTGACACAGGCCCCTTTTTGAAATGAAGAACGGGGATGCAACCCCATCGATAAGTACTACAAAAGATATCGAAGTGATGCAGGTCATCGGCCACTTTATGAAAGGAACCTCAAGCCCGAGATGTGTCAATAAAATTTGAATATATGACCAATTCACACGATCATATGCTTTTGAAAGATCAATATTTAGGATAGTACCCTTTTCTCTTGTTGTCTTTAGGCTGTGTAGGCCTTCCTGGGCCACCCCTATTGCCTCATGAATTTGGCACCCTTCTAGAAACCCAAATTATTCTTTGTAAATGGCTTCAAATAGTAATGGATTCAACCGACATGCTATGATCTTGAAAATAATTTTGTATATACAACTGCACAGAGAAATTGGATTGAATTCATCAAAGGACTAAGGGTCATCCACCTTAGGAATGAGGGTGATAAAAGTGGAATTGAAAAGACCTTGAATTCTTCCATTGGTTCTAGATTCCTCAATGAATTTTAGGAGGTATGCTCATATTAGATCAAAAAATCCCATGTAGCATTTGATTTTCCATCCGTCTGGACCTGGAATTTTATCCTTCTGAAATATATGAAGAGTTTCTTTCATCTCTGCTTCGGTGACTTCTGCATATAGTTCTCGGTTCCCTTGTTCATCCACAAAGATGGGGAAGTATAATGCCAATTTTATGATGTCAACTATGCTCACACGTCTGTCTTCTTTGAATACAGACTGAAAATGGATTTTACCCATGTTTGCGAGCCCTTCGAAGGAATTGACTGATCTTCCCTCCTGATCCTTTAGACTCCATATTGTGTTGGCTACTTTAGACCCCTTAACATAGGCTTGGAAATTTTGTTTATTCTCATCTCCATTCTCAAGTGAGATTGCTTTCTTTTAAGCCTCCATGTTGCTTCTTGATCCACCAACAATTGTCTATGCCTAGCCTCAAGCCTCTTCAAATTGTCTCGAGAAGAGACTGAGGTAAACCCAGAGTCTGTATATTGATAGATCAACTTCAAAAATTCATCTATACTTTGGATTTCCTGCTCATCTTCTTTCTTCTTCTTTTTTTCCCACAGAATGGTCATATTTTTTATTCTTTTTAGGTTTGCCATGAATTGTTTGGTTGTCGGACTACCCTCAGAATCCCTTATTCCAATCCAATTGGACTTGAACAGCTTCTGAAAAATCTCATCCATTAACCAGGAATAATTGAATTTAAACGATGAGGTAGGATTTTGAGGGCTACCATCACATTCTAGCCACACTCGAGAGTGGTCGAATATGCCTCCACTTCCTATCCATTGACGAAATTGAAATGGAAGCAGTGCTAAATTTTTTGAAATAAAGAAACATTCTAACATCGTGGCTACACGAGCCTCCCTTACCCTCATATTCCTCCAAGTGGGTAGTAGCTTCAATGGAGCTATATCAATAATTCCCTTGGAAGACAAAATATGGTTGAAGACGGCTCCCTGATTGTTAGGGTGGGATGAGGGGCCCAAACTTTCATTTTCCCCCAATGAGAAGTTTAAATCGCCTCCTAATATTAGATTGGAAACCTTCAAGAGTTATTTACCAAGTAAATATTCCCAAAATGAGTTTTGATTCGAATGAGGTCCATAAACATTGATTATTTTGATCTCCATATCAAGCCCTTCCACCAGAAAGTCACCCCCCAAATAGGAGTCAAAATCCCAAGAGTTTAATAGCTTAATACTCCAATATCACCATCCTAATACTAGGCCACCCGACCTGCCTCGGGCATCCATCCCCAGAAAAATCCAACCTGGAAGAAGAGAAGTTAGAATCTTGGTGGTCTTGACTTCATCTACTAGGGTTTCTTGGAAAATAACTGCATCAGGCTTGTGTAATGTTACCAGTCACTTTAGTGCATATTTGTTTTGGGGACTTGCCAAACCCCTACAATTAAAGGTGAGGAGTTTCATGGAGGAACCCCTACAAGGGATTTTGCTACTCTTAGAGCCCCTATAATTGACTTTTGTCATCCTGAAGCAATATCAACCAATGCTCGGGATTGAGCCTTAGAAAGATGATAATTTCTACCATGTCCCTTTTTGGTCTTCAAGATCTTTGGATTTGGGCCTAGGCCTCTATAGTTTGTTGTGGGAATGGAAAATGTTATGTTACAAAGTTAGAATTGAATAGTCAAGTCCTCAGACTCATCCAAGGAATATTCCTTATATGACCAAGAAACTGGGGATCCAGGAGGCATGTCCAGATGGAGAGAACAATTGGCCAGGGATGGAAATGGAGGGAGTGGGGTATTGGAAAAAGGATTTAAATCCGCATAACTTGGAAAGGGGAGATTCCAGAGAGAGTGGTTGTTGTCCACCATAAAAACAATTAAAATATTTAATCAATCCATTAATTGGATGGGAAATATAGAGATGCATACCCAATAAATTGTCAATCAATTGTTGTGGTGCTGCCTCCTGGAACATATCTGAGTTTGTCGCTTCCCCCATGAATGGAACTAAGTCCAAGGTCTCCCTTCCCTGGGGTAGTCGACCCATCAACCAATCAATTCAGAGATTTGACTAAATCACAGGATAGAGTACCCACCGAGGCTGACTTCGAAGAGGGAGAGCTGACACCCAAATTATCCTGACGCCCCATTCCGGTTGTGTTCATTAAAACTGTCAAAATCAAACAAAAGGAGAAGAACAAAGGAATGGGAGAAAATAATAATATAAAGGGGATAGGAGAAAAACAGTCAAAATCACAAAAGGAAAAGAACAGATGGACGGGAGAAATGAATAATAGAAAGGGAATAGGAAAAAGGAGTAATAGAAAGGGAGTAGGAGAAATACCACACTATAATTAAAATTGTCAAAACGAAACATATTATAGTTGGTTATTTACAATGGACAAAAGTTTAAAACCCTTAAAAATATTGAAGCAATTTAATTTACATTTGTTGCAACCAGTGGTGGAAAATAATTTCCATAATAACTTACATGTATTATGTGTTGTTTGTTTACTTCCTTTTTCTATTTTAGATTCTCCAACAAATGGCGACTAGTTGGAATTCTTCTTTGTGAAATATTCTCTCCAAGTTGTCTACATGTTACTGCATTTAAATGGTGTTGTACTTCTTTGATGTGTTCCTTACACATGCATACAAATAATAGAATTAAGCAATTTTTGAAGCTAATGCTACCACCACAAATTCCTACATTGCAAGACAAAGACAAAAGCTTTCCCATTGAAATTTTCCATCATTGAATGGAATACATTGAGGTGTAACAATAATTTCTTTTAGAATTTGAAAGTTTAACATAATGGTGTAGTAGATAATTTTTTAAAATGTTGAAAAATAATTAATTAATGTGGTTGTTTCTAGCTAGTTTCAAGATTCAATAAAAACAAAAAAATAATAGTAATTTGACTTCATGCTAAATAACATGTGCATGTCAATGCTATTGTTATAATAGAACGAACTAGGGGGGTAATATGAGGGTAAGGGTGAGGGTGGAGGTGGGGGAAATATTAGAGAAAATGTATTTGGGGGGAATATTAGAGAAAATGTATTATTAATACATTTTCCTTTCTTGGGACTATTGGGATCAAGATAGGATCCGAGTAGTCCAAGAAAGGAAAGATGGAAACATTGGTCTTTTTGAAATACTGAAAAGTTTGGAGAAACAAATCCATCGTTCTCCTAAATAACATGTGCATGTCAATGCTATTGTTATAATGCATGAACTAAAGAAAGAGATGTTGAAATATCATGATGATATTGTATTTTTGGTATTGAGAGAATGGACATATAATTTAAGTTATATGCACTACTAGAAATAAGTATTGGCAATTCATAGCTAATTCAATTAATTAATTCACAATAAGAACCTAGTTGAAACGAAGCAGAGATGTGAAATATATTTCCTATACTAAACAACGATAGAGGAATATATAGAAAACCAAATACAGAAGAATATGTAGAAAACTAAATAAACACAATTGTAGTAATAAACAACATAGAATCATACAACTATTAAACAACATAATTTATTGGGGAAAATTGTTATGGGAGAAAAAATCCATACTCCAAAGATTGCTCAATGTATTGGGTAGAAAAAAAAAAAAAAAACATTATAGAGTCTCTATGCTATCAACAAGAGTAGCATAACGGATAAATATCAGCAACATAATAGTCTTAAAAATTTGCACACTACCTCCAACCCGAGCACTCGATAAAATTGGCATAAAAAAGACATAAACCTATAAACCTTTTATGGTTTTCCATTTCTAGATGCTATAACCACCAATAATTAATTTTCCAACTACTACTACTCAACATTTATTTATTGCTATTGCTTAGTATTTATTGTCTTCTATTGTTCAACATTTATTCCCTACTATTGCTCAACATTCATTAAAATAATTGCTTTGTTGCAAAACTGCAAGTTTTCTAATACACCTATCCCAACATTCTCCCACTTATCATATACCATCAAGAGTCTAAGGGAGAATGCATTAAACTGTGAGATAACTACTAGGGGCCATAAGACCCATAAACTTATAGAACCACTTGATTTTACCCATTCTCATTGGTTTTGTCAATGCATCTGCAACATTATGCAAAGTATCAACTTTCTCAAGTATCTCGTTTCCATGCTCTACCATGTCGTAAACACAATGATATTATATATCAATATGTTTTTTCTTTGCATGAAAGGTTAAGTTCTTATCCAGACAAATGGCACTATTAGTATCATACTAAACAATAATAGTTCTATGACTTAGCCCTACATATTAACACAATTTCATATGCCAAATGACCTCCTTATATGCATGAATAATTTTCATATACTCTACCTCTATAGTGGACAAAGTAACCATATTCTATAACTTGGTCATCCAACTTATTGCTCCACCAAAAAGTTAAAACGATCTTCTAGTATATATCCTTCTATATATATCCCATGCCCAATTATAATCTACATAACCTTGCATATACATTAAGTTTTGGTACCCTAAAACATCAATATGATAACAAATGGAATATTTAGAAGTACCTCACAAATACCTAAAGATCCTCTCCATTGCAGCCAAATGTTCACATCCAAGATTATCCATGAATCAACTCAAGACTCCCACTACTTGGGCCATGTCTAGTTTAGTTTAAGACTATATCATACATCAAATTACCAACTACACTAGCATAAGGAATATAAGTAATATCCTCCATTTATGTGGGCATTACAAGATACTACGTAATTGAAATCTTAGTCCCCACATAAATCAGAATATTCAATGGTCTACAATTTTCCATGTGAGAATGTTGCAACACAGTTCAAATAATTACTCTTGCTCAACCAAAGTTGTTTTTATCTATATATTTCCCAATCTCCATTACTAATATATATTTTGTATCCCCCCAAGTCCTTTATGTCAAATTGTGTTGAAATTTGAGACTTCAAATCATGAATCACATCCTTAATGTTACCAAAAAGTAACATATCACCTAGATACAAAGTTATAACAAGGAAATGACCACCATCTTATTTGTACTACACATCTTGATATAATTTGGATCTTAGAAATTTCCTAGCACAAAAAATCAAACTTTTGGTACCACATTCTAGGAGATTGTTTGAGACCATATAAAGTCTTTTTTAATTTGTAAACCAATGACTCTTTACCTTTTTCAACATAGTGCTTTGTTGTGTCATATATAACTCATTCTTCAAGTAGCCATGTGGGAATGATGTTTTCATGTCCATCTATTCTATCTCTAAAACAAAGGCTACTGCTATAGAAAACAAATACCTAATAGATGTTAACTTGGTGACTAAGGGAAAAACCCACCAATTATCTATCCCCTCAACCTGCAAATATCCTTTAGCAACCAACCTTGACTTGTACTTTTCAACACTACCATCTGAACCTATCTTTTTTTTAAATACCCATTAGGGAATGGTACCAAGTCCCATGTACAATTATTCTTAAGTGAAACCATCTCCTCATCCATGGCCAATCTCCAAGACTCTTTATCTCCCATCTCCATTTTCTCTTTCATAGTTTTAGGTTTATCGATGTTAGTAGATAAAGAAAAATATATATATAATTAGACCCACTATAATGATACATATTTGATTGCCTTCTTTTCCAAGTGGAACTCCTTAAAGTTTGAGGTGAAGTTTCTTCCTCCTCTTTTGAACTCTCTAAGCCCTCCTCCTCACCAAGTCCATCATATTCTTGTTCAATTTATGGTTTAAATTTCTTAGTATTGGGTGGTCATTGAACAACCGACTTATTCACATCCTCTTTTCATTGCACCACTATGGGAGAAAGCTTAACTTCTCTAAAAATAACATCCTATGCAAAACTTTCATAGTCGTAGGATTCCAAATCTTTTACCCTTTCACAATAGTTCCATAGCCAATAAAGATACAGTTCATTGCCATGTTATCCAACTTCAATCACGTCTCCTTAGGAACATGAGCATATTCATCACAAAAAAAAACACAAATATGATGAAGAGATGCCTTATTTCCCATCCCAAACCTCCATAGGGGTCTTATCCACAATATCTAATGTGGGAGACCTATTAATTAGGTAACATGTAGTAGCAACCACTTTTGCCCATAAATTTTTCTTTAATTCAGCTTCACTAAGCATACTCCTATCTTTCTCCATGAATGTCTTGTTCATCCATTCTACAACTCCATTATGCTAAGGGGTATATGGATTTGTATTATGTATTTTAATGACATTATCCTTATAATACTTATCTAACTTTGAATAACAAAACCCACCACCATTATCAGTGCTCAACACCTTAATCGTCCTACCATTCTAATTTTCCAAGAGAGATTTAAACTCCTTAAACTAACTAAAGATCTCAGATTTAGTTTTGAAAAAATAATTCCATGTCCTTCTAGAATAATCATGAATGAATGACACATAATACAAATCCTTGGAAATTGAATAGAATTTAATGAGACCAAATACATCAAAATGAATTAAGTCCAACAACTCATAAGATTTGTGAGAACTAGAATAAAATTGCATAGTTTTGTTTTCCATATATGAAATGCTCAAAAAAATCAAATTCAAGAGAACAATAATTCAATCCAACAACAAGATTAATGTTTTTCAAGTTCTGTAGGCCCTTCTCACCTATATGTCCCAATCTTTAGTACCATAGAATTGTCTTCTTTGTAGGTAACTTTCTTTTTGAAGCAAGAGATCATTTAGGTACCCAAAAAGCATGACCATTAGAAGTAGATACATGTTATGCTTGTGAAGGTATAGATTCTATAGATTTATTGACTACAAAAATTGAAGAACTATTGCACTAAATGGTGTGCACACATTAAGTTGTAACATAGTTTCCACATGAATTCCCTTAGCGAGCACCATAGCTCCTTAGACCATCTTACACCCTGTGTTAGAGAAAATAATGTGCACACCCACATCATTAAGTTTTCTTACTAATAGTAAGTTTTGTGCCAAGCTTGGAAAGTGCAAAAATCCACTAGTCCCCTTCACCCTACCATCATGGAATTTGATCAAGACTCTACCATGACCAACTATGTTGAAATGAGAGTTATCACTAAGGTATACCATCCCACCATCATATTTATCATGCGTTGAAAACTAGTCCCAATGGTAAATCATATGGAAGGATGCTCTGAAGTCTATCAACCACACACTCTGGCATGCATGAGTTACTAGAGCTACAACAAAGGCATCTCTTCCATCCTCTTGAAAAAAAAAATTTAGACATATCATCAAAATCATTCTTTTCCTTCTTATTCTTATTTTATCTTCCTTGTAGTCTCTTCTAAAATGCTTGACCTTGCTACAGTTCCAAATTTTTTCCTTGGCTTTCTAGAATACTTCTAAGGTCTTCCATGAGATTTGGATCTACCTCTTTCCCTCTTCTAGTCTTTCTCCTTCGATCTTCCATGAGAAACTAAATTGGTGGATTCAGAAGCTTTCCACCTCACCTCTTTTGAGAGTAAAGAAACCACAACCTCATCAAGTACCAATGCCTTTACAATGCTTCCAAAGGCCATTATCAGTTGTCCCATGAATATGGGAAATAACACAAAAGGGTTATACAATAATCCTCCTCGCGCTTCTTCACTCCAACTAAGATTAATTAGGTCACAATAGTATTAAATGCATTTAGATGCTTATCTATAGAATTACCATCACCCATTCTCAAGGTGAACAATTTTTTCTACAAAACAAGTTTATTAACTAGGGACTTAACTTCATACAAATCCCCCAACTTCTTTTAGAGAGTTGTTGCAGTTTCTTCAAAAACATTCAATAACACTAAACCAACCAAATAGAGATTAATAAGGCTTTGTACCTTTTTCTCCAACAATTCCCACTCATCATCTTTTGTGCCAGCAAGTTTGGTTCTAGATAATGCATCTCATAGATATTGATCTACGAGCAAATCCTCTATGAAAAGCTTCCACAACTCAAAGTTAGTGCCATTAAACTTCTCCATGTCTAATCTAGATGTGCTCATCATTTTCCTACAACAAGGTTTCCTTTTGCACAAGGTCTCACTCAAACCAAGATTAGATTAAAAAAGCATGTCCCTAACACCTTGGATCCAGGTGATGAGACTTTGATACCAAATGAAAGGAAGTAGAGATGCAAAATATGTTTCCTACAATAATCAATAAGATAAGAATGTGAAACAAAATACATAAACATAGTTGCAGTAATAATCAACACAAACATACAACCATCAAACATCACAATTTCGTGGGGAAAATAAAACACTCCAAAGCACACTCAATGTATTAGTTAACAACTAACAAATAGTTACACTCCAAAGCGCTTAATGCATTATTCAACAACTAATAAATCCTTACAATACATTACAAAGTGGCTATGCTATGAACAAGAATATTCAACATTATAAGTTAAAAACTCTCACACTACCTCCAACCCAAGCACTTAATAAACAAGCCATAGCAAAACCATAAACCTTTTAGGGTTTTACAATTCTACATGTTGGAAGCCCAACAATTAATTGGGGAACTACTATAACTTAGTTTTTTAATATGTACATATTATAAACACTAAAAACTATACTAAATTTAAGTATATATATAAATACTATAGATATAATATGTAGATAAAAATATTAATATAATAAAAATATATAAATAATAATCATAAATTATAAAAAATTTCCTAAGAATATTACAAAACCTATCATAATTCAGTTGTTCATGCAAAATTTTCCATGTTAATTTTCAAACTAAGTCAACATCCTAACTGCCTTCACCGTGCAATGAGCCCTCTCCCCTGCACCCCTTAATAAACCAAATGAGAGGTAGGCACGTTCCGAGCGTTAAAAGGGGCAAACCCAAAACCATAAAATGGGGCAAATCCAAGCCAAGCAGATTGAAATGGTCATTCGTTGTACAGTTCCAACCTACGCATAATGAATAGTCATTTTTTTACGAATGGTTCTCTTCACGCCTAACCTCAACCAAAATTCGAATCCTGTCAATTATTTTACATTTCCAACCTATTTATGAATGGTTCGGTTCATGATGAAGTTTTTTTCATAATTTATTTTATATATTACAATAATTAAAACTTCGAAGAGTGTGTTTTTGTTTTATTAAAACATTAAAAAATTAAAAAAAATAGTTATAATTGATTAAAACAATTTTAAATACTTATTAAAAAAATTATAATTGATTAAAGCAATTTTAAATATTTAGTTTTAGTAGAGACCTATAATTTAATTTTCATATTTTAATGTCATGCTTATGTACTTTGGGAAAATAAAAGCCGATGGATTTCAATTTGTTTGCACGACCGAGGCATTGAATTTGTACCAGAGTTATTTTTTACATGAATTTCTATTTTAAATGCATTTAATCTTATAGGTACGTTTGAAGAGTAATATATATATTTTTAAAGTTATTTGTTGTTTTTTTTTTAATATAAATATGTTGTGGCTGGGGAATTTCCAAGGATGAGTTCCAAAAGACACTCCATAGTTTTCAAAGGGATAAAAAGTCGTGGGGTCGATGGTTTTCTAGTTGAATTCTACACTTACACTTTTGACATCCTTGGTGATGAATTCTACACTTACACTTTTGACAATTCCTCAAAGCCATCGAATACTCCGGCTCCCTTCAATTCCACTTTCATTGCCCTATTTCCAAACACTGAGAACCCACAAGCCTCTGAATAGTTCCGCACATAAAATTTATAAAATCATCACAAAATTTATAGCAACCCGCTTAAAGGACATCCTCGCATAAAAGATCTAAAAAGATCTATGGGGAGCAATTTGGCTTTTTAAGAAGAAGACAAATACATCAAGCCATTGGGATAACTCATGAAGGCTTACACTCAATCCATAGGAAGGAAAAAGGCTTTCATTTTTAAAGTCGGCCATGCAAAAGTTTTTTATCGTGTTAGTTGGCTTTACATCAGGGTGATTTTCTTACATTTGGGATTCTCACACACTTTTGTTATTTAGATCCTTAGTTTCATCTTTACCACATCCTTTTATTTCCTCATAAATGGTTCAACATCGCCCTTCTTCAAAGCAGAAAGAGGGCTTGAGCATGGCTTCCCTCTCTCCCCCTGCTCTTTATTCTAGTGGTTGAATCCTTAAGCTGAATCCTTAAGCTGGCATATTTCAGATGCAACAAATCAAGGACATTTCAAAGGCATTCAAATTTTTCCATCATGTTCCCTCACTCATCTTTTCTTTGTAGATGGCATCCTTATTTTCTGTGCAAGCAACAAAATCTTCCTGGAAAAGTTAAAAAATATTCTCAACACTTTCTGCCTCTCCACCTGAATGCAAATAAATCCGGAGAAATCCTCTTTCATGCCATGGGGACTAAATAAGTAAGAATCACTTAAGATCTCTACTCTTCTTGGAGTCCAAAAGGTCTAAAATATCTAGGCTTCACTTTCAAGGAAATTGGCTATAAGAAAATAGACTTGGCATGGTTGTTGGCCAAAATAGAGAAAACAAATCCTCTCCTAGTGTAACAGATGGCTTTCTAGAGAGGGAAGATTAGTGCTCCTCAAATCATTCATGGAAGTGATCCCAATTTATTGAACTTCTCTTGCCTGAGTGCCAAAAGGTGTTCTACAAAAAACAACTCAATTAGCTAACTATTTTCTTTGGGCTGGCAAAGAGGACTCCAAACCACTTGTGCTTGCCTCCAAGAAAATCATGTCCAAACAGAAAGGCAATGGAGGCTGGTGACTCAAAGACATTTTCACCTTTGCAAAATGCATCGCGACAAAAAATTCTTCGAGTCTGGTAGATGGATCTGGACTCTGGCACATAATATTAAAGGAAAAATATATCCCTCGGAGGTCACTTCTGGAATAGATCAGTTCCACAAAACAAATCTTTGAAGAATGGAACAATCATCTAGAAAACCACCATAAAATCCTTTCATATAATTGGAGATTAACTAATTTGGAAAATAGGAAATGGCTCCAAAGTCTTGATAGGGAAAGATTTGTGGATTGGATGTGCAAACTCACACATTCTCCTAGAGGAACTTGTCAACTTCTTAAACCATAGGGATTTTTTGTATTTAAATCAAGTGGGACATAGAGATTTCATCACAGGAAACACAAGATGGATATTTGGGGAAGATTTAAACTTGGAGGCCACACAAATTCTATCTTGGAAACATTACATCAACTCTTTACAAAATTATTTTGTTAGACTCACAGACCAGGAGGACCAACTCATCTGGTCATTCATTCTTGCTAGGAAATGCTCCCCAAAACTTGGTTACATTTCCCAACTCCAAGATGATGATCCACCCCCCTGGTGGGGCAATCTCCTCTGGAAATTTCACTGCCCACCATAAGCAAAACTCTTCATGTGGCTTCTCCTACAAAAAAGGCTCCAACTTGGGAAAATATTAAAAAATGATCCTTCACAGGGACAAACAAATGTGCTTTATGCAAATCAAATGAAGAAAATAGTCCACATATGTTCCTACAATGTCCCTTCAAAAAATATGTGTGGCAAGAGGCCAGCTGTACCCTTGGGCTTTCCTTCAATTGGAATGGTTCTTCCCTCTCCAAAGCTCTACAGAACTAGCTAGCTAATCAACAAAACCATGATTTTAAGGTGCTCCCTCTCATAATATGTTGGGGAATCTAGTTGGCCAGGAATCACACTATTTTTTAATACAAAACATAATCCATAACACATACCGCCGTCCAGTGCCTCAAAATCCTTTCTTCTTTCCCACAAAAAAGAACTTATTCTGCAATGACTAGAGTCATTAGGCCTCTCGAGATCAACAAGGATCTCCCATGGGATTTTTTTGATGGTTCTTCCCAACGCACCCCCACCATTGGAGGAGCACCGTTGAAGGAGCAAGAGGAATCCTCCATATCTCTATTTAAATCAAGTGGGACATATATATTTCATGAGAGGAAACACAAGATGGATTTTTGGGGCAGATTTAAACTTGGAGGCCACACAAATTCTAGCTTGATAACATTACATAAACTCTTTACAAAATTATTTTGTTAGACACACAGACCAGGAGGACCATCTCATATGGTCGTTCATTATTGTTGTCATTCTTATTGGGAGATGCTCCGCAAAACTTGGTTACATTGCTCAACTCTAAGATGATGATCCACCCCCCTAGTGGTGCGAACTCCTCTGGAAATTTCATTTCCCACCAAAAGAAAAACTCTTCATGTGGCTTCTCCTCCAAAAAAAGGCTCCAACTTGGGAAAATATTAAAAAATGATCCTCCACAGGGCCAAGCAAATGCACTTTATGAAAATCAAATGAAGAAAATAGTCCACATATGTTCTTGCAATATCCCTTCACAAACTCTGTGCAGCAAGAGGCCAGTGGTACCCTTGGGTCGTCCTTCAATTGGAATGATTCTTCCCTCTCTGAAGCTCTACAGAACTAGTTAGTTGGTCAACAAAACCATGATTTTAAGACATTCCCTCTCATAATATGTTGGGGAATCTGGTTGGCCATGAATCACACTATTTTTTAATACAAAATAGGATCCACAACACATATTTCCATCCAATGCCTCAAAATCCTTTCTTCTTTCCCACAAAAAAACACTTCTTTTGCGATGACTAGAGTCATTAGGCCTCCCTAGATCAACAAGGATCTCCCATGGGATTTTTTTTATGGCGATGTCCAACGCACCCCCACCATTGGAGGAACAAGAGGAATCCTCCATATCTCTAAAACCCACTCCATTGCCTTCTCAACAAGATTGGGTGAAGCCACAAACAACTTAAGTGAACTGATGGCCCTGTATATCTTACTCCTCTTGACAGTTGAAAACAACATCAGACACTTGAATATTTATGGGGATTCGATGTTTGTTAAACAAGTCATGAAAGACACACACTTATTGAGATCCTACACTTTGGTCCCGATTCTGGAGGAAATAAATAGATACTTTGTTGAATTTACTCATATCTCTTTCTCACATATTTACATGAATCATGATAAAGAAGTGGAAAAGCTCAAAATTTGATTTGGAATTAGAAAAGAAAAATTGGAAAATCAAGGAAAAAGGCTCGGATGGATCCTCAAAATATCTTCACAACATTTAGACCTCTATCGGACTTAACATCCTATCATTCAAGTGATGTTTGTTACTTATTTTCGAGAACTTTTATGTACATTTCAGATACGATAAAAGGCTTTATCAGACCTTGTTATCATAGATGGAAATTATAGATATTGTATCTAGACTATATGGACTCTCTCCGTCCTCTCTTTTTGGTCTTACAGATTTACGTTCCTGATTTTCATCAGATCATTCTCGAGCAGCCCTGAACTCTCTTTAGACACATCACAGTGCAGATGTAATTTTATCTTCTCTTAATAAAATTATTGATTTTTTCCTTGGGTAAAAAAATAGTATGTTGTGGCATGTTGTACTATTATTCATCTCCCTCTTCCATACGCAGAAATGGACCTCCTCCCCTCATTTCTTCTTCTTCTAAAAAAGAAGAAATTAACTGTATGGTTGCATGAGCATAAGGCCCTTCTTGTCAGATTAGTCGCCAACCTCGCCGAAAAAAGGTGACAATTCGATTTTTCCTCCCGTACACAGTCGCCCACCTCGCCAAAAAAAGGTGACAATTCGATTTTTCCTCCCGTACAAAGTCGCCAACCTCTCACATCATCGTGTATCTACCCTCCTGGAATTAATACTCTCCTCTTCTTTTTCTTACGAGTGCAGCAGCCGCCTCTCCAATACCCAAAATTGGACCGGCTCCTTCTCGTTCTTAGAGGAAGAAATTGCGAGTCTGAGAGTCTGAATCTCTGCAAAAGCAGAGGAAATGGCGCTCCGAAGATTAATCACTTATTTTCTCCGCTCATCTACTCTGTTGGTGTTGCTGCTTCTTCCTCCCAATGAGAGCTTACAAGTAGCCGTTGATACTGCTGCTCATCATACCAGCGACAATGACGGGAATGCTTACGTGATTGGAACTTCTCCATTTATCTGCAAAACTTCATGCACTGTTAGTAGCAGCAGAAGAACATTAACAATCTCCAGAAAGCCTTGCGGAGTCGGGACGGATCCGACAAGCTATATGTATTTCGTGCAGTTTTTGTTTTAAATGTAAGGATATCGTGTAGCATTTTGTTGGGAGTTTCTGTACAGTTTGTTGCGCTCTAGCCTACGTGTGAGATTTGAGATTTTGACTGTGTGGATTATTTTTACTTTAAAAAAAATTAGAGATTTACCAGACGGAATTATTTTTTTTAATTAAAAATGATTATTACAATTTTTAAAAAATAAAAAAAATATCAATAAAATTAAGCAACAGTTGTAAATGACTAATTAAAATTAATAATTTAGTGTAGATTCATTATACAATGATAGGGTATTAAACTATAATAATAATAATGACCAATTAAAATTAATAGTTTAGTGTAGATTCATTATACACTTTATTTACTAAGTTTATAGCAAACATTATTATTATTATAATGACTAATTAAAATTAATAGTTTAGTGTAGATTCGTTATACAATGATCCGGTTTATTTACTAAATTTATAGTAAACATTATTAGTGAGATAACAAAGAGTATTTTTTATTTTTTTCCCTTTCCTTCAATTTTATTTGTTTTTAATTTATTGAATGTGTTAGCACAAGATTGGTTTATGTCTCAGCTTTGCATAAATCTTTCATTATTCATTTTGGCAAATGAATACGATTGTTATGGGATATTTTATTTATTTTGGGGAAAATTGAAATTATATTGGGTTATGTCTAATATCCAAGTTCAAGCATCAAAAACACTCACAGATTTGCACTATCTAATCGCACATAGACACACAGGTAGACGCTACATAAATTATGGCAGAAAATGAATTGTGCAGAGTTATTTTACCAGTTTTGAGTCACTAACTTAAAACTTGGATTGTGAACAATTGAGAAGGTATTTTTGAAAACCGGAGGAGGTTTTTGTTCATAACATTCCAAATAACAAAAACCTATCTCAGTTTTTCAAAATGTGTTATGGTTTGAGAGATATTAGATATAGAAGTGGCGCTACCAGATCTGCACAGCGGAGCTACCGAATTTCCTGTAGTGGTCACGATTTTGATATTTTCCTTGTTGGGAGGTTGTCATCTGTCAAGGTGGATTCGAATAGATTCTCAAGGATCTGTTAGAAGTCAAGGGACACCTGCACCTAAGGTTTAGCTCCATCAAAGGCCACATGCATGAGGTGGAAACAATCTATTAATGACTTTCAACAAATTCCTAAAAATTAACAGTTTGTTGGATTCTTGTCTCTTTGATTGTTGCCACCTATCTCTGAGGCTTAGAATCCAATAGAGGAGATGGGATTCAACCTCCTAAGGTTATTTTGATGATATTTTCTATTTAAGAAGAGATCTCTCGGAGAAAGAGGATTCATGAGCCAAGAGAGGCTAGAGAGAGATGTAGCAGACAATTTTCCTATGTGTGTTCATTTGTAATACTGTGGGCATTTTAGGATTGTAAGTTTTACTGCTATTGGAGACTCATGAGAGGTGTGATTTCAGATTGTAACTATTTTTTTTTATATTTCTTCTTATTTGAATATATTGCAGATTTGAGGATCAAAGTCTGTCAATGATTTATGGATCCCTAAGCAGCAGAGGATCTGTTGTATTTTGCCCATCAATCATTGTTTATATTCAAGTATTTGTTGATTCATTAAATTGATAGGATCTTTGTTTAGTGAACATTCTATCTTATGTTTTCCTTCTTCATTCTTCCACCTATCAACATATAATCTTGTTTTCTGTTGAGCAGCTTTTGTGCCTTCAATGTGTAGGATGTTTGTGACTCCATTTCCCATTGGTGTAGCCTACTTATCTATAGTTTGCAGCCCCCTCTCTTTCTTTATCCATCTTGTTGATCCACCTATTCAAAACCAAAATTATCTTTTACATTTTGATGAATGTTGAGCTTACACTTTAGCAGTCAAAGTGTGACTTTCAGTGCTAACATTTTTTAGGTTCCATGAGGGATAGAGTCCTCCCCGTGAGGCTCTAAGAACTCTTGTAGTTTCAGTGCCTTATCCTAGGGCTGCTCCCAACCTTTAACCTCTACAATCTGCTTTGATCTGTGACCTTCAACTGAAACTAAATGCAAATGAAAAATGAAACTAAAAAAAATGATGAAAATGATGCTTGTTCAACAAGCTTATTGCACACACCTACTCTAATTATTGAGAAAATGAAGCATTCAAGTTACATGAGACAATCAATGAAGCCATTTCATCATTTTTTCAACTGTTTGAAGCTTTGAAATGTGCTTCCTTAAGCACCATAGATAATTCTTACTTCAAGGCACGTCAAAGAAACATTTGGCAATACACTTTCCATTGAAGAAATCAATGATCCTAGGCCCACTTTCTGCTAGCAGACAGGCTGCAAATGGATCCTGAAAAACATCATCAATACTTGCCCCTGCGACATTTCTTTATGTAAAAATGAAAAGTATTGCATTAGGTCCTTCCTCCATTGTGTTTGGTTTTTGTATGGCTTGTTGATTTTCTTATTCATCCTCAATGCATATGGCCTTGGTCCACTCCTGGTCATGAGGTGTATTAGGAAAAAGGCTTAGTGATGCTTGTCTTTCTTTAATTTCAACCTTTCTCATCTGATCACATGGAATTTGATCTTGGCTGCTTGATGAAACT
>ML777418.1:221442-233289 GCA_009831015.1 Picea engelmannii
TAAGAGGTTAGGAAGGTTGGTAGTGTGACAAATATTTTGAAAATGAGATCTAATATGGGTATAGGATGGACAATCTAAGAGAAAGTGTTTTTCATCTTCAACCTTCTTAGTGTCACAAAGGTGACACACTCTTTCATCCCATGACGTTTTAGGAATGGAGCTCGTGAGAATTTGTTCTTATCTTAACAATGTTTTTTTTTTCTTTACACTTGGAAAAACAGATAGATAATTTTGATCTTCTAGATTAGGGTTGATTACATCCTTATAATACCTTATTTTTCTTTTTTCCTCTAACTCTTTATCACACCACATTTTCTCCTTAAATTTTTATTTGACGATTTTTTTAATAGTATCTTTATTCTGCAAAATGGTGTCTTCCATGATTCCCCAATAGTTTAGCCAAGACCGAGCATCTTTATGCCATCCTCGCTTGAGTTGATGGTGGTTACGACTCAATTTTGAAGCAATTTTAGGAAGCCTCTTGTTTTCCATGTTGTTTAACTTGTTCTTATACATTAAGTATCTAGTCATAGCCATGCTCTCAATGAGGGAGAGACTTGTTTTCTAAGAGGAGGATGGGATAGGACGTATTTCCTTTAATTTTGAGATTATAGGTTATAAAATTCTTTTGTATATGCTATATCTTTCTCTAGGATTCACGAGAGATACTACAACCCCATACTTCATGTTAGTCCCTAAAGTTGCACTTCACTGTGAGAGGGCAAGCTAGGGCATCATCGGTTTATTGAAAAATGTTTAGAAAGTTTTTATAATTTGGTTTTTTGAATAAGGTGGTTGAAAATTGGCTCAAGGTTATAACATAACATGAAAATCAAAGTCAGAACATAGCATATCCCATTGATTGAATAAAAGGTAGACACATAGATGGATTAAACCAATAAGAAAAAGAGAAGATGAAGCCTTCCATTTTTCAACTTCACATAAATTCTTGTCTCAGAATATCATAAAGAAACAAGACCATCAGCTTGATATCAAAACTTGAAAAATAATTTCCACATTAAATTTTTCACTGTATTAATTAACAGTCAAGAATCAAAAGCATTGCAATCTGAATAATGAATTCAAGCATGAAGAAAGGAAAATAGAGTAGAAAAGAGTGTCTAACTATCCATATGCCTTTTCTATTAAGTGTCAAATAGAACATAAATGCCTTTACAAGGAGTTACACAATAAGGTTCTCTGGATCTCCAATCTTTCGACCCCTAACTTCTCATTCTACAGAGTTTATATAGAAACAATACATAATTATCAAGATCCAAAAGAAATGGATCTGAAAACCTCTTCATCTATATTTAGTTTTTTGTTTCAAATAATCAAGGAGAAGATCCAATCTGATCTCCAATTCAAATTGATGAAGTGGCTTGTCAACTGTTGTCCATGAGATTTTTCAGGAAAACAATTTTGGTAAATTCCTGAAAAATATGGTCCAACAATCTCTTCGTATCTCTTAAATGGTGATAGATGTGTAAAAATGGAGACAGGTTTTTGTGAAGGGACTCGTTACCATCAAAAACCTCTTTTTGTTTTTAAAAAAATTCATCACCATATGTTCTCCAACCTCTCCCAAAATTACTGACTAAAACAAGAAATTATTTATTGTGAAATATCAGAAAAACAGGCCTCAAAGATCAATTCGAATATCTTAAAATGTGATTGTTGTGTAAAAACCGAGAGAGGATTTTTTGAGAGGAAATGTTCCCAACAAAAACCTCTTTTGGTTTCAACAAATTCATCTCCAGCTGTTCTGCAACCTCTCTTGAAGAAAAATACTAAAATAGGTAAAAATAACAGAGTATTTCTTGTAGATTTATCAGAAAAATAGGCCTCAAAGATCAATTTGAATCTCTTAAAATGTGATTGATATGTAAAAAAAGAGAGAGGTTTTTGTGAAGGGGCATGTTCCCAACAAAAACCTCTTTTGGTTTCAACAAATTCATCTCCAACTGTTCTGCAACCTCTCTTGAAGAAAAAGACTAAAACAGGTAAAAATAACAGAGTATTTCCTGTAGCTTTATCAGAAAAATAGGCCTCAAAGATCAATTCGAATATCTTAAAATGTGATTGATGTGTAAAAATCGAGAGAGGTTTTTTTGAAGGGGCATGTTCCCAACAAAAAAATCTTTTGGTTTCAACAAATTCCTCTCCAGCTGTTCTGTAACCTCTCTTGAAGATAAAGACTATAACAGGTAAAAAACAAAGTATTTCTTGTAGCTTTATCAGAAAATTAGGCCTCAAAGATCAATTCGAATCTCTTAAAATGTGATTGTTGTGTAAAAACTGAGAGATGTTTTTTTGAAGGGGAATGTTCCCAATAAAAAATTATTTTGGTTTCAACAAATTCCTCTCTAGCTATTCTGTAACCTCTCTTGAAGATAAAGACTATAACAGGTAAAAAACAAAGTATTTCCTGTAGCTTTTCTGGTTCTGCAAAATAATAGCCTTTGTCATCAGAAAACACTGCTTCATCTTTGATGATCTGGTGGGTTCTCTTGTTATAGGTCTTATAGAATACTGAGTAATTTATTTTACTTTTCTTTGTATCTTCCCCAAGTTTTTGTCTTCTTTTGTTTTCCTATGTAATGGAAGCCTTTCTACTTTTTCTTTGATGGAAAATTCATTAACTGTGATACTCTTTTTCTGTGTGGATTCCTTCTTCCCTTTGCCCTTTCTTTGTCTTCTTGGATATGGATCATGATTTAGGGATTGAATCAGCCAAGTCTAGGGTTTCTGTGAATTATGATCATGACAGTATGCCACTCTTGTCTAATCTAGTTGTGAGGGACTCCCTTTTCCCAATTTGGATTTTGCTTATCTGGAAGCAGGAATTGATTGACAAACTCTGTAACCACATGATCTTTCTTCCACCATCTTTCTCCTCCAACCACCAATGTGTAGGCTTTAGTAATTGTATGTTCTATCACCAGCATCAACATCTTCCCGATCTCCACCTCGTAACCATCAAAGTTCAGTGCAAAATCCATGGAGACCTGCTCATCATAACCTTGAAAAGTGGTAAGGAATTCAAACCACCCGGCATCTCCGAACCTTTGATCCATTTGAGGATAAGCTTCGAGGAGTTCAACACCCTCGTGTTCAAATATGACTACCTGTCTGCTTCTCTTAGGCGCCATCAAAACACAATGCTATAACTAGCACGATTCGGATTCTGAATTTACCACCTGCAATCTATTAGTATATAACTGTTCTTCTGAGCAAATACCTGCGCCTAAAATTCAGCAAAATCAGACATAGAATGACAGGTTCAATATAATGATCGTTGAGAATTGGACGATTTGAAATGAGTCCTTTGCGGGTGTAGAGCAATCCAATCATGTAATGGTTTGAATCACAAAATGATTCCAAAGCTATTGTGGGATACATGCGAACTCTCAAACCACGATCTGTGTCATCATAACAAAATCTGGGTGACGGGCGCATATCAAGGCATGATTATCTTTGCGCTACGAGAATAAGGCTATTCCCGTAGCACTAATAATGACTTAGCATAATTTTGAATTTGCAAGATTCAAATAGGCATATTAAGTGACACATATTGTAAAACCATGTCTTAACTCCCCAAATTTAAGGAAATTATTCAAAAAGCTAAAAATGTGAAACATAACAAACTAAAAACAAAGATTAAAATCAAATGAAAGCAAACAATGAAGTGCAGGTAGGGAGGGTTTAGGATTAGAGTTTCTCACTAAATCAAAAGCAAAATTAGAGACTAACACTTCACATCCATAAAGAATAACAGGTGTAACAAGAGTCTCAAAGAGGATTTTCTTTTTATCCCAACTCCAAAGGTCGGTTGATTTACAATTGTTTTCAAGCCCATAATAAACTTTCCACCCCCCAATAATCCTTTTCTCAATGGTATAAATCTAGTTGAACTTGTGGTGAATATCAATTCCAAGATATTTGTATGAAGTCACTTCCTCCAAGTTGTTGTTATCATATACGAAGGTATCATAAGTGATCTTATTAGATTTAATAATCATGACCTTAGTCTTATAAATATTAATAGCCATACCCATATTGGAGCAAAAATCCTTGGGGATTCTTAGTTGGTTTTCTAGATCATGGGGACTCCTTGCTATAAGAACGATATCATCAACATAAAGAAGAAGATTGATGACTATACCAGTGAGAGTAGGGCCAACACAAACTTCCTTTTCCAAGCAATCTTCTAACTTGTTAATGTATATGCCAAAAAAAGTAGCGGACAAGAGACAACCATGTTTGACTCCAATATTGCAGTTAATCTCTTTCGACCAACCCTCAATGTTTTTAAAATTAGCAATAACGTGCTCATACATCCTTATTGCAACATCCCTCAACTCAAGAGACACTTTTATCTCTTCCAACCTATTCCAAAGGTTTTCCCTAGAACCATGTCAAAAACTTTTCTAAAGTCAACAAAACAACAAAAAAGATTGGTTTTGATATTGCAGAACTCCTCTGCAATGATCCTAAAGGTAACATGATGGTCCACAGTTGTATGATATCTCCTAAATCCGGCCTGGCTTTTAGCTCTTTTACCATGACTTTCTAGCCCAAGGATAATATTATTTTCCAAAATAATTCCATAAATCTTGGCTAAAATTGGGCTAATCATAATGGTCCTATAATTAGAGGGAATGTTTCTATCCCCATTTTTAAAAATAGAAACAATGAGGCTTTGCATAAGGGTTTAGGGAAGCCCTGCTTAACTGCTAAATTGAAGAGTTTGTGTATGTGAGGGATAAGGATAGGCCCTCTGATTTTAAAAATTTAATCTTGGTAGCCTTCAATGTCCTTAGCTTTCCCATTTGCAAGCCACTTAACCCCGAACTCTATGTAATCTAAATAAAAAACTTCATCCTATGTAGGGACAATAGGAATGGTGTCCATGGCATTAGGGAACTCATAAAGACTTTTAAGGTAGGAATTCCAGTCCCTTAAGGGAATCATATTATTTTTTTTAGTATTGTGGTTTATAATTTGGCTCCATAACTTCTTAGGATTCAACTTAGATAGTTGTGAAAGATGTTATTTCCTTTTATTGATATAGTACACTTTTTCCTTTTAATTAGGGATTTGTACGTATTGATCTTATCTAGTTTTAAGGGCTCATTAGAAGCATCCCTAATGGATTTCCTAACAATTTTACATTCTTTCCTAGCAATTTTACATTCTTTATCATACCAAGGGTTGGTTGTTCTATTATTCTTTTTACATGAGACATTGAAAGAGAACTTGTTAATAGAACTGGAAAGGGTAGTTGTAAAATTATGATAGAGTTATTCAATGTTGTCCTTATAAGTTAGGAGATTTAATTTTTACTATTTAAATCATTTAAGAAAAGGCCAACTTTACTTTTGTCAAAGCAAAATTTCCTTTGATTATCCGAATTCTCTTTAATGACGCTCAAGTGCATGACAAAGTTTAGAGTTAGGGTTAAAGGTTTATGATCAAAGTTGGGTTCATGGTCATTTAAAAGGTCAAAAGTTGTTATTTGGTTGGAAACAACGATATCGGATATCACATAATCTACGACACTACTACCTATCCCATGAATACAAGTCATCTGGTTGGAGTTTGGTCACTTCATTAATCCATTACAAACTATTAGGTCTTGAGAGCTACAGAGCTTGACTAACTCAGTACCAAACAAATTCTCAATTAGGTGTTTAGAGCTTCTTTTATAGCTATTAGATAAAATAAGGTCCTCATCTAGCCGTAAATGATCATGGTTGGAATTAGTACTTAAAAGAGTAGCTTGTTTAGTTGCAGTCTTAGCATTAAAGTCTCCTAGAAGGAGGATATTACCTTCATTTTTCAAACTATAAATATCTTGTTCTAAATTATTATAGGGACAATTGCTATCTAGATTGTTTTTCTTATAAAAAGTAGAATTAATAGGTGCAAAATAGCAAATTGCTATATACATCTTCTTAGTATTGGTGTCTGAAATTTCTATCCAAATGTACTGATTGAGAGGGTTGATCTTATGAAGTTGAATGTGAGGAGAAATGCTCTTTCTAATATAACAAGCTATGCCTCCTATCCCTCTATGGTGGGACCTTTTGTTCCATGTTGACCACAAGACAAATCCTTCTATATTAGGAACCTTAGACTCTTCATGCTCCCAAGTTTAAACTAGAGAATGATTGAGTATCAATTAAAATTAAACTATAATAATAATAATAATAATAATAATAACTAATTAAAATTAATAGTTTAATGTAGATTCATTATTCAATGATCTGGTTTATTTACTAAATTTATAACAAACATTATTATTAGTGAGATAATAAATAATATTTTATATTTTTTCCCCTTTGTTAATTTTTTTTTTTTTTATTTGTTAAATTTTTATGAATGTAGATTTTTAATTAGAAAATTAAATAAGTTAATTAATGGATAAATTATAGGTTAGAATATTTTTTTAAGATTATTGCTATTTTTTTAATAAAAAGATTTTTCATTTAGACTCTCTTTTTCATTTTCATTTGTCTAAGTTTCACACAATGGTCTTTAACATAATTTTACATTACTCATGTGATATATGATGATGTAAATGTTACCCAAACATCGAGGACACATCTCTATTATATAAGGTACAAGTTACTTTCATTGTAACAAGTTATTTTGGGTGTAATTATATATATATATATATATATATATATATATATATATATATATATATATATATATATATATATATATATATATATATATATATATATATATATATAATTTCTATTTCATGATAAAATGGAAATTACATTTTTTAAATGTTTAAGGCACTATACAAACAAAAGCAAGTATAGGTGTATATTGTACTTTCAAGATGCAAATTACATTAATAATTGTACATTTCATTTCATGGTCTTGGTAAAATAATCTTTAGTCTTTCTCTTTTTTCCTTTCTTCTTTTAAACTGTCACCCAGGGTGGGAGATCAAAATTCCTATGAGGAATCATGTCTTTATTTAAATCAGAGGTACTAGTGTCATGATGTATTTTTGTTCAACCATGAAGAGGAGCATCAACTATCATTATGTCCCTCAAGGAGGAAACACATGTATCCATTTCTTCTACGTTATCCCAGGTTGAGAAAGGAGAGGATTCCCCAACTAGCACTTATAGGTCCTGATTTACCACATTCTGATCAAGGCTGGTTTTTAAACTTGGTTCCTCCAAGAAATTCCATCTCTTTGATTTTGGTTTAGTTCCTTTTTACTTGGTAGGACGAGCTTGAGCATGGGGAAAAGTAGCTTATAAATTTCATAGAATATGACATATCATGCACTTCAATATTGTTCTCATAACCCAAAAACTATGTGTATTTAAAATTCTTCCACATGAGAATAATGTTTTTTGGAAGACCCTTACTAAGGTCAATCTCAACAAAAATGCATGCATATGTGCATAAACCTATGAAAAATCTCTTAATATTTGTTTTATTTAAGTTCCCAAAGCATTCCCAATATCCTCAAACATTGATAAATACTATAAATGTAATAGCAAACTGGGAATATGAACCCAAACTAACATTCTGGTAACTAAAATAGTATTAGGATAAAATTCAGAGAACCAAGGAGTTATAAAAATTCACGCACTTCCCCAAAACCAGGGGCCCTTCTCAAACACTTGGAAATAATTAGTATGATCACAAAACAACACAACAAAAAACCCTTTGGAGCATAGAGATATCTCATATTTCTTTTTCAAATTTGAGTGAATCTACTAAAAAATGTTGATGCAAGAGGCCGATGCCTATTAAATTGATAAACAATTGAATTTTTTTCACACAATCAATGTTAACAAGTTACTTTTGGCACCATGATCTCCACCATTTACACCTTATCAACATGCTCTACGATATAAGAATTAGGAGGAGTATAAATATTTCAAACATTTGGAATGGTATAATTTGTCTTCACTGATGATATTGAGAGGGGGGTGAATCAGTATCATGTACAATTTAAAAACTTTTTAAACTTATACTTCAACCAGATTATATATTCAATTATATCCAATGAGCAATGAACAATAGTAGAAGAGTTACACCAATACACCACAATGCACCATGCACAATATATGAAAAATAATCAATAGTTATTGTTCAAGGGAAGTAATGACTTCCAAAGGTAGCTATAGCTTCAAAATATAAAGGGAGGGATAAACCTCCAAAAGGAAGATACAATCCCCCAATATCAAGAGAGGGTAGACCACTCCATCCTTGTTCCTTCCTTCCACCCAAGAATATATGAAAGATAATAAACATTTACATTAAATTATCACCATCAACCAACCATCACATAGAACTTGATAATGCTTACTGAGACTTCTTCAAATTCTACAATTCTTCACTTCTTAGAATAATACGATCTGGTAGATAATATAACTCAATGTATTCTCTGAAGCTCCTCTAAGTTTCACTCCTTGAATCCTCCAAGAAAATGAGTTATAGAGAAAATGGTAGACCTTATTCAATTATGTCTTATTTAGGAGATTAAACTTGTATAGCATGCCCCACGCTCAATATTTAACATAAGATTCTTAAATTCATACATAGGAAACTAGAGCCTATACTCTTTCCAATGAAATTGGTCTTACTTCATTTGGATCCTCTATGAAGACTTTATGACTATTTTACCCGGAATACCTTAGAACACATCACCAAAAGACTTCATCCTCCCTTGAAATTTGACCTTCTTTACTTCAGATTTCCTATGAAATTCGACTTATATCTACTTGTTCATTAACAAACTTGTGTGTGTTGAAAAATGAATGTATAATGAGATGTATTTATACCCTTTATGTCACTTCCTTTTAACGTTAGGGTCGACATGTAGTTTCTGCTTCAATTCACATTGTCATCTTCAAAAATTCATTTCTCCTCAACTGTGAGTATCCACGTGACGTGCCACATACCATCGGAAGAAGAATGACTTATACTATCCATCCATGGGTGTTTTACCTGCATGTGTAATTTCCTTCATGACTATATACTTCGATCAACTGTTGGGTCCAAAATCCAATGGCTAGGGTTGACAATAATGACTACAACCAATGACTAGGGTTTACATCAATGACAACAAGCAATCTTCCAACAATCTCCCCCTTTGTCATTGATGGCAACACTCATGCTCCCCCTATCATCATGATACCAATTTCTCTCCCCCTTTGACATCAATGGAAAAGGGTGGGGCTTCTCCCCCTGAGTTCAATGGCATAAGGTGACCTTCTTCTTTGGGGTTTCTCCCCCTAAACATGTGGCACTCAATAATACTTCATCCTTATTTTTGGTCTTTGAGACTTTTTCTTCCTTGGAATCCTTTTGTGTGGATTCAATATTCTCTCTATTCTTCATGTCTAGGATGTATATGTTGTTCGATCTTCTTGTTGCAGTTGAAACCAATCTTCCTGAGTTCTTTTCTCTAACTTCACATTTTTGGGAGTCAAACATAAGAGTGTATCCTTGACCACATATTTTGCTGACACTGAGGAGATTATGCTTCAGATATTCAACCAATAGGACTTTTCCTACTTTTACATTTTCACTTCCAATCTTTCCAGTTCCTTTTCCAAGTATTTTGGTAGATGATTCATCTCCAAATGCAACATTTCCACCCTTTTTATTTAAGCTGACAAATTTTCTTTGATCTCCGTTCATATGAGATGAGAACCCACTGTCTATGAACCATTCATGCTCTTCTTTGCATTCTTTAGTGACCAATGCTATTTGACAGTTTTCATTGTGTGGAGTTTCTTTCCTTTTCCATGATGTAGTTGGTATATGGACATTTGGCATAGAATTATCTTCCTTCGTATCTCTGCAATCTCGTGCTTTGTGACCAAGATTATTGCACTTGTGGCATACAATATTTTGATCCATTAATGGGTCAAATGGATTATAAGTTTTTTTGATAGGTCTGCGAACATTTCCATATCTACTATTTGCACCATTCATGTATCTTGCGTAGTTATTCCTTTCATTGATTCTACAATTGATTTTCATGTGTCCAAAATTTCCACAAGTATAACAATGTCCAAGAAATAAATTTTGATACCTGGGAGTAAGTGATCTTCTTTGTGGTGTAGTCCATATGGGTTCACAATCTATTCTTCTGTAGTTTCCTTCATAATGATTACTTTCATACATGATGCGAGAGGATCTTCTTGATGTATCATTCCTTCTGAATTCTAGTCTTCTATCTTGTTGTTCAACTTTATCTGGAGTGTTGGTTTCATCCTTTTCATATTCCTTCTCTTGTTTTGTTGTCTTCAAATTGCCATTGTATCCTAGTCCTATCTTGTCGTTTGGAGATCTTTGACTGTTAAGGATCTCATCTAATTTTTCAGGTTTTTTTTTCGAACTTCTTCAACTTTTTTATTGTCAATAGTATCTCCTCTTTTGTGTGATCTGATTCTGCTTTCAATTTCTCATAATATTCTAATTTTTCCTTCAATCTACCAATGGTATTTTCAAGCCTGTAATTCCCTTCTTCACAACTACTCAATTCACCTTTTAGTATTATGTTTGTGTTTCTAAGCTTGTTATTTTCAGTTTCAACATGCTTCAACTTTTCAATATTCTCATCTTCTTGTTCACTCTCTACGTTGTCTTTGTATCCCCAAAATGAATCAAGGTTGGTTTCTTCATCTAAATCTTCTTCAGAAATGATTTCTTGTTTTTTCGAACTCTTGTGATCATCATCTTGGGTTTCTTGGATTATGAAGAGGACTTCTCCTCCACCATTATCTTCTTCATCACTATCATCTGAGAATATGTCATCATCCTTGGAGTATAATCTCTTTTTATTGTTGAGACTTCTCTTTTTATAGTAGCACTTTTCAACAATATGTCCTATTCTACCACAGTTAAATCATTTGAGAGGAGACTTACCTTTGTATCTTCTAGTTCCCTTCTGGAACCTTCTTACAAAATTTTCTATTTCTTCATCAAGGTCGTTATCCTTGTCTTTTGTCTTCTTTATGGCTTTAAAGGCTTCTTCATTGTTTGGTTGGTCACTTTATGTACCTGTTCTCATTTCATATGCTATAAGAGACCCATGTAATTCATCCATTGTCATTTTGGTCAAGTCCCTTGTTTCTTCAATGGCAGAGACCTTAGCATCATACTTCAAGAGAAGTGATCTCGACACTTTTTGTACAACCAAGGATTCATTGAGATCTTCACCTAATCCTATGATACCATTAACAACTTCATCAAATCTAAGAAAATAGGTTTCAATATCTTCCTTTTCATCCATATTCAAATTTTCAAATTCTTCTCTATGTCATTAAAGCTTGACCTGCTTAACTTTTGGATCACCTTCATAGATAATATTGAGTTTGTCTCATGCCTCTTTAGCAGTGTTGCATCCCATCACTTTGTTGGAAATGGTTGGTGCCAATTCTCTTAGAATAACATGTCTGGATTTTGAATTACAACTCATAATCTTCTTCTCATTTGGATTGGTTGGAGCATTCTTTGGGATTACATTGCCATTTACAACTGAGTACCAAATGTCTACTCCCAAATTTGTTAGGTAAGTTTTCACTCTATCACTCCAGTATGCATAATTTCTTCCATCAAATCATTTAATCCCATTTAGAATGTGATCATGGTCATCCATCTCTGCTCAATATTTTCCTTCCAGTGGTTAAACTGTTCTGAAGGCAACTGATGTTGGATCATGTTGTCATTGATGCCAATGGTTTGATTGATTGATGTCATTGATTGATGTCAAGTGATTGATTGATGTCAAAGGATTGATTGATTGATGATTTATGTAATATAATATGTATTGTCCTTGATGATAATGCATAG
>ML777418.1:244722-261226 GCA_009831015.1 Picea engelmannii
AAACAAAGCTACAACAAGCAAGGCACTTCAGATGGATGGGTTTTCTACAACAATTCCACTTGGTCATAAGGTATAAGAAGGGCATTTATAACAAAGTTGCTAATATGCTTTCAAGGCCTATTATTAGTGCTTCAATTATTCTTAAGCATAGTCCTATCATGCATGAGAGTTATGTTGAGCAATATGCTTTAGATGTTGATTTTAAAGAAGTATACGAGACTTCGTGTCATTCTAACCATGTTGAGGAATTGGATTACCATGTGCATGATAATCTTTTGTATCATCTTGGCAAGCTATGTATTCCATAGGGTGAACAAATCAACATAATAAGAGAAGCCCATTCTTCTCTTATTGCTGGTCACTTTGGTATAGGCAAGACGATGGCTAATTTGCAAAGGTACTGCTATTGGCCTAAAATGAATGAAAGTGTTTCAAGATATGTTCGAGGATGTTCGTTATATGCCACAAGCAAACCTAGCAATCGAAAGCTGGGTTTGTATACTCCACTTCCGGTTCCTTCTCGTCCTTCAGAAAGTATTTCTATGGACTTTATAGGAGGTCTACCTATGTCTAAAAGAAATCATGATTATCTTTATGTTGTGGTTGATCGATTTAGCAAAATGTGTATTTTGATGCCTTGTAAGATGCAGGTTACAGCTGAGAAAATGACACAAATGTTCTTTCAGAATGTTTGGGTACATTTTGGATTGCCTAAATCCATTATTTCTGATCGAGATTCTCGATTTATTGGAAGATTTTGGTTGAGTTTATGGGCACTCATGGACACCAAACTAAAAAAGAGCACAAATTTTCATTGGAAAACTGATGGTCAGACATAAGTGGTTAATAGAACAGTGGTGCATCTTCTTCGTGGTTATTGCAGTAAGCATCCTAAACTTTGGGATGAGCATTTACACTACATTCAACATGCTTACAATCCAGCTCAGCACTCTTCAACTCAAACATTGCCATTTGAAGCATGTTTTGGCTATTTGCCCAAATATCCTTTAGATTTTATCTTTGGCAAGGATATTTCTATTGATGGTCAATATGACATTGATAGGGCAGAAAAGTTCATTGAACAAATTCAGTTGATACATCAAATGGTACAAGAGCAGTTGGAAAAGAGTCAAGCCATGTACAAGACAAGACATGACAAACATTGTGTTGATCGCAGTTTCCAAGTTGGAGATGAAGTTTGGATTTACATTAGTAAGGAGAGGCTTAAAGGAGAAGGTAAAAAACTGAAACCAATTCGATATGGTCCTTTCAAGATTCTTAAGAAGATTGGTAATAATGCCTTCCATTTAGATTTGCCTCCTTATATGCAAATGTATGCAGTTGTTAATGTTTAGAATTTGAAATTGTTTGAGCTTCCTTTGATTGATGATCAAGGAGAACATGTTCAGATTCCTTCTATAGATGATTTCTCCCCATAATATCTTACAGAACTGCATGAAGACACAATCCTTGACAGGAGAATGAGAACTTCAAAATGAGGAAATGTGGAATATCTTCAAGTTGGTCTTAAAGGCACAAATCCAAGCAAAGCCAAGTGGATTGAGGTTGGAAAGGTGAGGGAACTATACCCTCATCTTCAAATAGACTAAAAATAGTCTTTTGGAGGTCCAAAAGATTTCCAATGGGGAGGTGTGATCCAGGGGATCAAATTTTTCTCAAAATTCAAAGTTCTCATAATCGCTTCAAATCAAACGAGTGTGTAGGCCTCGTCATCAAAAACCCAACGCAACTCGTTTGGGTTCAAACAGACATCCGATGAGAGAGATATCACGTTCTGTTCAAATCGACAAATAGGCAAAAAAAAATGTGCTGACTATATAGTCCGTACGGATGCTGACATGGCAAGGCCATACGACATGTGGTAGAGCCGTACGACATGTGGCAGGGCCATACAACATGTGGTAGGTGTTGGTTGGTAGTCATGTGGACGAGTTGGCGTATGACACGTGGCTTGTTTGTGGCGAATGGGATGGCGACACATGGCCCAATCAATGGCCGCCACGTGTCACTTGGACATTGGTTTAAAATTTATGTTGTTGAAAGGATTCGACCCCGCGACCTCCGGGTAGGGGTAAATCTTTGGGAAGGGCCGCCCAACCGGCGCGCCACCGATATGGTTCTTACCACTATACCTTTTTAAAATCATTTGAATTGAATTGTATTGTGAGTTGGGGTGCGGTCCGGGCCAGGGCTTAGCCTCGACCCCCGATCATATGTGTATGCTGTGGAATCACCGGCATGCACCTTCTGACCATTACCATATGGTTTAAAACTTTGGCCCTTTTTGTATTTGCACGCGGTCACATGGTGGCCCATACGCCCACGGTCTTGGCGGTTAGGGGCTAGGTGCGTAACCGTCCTACAGTTCGCACCGTTTTGCAGTTGCGCCCAGTGCTAAGTTTTCAAACAAATATGTGCGTCAGGGCTAGGTTGAGGAAACATAGGTGCATTTTGGTGATCCAGAGACAACAAGTTTGAAGGGGAACTTCCAGGAAGCCTATCTTCTTCAAGTTTTGGCCAAACGAGGTGCCAAAAAAGCCCAGCTAGGGGTTTTTGGACGTTCTGAAGCCATTGGAGCCATCTATTTGGCATTTTTCAGCATTGTAAAGCACATATTTTAGCACTTTGAGAAAATAATACAAAAGATCCATTGGAAGCTGGACCAGGAGATGTAGCCCAAGAGAGGGGTGAACTCCTTTATCATTTGCTGTGTTATGTGTTTTCTATTCGCTGTTATTTGTTGTTGTTTATATGCATCTTGAATGTGTAATTTATATAAAAGTTGTGTTTGCAAAATTGATCCATTTGCATAAGAACACTTGAATTAAAACTTGCAAATATTTTCAAGAATACAAGTCTTTATCATTTTCAGATCATCTCAACTCCTGCATCTTTGTTTCCAATAATTTGATCTGAAGGATGATTCTTTTGTACTTGTTTGCTAGGTGTCTTGGACATACTTGTTGAACTTGCTCTTTTGTTTCTGTCAGATTCTCTTTATCTTCCTCTTCTACTTCATTTTTTGCTTCTTCTTCTTCGAAAAGTTCTTCCATTGATTTGTTTTCTTCTTCCTTTGATTCTGGTCTACCTGTTTCATCAATTGTTACATTGATGCTTTCCACAACTTTGTTCAATCTTAGATTGTAACACTTGTATGATTTCCTTGTATTTGAGTAACCAACAAGTACTCCTTTGTCCACACGAGAGTCAAATTTTCCCATTCTTCTATCTTCTCTTTTGATGTAGCATTTGCTTCCAAAAACTTTGAAGTGCTTCACATTTGTTGGTCTTCCTTTCCATAGCTTGTAGGGAGTTTTATCAGTGTTGTTTCTAAGCATTACTCTGTTTTGAATGTGAACTATTGTATGCACTTCCTGTGTCCAAAATATATCTGTCAATTTGGAATCCATTAGCATTGTTCGAGCCATTTCATGTACTGTCCTATTCTTTCTTTCAACAACTCCATTCTGTTGAGGTGTCCTAGAAATGAAGAATTGCCTTTTTATTCCATGACTGCTGTAGTAGTCCATAAATTATTTTGAAGTGAAATCTCCTCCATTATCATATATCAAGCATTTGATTCTTGAATCCATCTCATTTTCAACCATATCCTTGTAGATCTTGAAGTTTTCAAAAGCTTCTGACTTGTTCTTGAAAAAACAAATTGCAATCATTCTTGTATAATAATCAACTAATAACATAAAATATCTCTCACCTTTTAAGCCTTTTGCTGTAGTTGGTCCAACTAGATCAGTATGCACAATTTACAGTGGTCTTGTTGTTGAATATTCCTTTGATTTGAACTTGGTCTTTGTTTTCTTTCCTTGTTGACAATGCTTTCATAAAGTGTTGGTTGGTTTAGTGATCTGAGGCATTTCTCTGACTGCTTCTCTTTTGCTGAATTTGACAAGGTTATCAAAATGCATGTGACCCATTCTTTTGTGCCATAGCCAAATTTCATCTTCCTTTCCTAGATGACACTTTTCATTGGGTTCAGATCCGATCTTTCTTCTAGTGTTGATATCTTAGGGTTGAATCTCATAGGAAGAGATCTTAGTACCTTTTGAACAATTACAGATTCTTTGATTTCTTCTCCCAATCCTATGATTGCATTCATTGTTTCATCAACTCTTAAGAAGTAGGCTGCAATATTCTCATCTTCCTTCATTTTTAGTTGTTCGAACTGACCTCTATAAGTTTGAAGTTTTGCTGCTTTGACTTTTGTATCTCCTTCATAAATATTTCTAAGCTTGTCCCAAATCTCTTTGGTGGATTTACAATGTGAAACTTTGGTGAATATTGTTTCACTGAGACCATTCAAAAGTGCATTTGTAGCTTTGGAATTATTCTAACCAAGTTTCATTGCTTTATCATTTGTTGGTGGAACTACTGGTACTGTGTATCCATTTACAATTGATTTCCAAATTTCAAACCCCTGTGCTTGTATATATGTCTTCATCCTTATGCTCCAAAAAGCATACTTATGTCCATTAAGTGTGGTATTCGATTTTTATATGAGTTGGTACTCTCCATGATCTACCTTTCAGTGGTTAAACTAATTTCTGAAGGAACCTACTCTGATACTAATTGTTGTATTACTGAGAGGGGGGGGTGAATCAGTAACAATGTAATTATAATCATTTTTCTCCAAATAATCCAAGTGTTATATCAATGCAGAATTATTATCCAATAATGATCAATAAGAAATGAACAATCACACACATACATAGTACACCAGTGTTTTACGTGGAAACCCAAATCGGGATAAAACCACATAATGATTTATCTTATATGTCTTGAAGAATTACATTCATTGGAATCACCAAATTCCTTTGTTTTCCAGCTGCAACTGGAAGGAGGCTCCAACCCCCTAGTTTCTCAGGATACAACCTGAGGGATGCTCCAATTCCCTAATTCTCTGGCTACAACTAGAAGGAGGCTACAAGCCCCTATGTTCTCCGGATACATCCGGAAGATGGCTACAACCACCTATCCTTGCCTCGTCCAACCAGCTTGAAGTAGAAGTAGAATGATGGAACCACTGTCACACTATCACTGTGAGATATACCACTATAAACATGTACCAATAAACCTAAACCATGAATAAACCATACATCAACCTATACCTCAACCTGTAATCAACATGTACCATAAACAAGTGCATCAACCATGCACCAACCTGTACCAAACAATCTATAATCAACCTGTACCATAAAAAAGTGAAACCAACCATGTACCAAGTATGTACCAATCATGTTTCAAGTACCCATCGACTATGAATCATCAATATGTACCAACATCATCAACTATACACCTCATGTATGTGCCAACTCATCAACTACTTGTCTCAACCATGTACCCAACTTGTACCTCAACCAAAAGACCTCATCAATTTCATCATCCAAATATGATTTGTAACTCTGTAATAGACCTGGTGTATATGATCACATACCTGCAAAACTTCCTTAACTTTAACAACAAGAGACTAGCATTTTTATCAAACATTTCTTTAGTCTCACAATACTAGTTTTGGATTAGTCAACAACCCTAACTTGAAATAATAATAACTTTGTACCTGTAATGAATAAATATATGAAACTGATAGAAAATGTTCTTCAGTGTGTTTTATGCAATTCCTCCATGTTTCACTACTTGGAACCTCTCATAAAAGGAGTTATGGCAAAAATGGCACACCTTGCTGAATTCTTGCTTATTCTAGAGAGCGACCTTGTAGAGCATTACCCACACGGAATATTTGTTGAATTGATATCAAACTGTTATACATAATACTACAATATGTACTCTAACCAACACATTTTTTCTTACTTAATTTGGATCTGTTATGAATAAGTTATGACGTTTTTACCTGAAACACCTGCTTTTGACTAGTTTCAGGACTAACCACAAACCCTATTTTCCACGTCATGTAACTCCAAAAATACAACGACCCATAAGATGAATTTTTTACCACATATACTTGGATATGTTTCATCAATGGAATATAAATTTCATGGTATGAATCATTCTAGAAAAAAAGGTATTACAAAAATGGTGAGATGACCTGAAAAAACATACCTTAGAAAGCATCATCAAAAGAATTTATCCTTCCTTGAATTCCGACCTTCTTTTCTTCACTTTCCTTAGAAATTAGGCTTAGATATCCTTTTTTTTAACTCAGACACCTATAGATATTCAATATGCTCAAGTCTGTCTTAAATGGGAGAGCCTTTCCTCTTATTTATACTCTCCAAGTAGCTTCCTTAAAAACATCTTCTAGGTCACTTTGCCCACTTTCCTTATTTTAGGGTTAGCCCACTTCTAATTTCTCCATTAAATTTATTATTGAATTAATTTATTTTGTATTCAGTTTGAATTATAGTACACTCATCACTTGAATTTATTATTTACCTTTTAAAATCTCTTAAACCACTTTGACTACTTTGACCTTTTGGGGCTTCTAGATGACATATGAGGGTCCTCCAACTTCGTAAGGCCATAACTCTCAAACCGTGAGGAGTTATTTGATGTTCCACATACCCCTAGAAATGGAATGACATGTACTATCCATATAGAATAGTATTACCTAAAAATATATCAAAACTTATACCATTATCCATCAAAAAAACTTGGGTCATGGCCATAACTCTGTGTTATCCAACTTCTCATGGACATAACTCTCTAATCATGAGGAGTTATGTGACGTTACACATACCAAAGAAAATGGCATGACAAGCACTATCCATCTAGGATAGTATCACTGACAAATTCACTGGCGTTAATCTCATTATTCCACAAATAAGCATGGGTTCTCTAACCATACTTCTAGGATAACTCAATCCGCAAAGCGTCTTCCCGTGAGGGATTTCACCAAAAAGGGACCACTTTGGAGTTCATCCATTTCTACTTATTATCAACCATGACAAGAAAATAACAATTCATCTTTACGTCAAACAATCTTGGGTCCATTACCCAAACTTTGTGCTACAAGGCTTTCTTCAAGGGTTGACATCAATGACAACCAACCTTAATCAACAACTCCTCCAAGTTTCACTCCTTGAATCCTCCCAAAAAAAGGAGTTATAGAGAAAATGGTAGACCTTATTCAATTTTGGTTTATTCAGGAGATCGAACTTGTACAACATGCCCTTCTCTCAATATTTAACATAAGATTCCGAAATTTGTACACAGGAAACTATAGCCTGTAATCTTTCCAATGAAATTGGTCTCACTTCATTTGGATTCTCTATGGATACATCATGATTGTTTTACCTGGAACACCTTAGAACACATCACCGAAAGACTTCATCTTCCCTTGAAATTCGTCCTTCTTTACTTCAGATTTCCTATGAAATTCAACTTATATCTCCTTGTTCATTAACAAACTTGTATGTGTTGAAAAATAAATGTATAATGAGATGTATTTATACCCTTTATGTCACTTCCTTTTAACATTAGGTCCGACATGTAGTTTCTGCTTCAATTCACATTGCCATCTTCAAAAATTCATTTATCCTCAATCGTGAGGATCCACATGATGTGCCACATACCACCCGAAGCATAATGAATTATACTATCCATCCATGGGTGTTTTACCTACATGTGTAATTTCATTCATGTCTATCTACTTCAATCAACTATTGGGTCCGAAAGCCAATGGATAGGATTGACATCAATGACTACAATCAATGACTAGGGTTTACATCAATGACAATAAGAAATTTTCCAACATTCACAACATCCCTAAAAGATATAAGTTTGGAATTTGAAGGCATCCCCAAAATAGTGATTTATCCAAGTAATCGTAACACCAAAATGAGAGCTAAATATTTACCAATGCGATATATAGACAAAGAATTTTGATCTTCAAGATATTTTCCTTTAGATGCAATAGCAAATTGGGAAGATGAACCCAAAATTACATTCTAGTAACTAACATAGTATTAGGATAAAATTAAGGGAACCGAGGAGTTATAAAAAGTCATGCACTTCCCCAAAACCATGGTCCCATCTCAAATACTTGCAAATAATTAGCATGATCACAAAAATACACAATAAAAAACCCTTTGGAGCATAGAGATATCTCATTTCCTTTTTAAAGTTGAGTGAATCCACTGAAACAATGTTTTTTTTTGTTTTTTAATGTGGCCGAACCTGTTGGCATCGGGATTAACCTGTGGCTTGAGAAACCGCGACTCAGGGGCATCTAAGTCATCAAAATCACCCGGGGATCGCACCCGGCTTGAGCCACACCAACCCTTAACATGGTTGGATTTTTTGTCCCCGCAGGTTTCGAACTGGTGACTTTTCAACACGGAGTGGCTTAACAACACACTCTGTCACCGACTGTCCTACACCTCGGGGACTCCACTGAAACAATGTTGATGTAGAAGGCCAATACTTATTAAATTGATAAACGATTGAATTTTTTTCGCACAATCAATGTAAATGAGTTACCTTTCGCACTATGATCTTCGCCATTTACACCTAATCAACATGCTCCACAATATAAGCATTAGGAGGAGTAGAAATATTTGAAACATTTGGAATGGTAGAATTTGTTTTCACAACATCCCTAAACTATACAAGTTTGGAATTTGAAGGCATCCCAAAACCAACCATTTATCCATGTAACAGTAACACCAAAATGAGAGCTAAATCTTCACCAATGTAATATATAGACAAATAATTTTGATCTCCAAGATATTTTCCTTCATAAAATAAACATTGATGAGGCACAAGAATACCTTGTGTAATATCCAATTTGTTTTTTAAATATGGCATCGAATCTGCAAAAATCACCCACAAACACAAATTGTTCTAAAAAGGGACATAACCATAACCTGAAAAACTACTTCAAAATCAAAGTCAACATCCAAAAAATGACAAACAAGGTTTTCATCAAACACTTGGGAATGATTCATTTCATCAAACACTTTGCAATAAGGACTTTCATCAAACACTTAACAATGAGGCATTTCATCAAACAATTTGTAGAAAGGAGTTTGTTGGGGCTCAGAAATGTCCTATTCTCATCCACCTTTCCCTTCATCATTCTTCACATTTCATCGCCCCATTAACCTTTCACGATATCATTTCCATAAATATACTTGGGTTTCACCTTATTGTTCTCCACTTTATTCATTTTAGTATTAAAAGGGAATTTGTGATTAAATGTTAGAAAATTGACATGTTTTCATATATATCTAAAATATGTGTGAGCTTTGTAATGTGTAGGAATATGTGAAGGATTAATTCAAAGGACTTCTCAAATACTTCCTCCACCATTTCAATATTTGAGGAGATAATTCAAGCCCATTCCAAGGAGAAGATGATGGAGATTTGGTTGGAATATCTTATCTAAGATATATGAGAGATATGTGTGAGGATTTAAAGGGATTATATTTTGTATTAATGGGAAATAGGTTGAGAGAAAAGTGGATCTGTAATAATGAGATGGTTATCTTATCTTCAAGGCTCTCATGTATAAAAGAGAGTGCTCTCTCTTCATGAGAATTCAATTAGAAGCAATTAGAATTCAATCAGTTGTAAGTAGAGAATTAGAGTAGTCATTAATGGTAGTCATTAAGATTCGAAAGAGAAAGGGATTCTTAGCTTTGATTCATGGTTTTGGTTTTCATGCTTTTATTATTTTGTTATGAAGATTGATTTGGTTATTATAATAGAAGATTGCTTCATTGGTGTGAGCTCACATATGTTGTTGTGTTATTTAACTCTTCACATGTTGTACTTGCTTTTCCTTCATGTAGTTCTCCATTTCTAGATTAATTCCTTCACACAATTTCTCATTCCTAGATTAATTTCATTTACGCAACTAGATTAATTCAATTCCAAGTCGTGTGTTAGATTAATGATTCAATTTCAGTTGTAGCTTAAACATTAGATTAGATTAGTCCTGCTTCAATATTTCATATACTTTGTGTGTGCTTCGTCAGTTTACGAACCCCGGGTTGACAAATTAGATAGTTGGGTAAATACTACAATGCAATTAATTCAACATTAGTTTGACCCAATGTAACGACTGTTGTTACTTTTGTTCCGATTGCTGTTCCTTTTGCAGGTCGTGTTGTTCCTTTGAATAGAACAACTATCGTTCCCTTTACGATTGCTATTCCTTTACAGGTGTTGCATCTTTGGAGGCTGGGTATTGAAAACGGAAGGTAAGAACCTACGTAGGCGACAAGTAAAACGCTTGTGCCAGTGCCTACCTTTGGTTGATGCATAGAGGTTGTTTTTAGGACATCTTTAGAGCCCAACATTTTGGCGCCATTGTTGGGGAAGCAAGATGGATTGGAGTTTAGATTTATTTTTCATGCAACTGTGATTAGACATGCTCCTAACTCTGAGGTGACATATGGGTAAGGATATGTAGCGTAGTGTAAATTTCAATTCTTGCAAGTGTGGTAGTTTAAATTTCTTTTTCATGCAACTATGATTAGACATGCTCCTAACTCTGAGGTGACATATGGGTAAGGACATGTAGCATAGTGTAAATTTCAATTCCAGCAAGTGTGGTAGTTTAAATTTCTTTTTCATGCAAGTGTAATTAGACATGCTCCTAACTCTGAGGTGACATATGGGTAAGGTAGTGTAAATTTCAATTCCTGCAAGTGTGGTAGTTTAAATTTCTTTTTCATGCAAGTGTGATTAGACATGCTCCTAACTCTGAGGTGACATATGGGTAAGGACATGTAGGGTAGTGTAAATTTTGAATTCCTGTAAGTGTGGTAGTTTAAATTTCTTTTTCATGCAAGTGTGATTAGAGATGATCCTAACTCTAAGGTGACATATGGGTAAGGACATGTAGGGTAGTGTAAATTTCAATTCCTGCAAGTTATTGTAAATTTCAATTCTACAAGCGTGATCTACATGTGTTGGTTCTAAGGGTCATAGAGCTACTTCAGTGTAGATTCCTCACTGTCCCTACCAACTATCAGGAATGTTTTAATTTCCGCAACTGAGAAGAGTAATTATTTTCCATTTCAGTAAGAGTGATTTTATTCAAGTTTTTTTCATTTTGGTTTTGGGTGCTGTAAGAATCCTTTTTTTTTAACATGGTTTAACAATGAGTTTAAGCTTGGAACAACGCACTCAGGTCGTAGAAAAAGTCAAGATCTCCTCTTCTTTGGAAGAGGAAATCTTGATAGTAGCCGAAAGCTTAATTACTCCTCCAGAGGCGAATGAAGAATCAACATACGAAGAATCCTGCATATTTAATAAAGAACAATTAGGCGAGCAGGATGTCGAGGAGGACAGCAAGAATCCGCAACATGATTTGAGTAAGACAAATTACGCCTACGAAATCTTGATCGAACGTTGGTTTCAAGAAAGTACTAGGTTAGTTCCACTTAGTTTTCCTTTTTATTTTGTTAATTTAGAACTTCAACAGCTAATTTTGCATGCCCATACATATTCTTGACTATCAATTACTAAATTGAAAGACAACATATTTTTATTACTGTTACATGCATGGCTACATTGGTTTTTTGATTACACGTAACTACTCTCTCATTTCTAGTTAGCATAGTGTAGGTAGGGTTTTATTTTCAAGTTCTTTATTCTTGCTAGAATAAGTATGCTCTCCTCTAGGCTTCGTGCGATCGCGAGGATCAGAAAGTAGGATCACTGATTGGTTGATTTCAAGAATATAAATTAATCAATGAAAATAAAATTTAGCCTAATCTATTTTTCGTCTTCCATTTGCTCATAATTTTTATTTTTTTTTTAGATCCTTGCTAAATAAATTTTTATTTTATTCTTTATTTTGAAAACTTGATAAAAAAAATAAAAAAATAAATGAAATGGTTGCTCACCCTCCATCTGCAAATAAAAAACAATAAGTACATTATATATATATATATATATATATATATATAATAAAAAAAATAATAATGAATAAGGAGGTCTGAAATTTGATAACTCTCACACAACAGCCCTCCCAAGATCCAATCTCGTTTTTAAACTCCAGCCCGGTTTTGTTTTTTGGTTTGCGTGCCTTGTTTTTTCTCTCGCCCCTTATCTTGTAGATGCCTGGAAATAAGTCTGGAAACAAACAAAATATCATATGCGCAGAAATCACCGCATAAAGCTTGATCAAATAAACAACTTGCAAGGTTCTATTAGTCTACCCATCAATGATTTTACTACTCCTCTCCTCACATTAAAATTTATAGACGTACCCATTCACTATACTCTAACTCTCACAGGCCATATTATAGATTCCAACTCTGGACAAAGTCTTCACCGACTTGAGATATTTCATTGTGCAGAGGTGTTACTAGTTTTGACAACATGCAAACGATGGAATATCGACCTCCCAATAATGAAAGCCGTTTACATACAATATTCCTGTACGATGTACCAACAACTGGGAGCAACACCTTTGCTTCCTCATTTGCCTCATAAATTTAATTTGGAGATCTTTGTGGGGTTAATTTAAGGTAGAATCTTCTTGTGTATATCAAGTTTTGATTATCTGTTTTAGATCCATATTTAAAGAGAAATTTGTGCTGGAATAAATTCTATTTGATAATATTTGTAGCAATATTTAACACTGACTGGCGATCTAATTTTCAAAATTGAAAACAATATGCTGGAGTGTATTTCTAACAGAATGCAGAGATCACGATTGGAAATAGGGTTAAGAGGCTGCCACAATGGACACTAGTGTTTTAAAACACCGAATTGATTGGGACATGTCTGCTGTGGATTTGGTACGATCAATGGGCAAAATCCAATTTCAAATATTGCCCAGATCCAATTTTTGTTATCCTCGAAGAACCAACGCTAGTTCACACCCATTTAATTCACTAGCCACGTCCACTGTACCAAACAGAATAATATCCGGTGGCTCTTGCTATTAATCTGGACACGCTTACTATTTCAAATATTTGATTGTTTCAATAAGAAGGAATTATTTTTTGTTTTTATCACTTGAGCGCACTTATTAATTGAGAATTAATTTCAGGATGACAGTTCTAACCATGTGCAACAGGTCGTGTGCTTGCATTTTCTTATATGCCAATGTTCTCTCTACTGGGCTACCTAGAGAATGGAAAGATGGAGCGATGATTGTTTGTGTTTGGATTCTTAGGAAAATGGTTTTGATTGCCAACATTGACGCTACCATGGAGAGACTGCCAAAAAAAATATATCAGGGATCTCAATCTATGCTTTAGATGTTGGCAGCGGTTTATGGCAATGGGAAGAATTATGTAGACACAAAGATGATCACGATCGCGGTTTATGGTACATATGCATATCGAGTCGGGTCGCAGGCAACCTTTACGTATATCGCAGATGTCGCAGAGAACATTTGTCAACATAGAACCTGGCTATATCGTGAAATATTTCGATGGGCAGTGAAGAAACGTCGCCCCCATCAGAGGATGCAGGCCTGACACACTCACGAGTTCCGACGCAGGAAAGGTTATATGGGTGGTGTATTTTGGTGAATGCTTGCCTCATTGTAAAGGCCTTGAAGAGCTGTGGGAGAATGGAGATCACGTCTCAACAACCACAATGGAAAATGGAAGGCATGCCTGGCCTGAGTACCTATTCCGATCTGGTCTGATTGGGTGCATATTCGTATTTGGGTTGAGAAACATCTACGAGTTCAGTGTTAGACTTAGAATTTGAGAAATCTTCAAGGTAACCTTTCACTTCCCTTAGTCAAGAAGATTCGGACTTGGCCCTTGCACAGGCTTTGCAAGAACTGGCGTATATGCGCATTGGCTAATGGTGACCATGAAGAGGTCGATGCATCTTTAATTGAAAGTGATGAAGCATATGCCAGGGCACTTTAGGAAGCTGAAGACCGTTTATTGACAACTCAAATGATGGCTTTGGCTGGCATTAATGACCGGGAGGAGGATGACAATGAAGACAATGATAGCACTTCACAGGATGCATGGAAAGATGTAGATCCTGACAATATCTTGTATGAGAAACGCAGACGCAGAATGGATGTCGATCCTGTATGAGAAATGCAGACGGAGAATGGATGCTGAGCACTACAAATTTCTTCTATCCATTGGAGCATTCATGGTGACGCCCAGGTATAAAAAAATGAGAGTCAACCGGCATTATTCTTTTGTTCTGTTTTATAATAACAAAATATATATTTTTTTCTTTTATTTTGTGTTTTTTCTTATTTGTTTAAATTCATTATAAAAAGATCATAATAAAAACAAAAAATATATATTATTTTTTTTTGTTTTTTTTTATTTTTCTCTTATTTGTTTATTTCATTATAAAAAAATCACAATAAAAACAAAAAAAATTATGTGTTTTAAAAATAATTTTTTATAATAATCAAAAGAATGTTTTAGTTGTTTTGTTTTCATTATAAAAAGATCACAATAAAAAAACAAAAAAATTATTTGTTTTAAAACATGAAAAATAAAACTTAATTATTTGTTTTAAAAATAATTTTTTATAATAATCAAAACAATTTTTTTAGTTGTTTTGTTTTCATTATAAAAAGATCACAATAAAAACAAAAAAAAATTATTTGTTTTAAAACATGAAAAATAATTTTTTTTAGCAAATGGACATTTCAAATAAATTCTTGAAAACACTATCAAAGTTTTTTTTTACGTAAAATTATTTCTTGGAGTCACTTAAGCAAGCAATCGACGATGATACAAATGCATGTGCAATGATCACAACAAGAGGTATAAAACACATTTTATTTACTTTGTCGCATTTGTCCTTCTTTCTGCATGTTATGTTTTTCTTCGAACATCTCACAAGTTTTCATGCAGGATTTGTACTAATTTTTTTTCAGGAGCGCGATCGATCGCATCTTGTTGTTGAAGTGATTTTCAAAAATCACAAATATTTTTGAAAAAAGACATGCTTTCTTGACTGCTTGAAGGAGTTGTTACTCATCATAAACATCATGACGTTTTTTGTTACACAAAAACCTTTTCATAAACCCATTTGTGTCATGAATGTCTTCCTCCTTCAAAGAAGATTGTTCATCCCTATGTTGAAGACCATCTTCCATTGAATTATCCTTCATGACTTCACACATGCCTATCTTTCTGAGTCGCATACATCTCTTTATCTTTTTTAGTTCAGTTTTCCTTGTCAATAAAACTATCGAGCTCCCTTTCCATGACTACATTGCCTTTCCATACACACTGTTACTACTGAGATCTTTTCATTTATAGTCCTACCACTCATTTTATCAGAACTTGCGTTGACTAATGTGGGATTCCTTAAGGCCCACCTTTCAACAAGTCTTTCCCCATCGACCTCAACACCTTATCTGGGATATAGACTAGAGTGCAGTTTGAGTAACTAGAGGCTTGCATGCCTTAATGGAAAGTTCTCTCGCTGACAATCATGGGAATACATCAATGTCCCTTGATCATCAGATCTTGCAAGTGGCTCGACATCAGCTCATTCATTCGCACTTTGCAAGATGTACTCGGGTACCTTAGCACTCATTGACATCAATGATGAGTTGCCTCACATTGGTTAACAACATTCATCATTGGTAGGTAATCTAATGACTTATTTTCATGCTCGACATCGACACATTCATTCGCATGATTAGAATTGTACCATCAGGTTGTAGCAGGTGAAGACTATACACTTTTTCCTGACTTCCTCAGCAGTTATAGCAGCATGACTACAACTATATAAGAGTTCTACAGTTCCACTTTCACACTTTCTCTTTTCCATAATTCATTCAGCAGCAGTTCAGATTCCTCCACTTCACATTCTCTGATCCAACAGACAACAGTCGCAGCTACAACAACAATCACTTTCCATATGATCCTGCAGCAGTGACATCTTCCATGATCTAGTAGCCACATCAGCCATATTCCTATTACATAGTTCATCAACATTTTGGGTAAGTGGAGGTATGTTATTTTCTAAACTTTAATCATGTAATTCCTCAACTGCTAGCAATGAATAATTTGGAAAATTCACTCATTAAGTTCCCTTTCCTTTTTCACTTCTACGACTTATGGCATGTTGCATGAGGACATGCAACAAGTTAAGTTGGGGGGTAGGGGACTTTATTCACTATCATCACTCCACTTTTCCACTACCATCATTCCATTTTTCATCTCATTTACCATTTATGAACATTTATTTTCCAACAATACTTTGTTGCACTTTGCTTCATAAGCATTTTTATACATATTGGCATGATTCACACATATACAAAAAAAAAGGGATTTCTTATACTCAGTGTTGTTTCCATATGCACACTTATAACATATATTTTCCAGTAAGACTATGGGAAAATTATTATCATAACAACAAGAGAACAAATAAATGAAATGAATGTTGTTAACACAAGAACCTGTTACAGGTATGAAATAACTGAGGGGGGGGGGTGAATCAGTTATTGTAAATTATTAACAATCTCTCTCAATTTTAACTTCGAATCATTAATCTTAGTGGCAGTAAGTCTTTACTGTGAAAACCAGTGTTGTAAACATAA
>ML777418.1:261326-299538 GCA_009831015.1 Picea engelmannii
GTGAGCTCACATATGTTGTTGTGTTATTTAACTCTTCACATGTTGTACTTGCTTTTCCTTCTTGTATTTCTCCATTTCTAGATTAATTCCTTCACGCAATTTCTCATTCCTAGATTAATTTCACTTACACAACTAGATTAATTCAATTCCAAGTCGTGTGTTAGATTAATGATTCTATTTCGGTCATGTGTTAGATTAATGATTCGATTTCAGTTGTAGCTTAAACATTAGATTAGATTAGTCCCGCTTCAATATTGCATATACTTTGTGTGTGCTTTGTCAGTTTACGAACCCTGGGTTGACAAATTAGATAGTTGGGTAAATACTACAATGCAATTAATTCAACATTAATTCGACCCAATGTAATGATTGTTGTTCCTTTTGTTCTGATTGATGTTCCTTTTACAGGTCGTGATGTTCCTTTGAATAGAACAACTGCCATTCCCTTTACAATTGTTGTTCCTTTACAGGTGTTGCATCTCTAGAGGCTGTGTATTGAAAACGAAAGGTAAGAACCTACTTATGCGACAAGTAAAATGCTTGTGCCAATGCCTACCTTTGGTTGATGCATAGAGGTTGTTTTTAGGACATCTTTAGAGCCCAACAGATTTTCATCAAACACTTGACAAACATACTTAAAAAAATAACCATTAATCATATCCAGAACAAAATTTGTTATTTATGATATGAAAATCCCATCCAATATGAGAATAAGCTCGTTACCCCTAGTTTTAACTACATCAAGAATGACAAAAGGTCCCATACCTCCCTTATATCCTTGAATCAATTTTCCAACAATCCTACATAGGCATAATTTTATTTTTTTGTGGATTTATAAACAAACTGAGCCTTGAAGACTACATAGAGAGATGTGATGGTATCCATGGTTGGTCATAGAGAATGTTTGACAACAAATGTATTCCAACAGAGGACAAACAAATTCAGTAACCACTCACACTACCAGATCAAAGATCAACACAATGATATTTTGATGTGGTAAAACCCCTACGAGGAAACATCCACGGTCCCAGCCAACATGACTACTTGGAGGAATTTATTAATGCAAAAGAACAAGATTACAAAGAGAGTTTACAAGAGAGTTTCTCATAATCAATCATAGTAAAATGACCCTCCATGCTCTTTAAATAGAGATCATGAACCAATCGGGTGTTAAGCCATGGATCAATGTAGTTGTTAATATTGAAGAGAATATGAACCATCAGATCACTCTATGTCTGGAACATATCGTGACCTTCATATTTCCTAACTACAAATGCATACTAATGCTTACTAAAGAAACACATTTTTACCTAATGATACATTAGACCAAGTAGACCTTAACTAACTCCTAAGTGTCTAAATATCCTAACATCCCCCCTTAAGAACAACTTGGTGTCAGATTGAAGGATTTACAATAGTGACACAATAAGAGAAGGAATGAGGCATTAGAGCATGCCCCCCCTTAATGACAACTTCCTGAATGCCTAACATAGATCAAAGTTTGGAAAAAAATTCTTTTGTAAGAGACTTTGTGAAATTTTTTGCAACTTGATCTTTTGTAGGGAAAAAGAACACTTTAATAACTTGATCATGAATGAGCTTTCTAATGAAGTGCATGTGTAGCTTGATGTGTTTGTTGCGCTAATGTTGAACTAGGTCTTTGTTGAGCTTGGTATAACTATGATTGTTGCACCAAAGGATGGTCCGATGTTGTTGTTGGAATCCAAACTCCGAAAGGATTTGTCGAATCAACAAGGCTTCATGACTTGCATTTACCATTGCTTGGTACTCTGCTTATGCTAAAGAAAGTGAAATAGCTTGTTGTTTCTTATAGGCCCAAGTGATAGGTCTTGAACCAAGGATGAAAACATATCCTGTAGTAGACTTCCGATCATAAGGGTCATCGTCCCAATCTGAATCAGTGAGACCAACCAAAAAAGGAGTCCCCCTGAACTATAACGTATCCCAAACTGAACTTTACCCTGGACATATCAAAGTATCCTTTTAGCTTCTTTCCAATGACTTTCATGTGTTGATGTTTCTGGTAGTTGTGGGAGGTATTCACCTTTGGGATAACCTTTCTTATAGATGAAGTTGCCAAGACATTAAAGGAAAACCATTGGAAGTCAAATAATATCCTAGAAGAGAAGTTGGGCTCACAAAAAATAATAAAGAAGAATTATATTGCTCCAGAAGTAAAGTCGGCTCCAGAAAAAGATAAAAAGAAATATATTTTCGAGAAAGTCAGGTTGGAATTGCAAGAAAAATCACTGGACAGATTAATATAAATAAGAGTGATGCCTTCCTAATTTGGAACACTCTCTCACTCATCTATAACACAAGTTTGGTGGAGAGAGTTGCAACTACAACTGCAATTATGGAAGGAATAAGGGTGCATATGGAGGGTCTATCTCTTTTGGTCTTGGTGATGTGTTAGTGGAGGCTAGCCACTCTATTTCTCTATCTAGAGTGAGTTGCAGCTCCATAGTTGGTTATCTCTTGGTGGTATGCCAGTGGAGGCTAGACACCCTAGAGCTTTGGCTAGGGTGTGTTGCATCTATGTTGTTGGATTATTTCTTGTTGGTTTTCTACAGTGGATAGATCTTGTTCTTGGTTATTTTTTCTTGGAAAGGATATTCTCTATAAGAAGTTTGTTGGGTTTTCTCCCCTTGTGTAGAAGGGTTTCTCAGGATGTATATGTTATGCTCAAGGGTGGCATAAGTAGGTTCCTATGGTGATGGTGCAACATCGCCTATGGAGAAACGAGCATGAAAAATAAGTTTAAATTGATATGGTAAATATAATGTTAATGTAATTAAAAAAAAATCAACATGGTGCCAGAGCTTGGTTTCCTTCAGAACAATATAATCGCTAGAAGGAATATCGTGAGATTTACCTTGCCGCTGCACAATTTTATTTTGTCAAGCTAGGTCAAGCACCTTGAAGTTTTAGTGTTTGTTGTTTCTTACCACTACTACTGGATGGTGCTACCATTTATAGGTATGTACTTGTATATGTTAAATTGTATCATTATCTTGATATTTTTTGCAGGAAAAGGGACTTTTGTCCAACTAGAAAATCATATATCTAGAGGGATCTTAGATCTAATGCATTTAGAGGAACAACTCACCCTCCAATTTTGATTGTTTTGATATGATTCTAGTTGTTATGGCACCATTATGATATTATGTTTTTGATCTATTGGAGTTATGATCATTATAATAACCACTTAATACTATAGATGCATTTGTTTATATCCCCTCTAGGAGATATTCTTGTTTTGTTGTTTGTTCTGGGGAGGTTATATTGTTAAATTCCATGGAGGTTTCCATGGAAATGTTGTTGTTCTTGTTTTCTTGTTCCGGGAAGATTACCTCAGAGGCATGTCACTAGTGATAGCTCTGAGAGGGAGCTATAGTGACAATTGCAGAAGGAAACTTATTATATGGTCTCTATTTTGAGACATGAAGTAGTTTGACAAGACAATGAGTTTGTACAAATTGACAGGTTGACCAGTTATTGGTGCATGATTCTATCAGTCTGAGTGAGTCATGGTGTAGGATACTTCCTCATTTTAATTATAGAGATATTCCCTCTATGGGGAATATGGTGACAAGTCTTCCAAAGCTTTGTATTGAGCATGATGACATCTACAGAGGTTTTTCTCTTGGAACAAATGCCAAGGGATATTTTCCAAGAGGTGAGGCTCCAATACATATCCACAGATGAGAAGACAACTAACATTTGGACCAAGACTCTGTTAGTGACAAGCTTGTAAAGAATGAAAATGTTTCCCTCAGGGAGTGTTGATGATTGTAGCATCATGAAGACATTCCAATATTGATCAGATGGACTTGATCATGTGGGAATGGCCTTGATGTAATCTTCTATGGACTGAATATTCGAGTTGTTGAGGAAAGTATCGAGCATACATTCCAATATTGGTCAGACAGACTTGACCATGTGGGAATGATCCTAGGGTAGTCTTCGATGGACTGACAACTTGGAACCTTGGTATAGTATTCGACAGACTAAAGACTCGAGGCCCGATGTAGTCTTCGATGGACTGAAGCTACATAGTTCTCGATGGACCAAGGACTCCTCCAGTGCGCGTAACTTGCATCAGGTGTCATTCTCTTAGAGAAAACTCACTTACAAGTGTATACTTGTAGATGTGAGTGGAACCATTAAGCATCGGGTTGACCCTTCTCCCAGTATTGGACTGTAGACTAAGGGATATAGGGAACATCTACATCTGAAGTAGATGTCCTCCAATGTGTCTTCGATGGACTGAAGACTCAAGGTGCTTGAGGTGCAATTCTACGTGTCTGATAGCATTGAGCTAAATACATGATCATGAGGTGAACGTGGCTCCGATGTGATATTGATTCTTGTCATGGTACAAGAATGACCTGAGATGATAGACACAAATTTTTGGAGACAGATCATCAATATAGATAATGATGATTGTTATGAAACAAGTTGTAGGTTGGGAAAAGCCCGATCCAACCAAGGAAAAAGTGCTACAACTTTGGGAATTATACACCCAATGTCACCTCGATGTAGGTCCCACACTTCAAGGGTGACTAGGTCACTCTAGGGAGGTGATCTGGGTGACCCTAGGGGAATTTAGATGGATATGGAAGTGAATCCCCTATAGGTCGAGTCTAAATGGAATGAAGGGTAGGGAGAGATTCCTTGTAAGTCAAGTAAAGGCTGCCCCACAAGTATAATTCTTTTTCATATTATTGTACCTGCCCGAGACACAAGAAAACACACCTTGCAACAATATATGTTAGTTGGATCAGTAAGTTAATATTGTTGTCCCTATTTTTCAGAAATATATGATAGTATATATAAACAAGAAAATAACACTATAAGATTCTCAATAAGTGCTCAATATTGAGTAGAAAATGCAAGAGAAAGAATAACAATTGACTAGTTAAACTCAAGATGAAGAACTAAAACTCTTTCACAAAGATAAGGCTATTGTAAACACTTGTTTGCAGAAAATTATATCAGCCTTATGACTGTAACATTAAATGTATCACAAAAATAAATCAGCCACTAGAATCGCCTCAAACTTTTCCAAAAAGTGTGCTAGGACAAGGAGAGTAAATGTGCAAACTTTGAGAAAAAAAAATGGTTGATAAGAGAGTTGTTAGAGCAAGTATGTTAGGGTTTCTGCAGACCTAATGGTTGAAGATGCTATTTTGTAATAGAAAAAATAAGTAGCCCCTATATGGGGACACCCTAGTGGCTATGAGGTTCCCAGGTCACAAGGAAAACAATAAACTTAGCAAGAAGCAAAAATGACCGAAATTCACGTTTCCCAATGCAATATTCATGAAAAGAGTATAATGAATGGTTAAATGAAGTGATAGAATGTGAGGAATGGAGAAAGGAAAAGAAGATGAAAGCGCGACAATTATGAGACTCAACAGAGGCCCAACTGGAAGGAACTTAGTTTCTCGGTTCTTAACCGTTCTGACACGAAATTCTGTAACTCATTCACTTCTCATGATTATATATTAATAGAAATACTCTTTTCTCATCCAATTAATATCTTGCAAATATTTGAATTATTATTCCATTGGTGTATTTTTTATGAATGTTGATGGATTATGCTATTGAATGTGCTAACATCATATATTATCACCATATTCTTGTGTTGCTTGGTTGTTGAGGACTAGTTGCAGGTATATTGCTTTGAGTCGAGAGCTCAACGATGGACTTCATCGAATGTCTGGACAAGGTAGGCCTCTTATCTTGTCTTGTTAGCATATTTGTTTATATAGCATACTTGAGACTAGGGTTGATTTATGCATTCATTTCTATTTGTTGTGGTTTACCCCTAGCCATAGAGATATTTTCCTCGTAACAAGTCATGTGGGCCCCATTTGGGTAAGTTAGTACATCAAATTCTCGGGGTCGTAACTTTTGCATATGATCTTTCTTTTAGGCGCACGATAGACCATTCGAAAGGTCTATCCAAGGAATACACATTTTCCTGCTATCTATTAAAGGTCATTTTCGACTATGGTGAGCCCTAAAAACATTGTTTAGGGCCTCAAAATGGCCCCACAAGTCACGGACCCAAAAACTTGGAAACAAAAACTGCCAAACTGGAAAAATGCCAAAATGAACTAGTTGGAATAGGTGGGAGGCCACCTACATCCATATGGATCAATCCTCCTCCCTTAGGAAGAAATGGTCTATATTGCGTTGAGGTCCCCCATTAGATGAGGAAATTTCTGTTGAATTTGGCCCTTGCTGAGCCACTTGCCTTGATGCAGGAGTTGCCCTACTTTGACAACTTGATAAAGTTGGATCCTTTGCTGTCAGGTGCCCTTGATCTATGTGTCCACAATATGATCACTGGATGCCCATTTGATCCAATCAGGGTTGAGCTCTGCTGGTGTCAACTACTTTGTTATCTCCGAGGTATCAAATAATGGTGGGAAATATGGTCAAAGGAGAGCCACGTTGAAGATTGGGTTTAGGCCAAGGAAAGGGGGAATGTTGAGCACAAAATCATTTTCACCCATAGCCTTGGTGATGGTGTATGGCCCATACCAGAGTGGGAGAAGCTTCTGATGGGGTCCTATAAAGCGTTCTTTCTGCAAGTGAAACCAAACATTGTCACCCACCTGAAACTTATGTGGCACCCGCTGTTGATCTGGATGTTTCTTATACTTGGCATTGGACTTCTGTAAAATATCCTGAACCTGTTGGTGGATCTAATGGATTCGCTCAATAAACTGGGTGGCTTTGTCAGCTTCTGGTAGAGCAAGGAATGAGTCAATTCAGGTTGTCGCCAGGGGTAGTGAAACATCCATGGGGACCAATGGTTCGAATCCCAAACCCACCTGAAATGGGATGTGGCCAGTTGAGCTATGTAAGGTTTGATTGTAGCTATGTTGGACATAGGGAATATTCTCATCCCATCTACGAGGTCTCTTGGAATTGTACATATGCAGAATATGTATTATCATATGATTGATGACATCAGTTTGGCCATCTATCTGGGGGTGGAATGAAGTGGATTTGATGAGCTTGGTATCTAGGAGTGACAAGAGGCTTGACCAGAATGTACTAAGGAACTGACTACCCCAATATGAGACAATGGTTTGTGGGATCCCAAAGTGTACCTAGATGCATTCAAAGAAGAGCTTGGCAGTGGCCTTTGCAGTGATGTTCTTCTTGCAGGCGGATAGAATCCCCATCTTGGAAAAGCGATCAACAACCACAAAAACATAGTCATTGCCTCTCTTGGTGGACGAGAGGCTCGACATGTAGTCCATTGAGATGGATTCCCATGACTTTTCAGGAGTAGGAATATGGGTGTACATGCCATGTTTCTTAGTGGTTGATTTGGAAATAGCGCAGGCAGTGCAAAACCTGATATACTTGCCGACATCTTGTCAAAGTTTCAGCCAGTAGAAATGTTTCTATAGCACTGCCACTTTATTTTCGATGCCAAAGTCACCTACCACCCAACTGTAGTGATATTCCCAAATCATCTTCACGTGATTTCTTGATGGAACACATAGATGTACCATACGACACAACAACCTGTCCTAAAGATGGAAATTAGTGACCATTGATTTTTCTCCCAACATTTGGTAGGTGGTGGAGAAGTCGGGGTCTATCTCATAGAGGTGGGGCCATCTAGATGTCTCATGGCTACAAGAGTCTAGCATCGTGGTGAGTGTCATGAATGGAAGTCGGCTGAGGAAATCACTAACTCGGTTGGTAATTCCTCTTTTATACTTGATGTTGAGGTGGAACTATTGTAAGTATGTGGACCACTTCTAATGGTGGTCATTTTGCAATTTTCCTTGGGTCTGCATGGACTATAGTGGCTTGTGATCAGTGTGGATGACTGTATCCTTCCCAAGAATGTAATGTATCCACTAGCAGAAGGATTGAACAATGGAGTGCATTTATTTTTCGTAAGTAGGGTACTTATGTACATCATCTGATAGTGTCTCACTATGATACGTCACATGGTGGCCATGTTGAGTCAGAACGACGCCCACAACATAGTTTGAAGCATCCATCTCAATCTCAAAGGGATGTTGCAGGTCCGGTAATGAAAGTATTAGGGATGAGCACAAATGTTGTTTCAAGTCGTCAAAGGCTTGTTGTTGGGATAGGCCCCACACAAATTTTTCCTTACCACCACCCCTGGTTACTTGGTTGAGGGCCCATGCGATATGAGAGAATCCCAACACGAACCTGTAATAGAAATTGGCAAGGCCCAAGAATCTTTGAAGCTCAATGAGTGTGGTTGGGGCTGGCCAGTCACAGATGACCTGGATCTTGGTTGAATCCACATGAAAACCATGTTGATTAATGATGTAGCCTAAGTAATGTGCTCTGTCCATGTAGAAGGATCATTTTTCCAACTTTTCATATAGCTTGTGCTACTACAGGGTGTGCATAACTTGTTGAATATGTTGCAACTGTTTCGCCCAAGTATTGTTGTAGATGAGGATGTCATCTAGATACACCACTACAAAATTACTGGTCAAAGGATATCGTCCCAAGTATTAAAGGTCGCAGGATATCGTCCATCATCCTCATAAAATTTGTTGGATCATTTGTCAAACCAAAGGGCATGACCAACCATTCAAAAAGACCTTCTTTTGACTTGAAGGTTGTCTGCCATACATATGTCTATTCTATTGGAACCTGCTGGTAGAAAGAATTTAGATCAATCTTACTGAAGTATTTGGCCCCCATGAGATGATCAAGGAGGTCGTTGATTTGGGGAATCGGGTATCGGTTCTGGACTATGATTTTATTCAGGGCTCGGTAATCAATGCAGAGTCGCCAGGTCCCATATTTCTTCTACACCCGTATGATTGGGCTCCCACAAGGTGATGAGATAGGATGGATGTTCCACGTTTGGAGTAGTTCTTGGATCTGCCTCTTGATCTCCTCGTTTTCTAATAGAGAGCGATGGTAGACTGGTCCATTGGGTAGTGGTGTGCTTGGGATCAGATCGATGGGATGCTTGACCTTGCAATTCATATGTACCCCGGTAGGAGAGGAGACGATATCTGAGTATTATTCAATGGAATTATCCACTTTCTTTTGTTGTGAGGAGAGATCGGTCGTGGAGGCCCTCGATGTGGCTGGGATTTTTCGATTACTCTGAGAGTGAATCACGAAGAAGACAAATTTCCCGGTTTGAGAGATGACCTTCCTGCATTGCTTGGAACATGTCAAGGAAATATCACTAGGAGGGACTGTCTTGGGTATCCTGTACAATTTTCTGTTCAAAGTAATAATAACACTACAAGGCCTAGACACATATACAACATGATGTTTCCATAAATAATTTTGGCCCAAAAGAACATTATAAAATTCAAGAGGAGAAACATCACACAATACTTCATCTTTGAAGGGATTGATGTCGTATGACAGGCGACACTATTGACTGACATAGAGATCACTTCCTTGGTGGAGCCATCCAATGGTGTAGGGTTACGGATGCGGCGTTGTCGGCAGGGCCAGCCGCTTGATGACCCTTGCTGAGATGAGGTTATTTTGGCTACTGCTATCAACAATGAAGTGTAGCAGGGTTCCTTTTACCCACATCTGCAAATGTAAAAGGCTCTCTCCTTCTTCTGGCTTGTCTGATTCACCAGGTTGAAGCTTGGTGGTAGAAACAGTGGCACTGGGTTCCGTGTCAATGATCCGTTTTCCCTTTTATGGATATGAATTAGATTCATAACCCACATCTGATTTAGAGGCTTTCACTTAGGCCAACAATGAAAATCATCAGTGTTATGCCAAGGGCTCTTATGGAAGTCACACCACTTCCCAGTATCCTTCTTTGTCTTTCCAGTGTACTTCTTTGCTTGTGGCTTGGATTGGTTGTACTGATACTGTCCATATTTGATCTATCCTTTGTTTTATAGGTTGGGGCCGCCCTTTCCTGGTTTTTGCTGCGAGGGGTTCCCAAGCCCAAATTGTTGTGTCTTTTGTTTGAGCTTCTTCTTGATTTTGATGACATATTGGTAGGCCGTGCCCAAGGAAGAGATGTTCAAAAATTCCATTTCAGTATGGATGTATCTATGCAGAGCACCACGATACTTGAGCACTAGATGTCACTCTGAATCTTTGATACCCATCTTGGTGTGGAGGGTATGGAATATATTTATGAAATCTGGCACTGCTTGGTCTCATTCTTTTTGCAGTATGGTCCATTTGGTATACAAGTCATGATAACTTCCGACATGGTAGTGTTGTTCCTTAATAACATCCCTGAAGGATTCCTGGGTGGTTGCGATTGTAAATAATGAGGGTTCCTTTGCTTCCTTTTTTTCACAGAAATATTCCCACCAATATTTGACATTGGGAATGGCTTTGAGGAGCGTAAAAGTAATTTTTTCTCTATTTGAAAAGTTATGGAAAAAAAATACCCTTCTAGTAGATTCAACCACTTGTCTACAACATTTGTGTCTATTTGACCTTCAAATATAGGAATATTGAAGTTTATTTGTACCTTGAAGGGGGCTGCGCCTCTGCTCAAGGAAGATGCATCGTCTGTTGGTAGTCGCCAAAGGATTTGCGTAAAATTAGCTATCATCTTGTTCCTTTGTTGCATGAGGGATTCCTCAAGCAATATTTTGAAAGGGTCTCTTGTCCCGTCATCTTTATTTTCTCCTACCATGAGAGGTCGTTTGGGCGTGCGAGAGCTTTTGTCTACAAGAGAAACAAGCTTGAGACCCAATTATTTGTACCCTGACTGCATTGGGGGCATGCATTAAGACGACAAGGAGCATACCACTTTGATACCAATGATCCGTATTTTATGAGAAGAACGAAATGAATACAGATTATTAAAATATGCTTAACATAGAATAATAGAGATATAGTGAAATTGGTTTTCTATTCAATAAGGAAATAAATTGAAACTGTAAAATGCAATTCATCTTGTATCTTCTCCCACTATTGAATACTCCAAATTCATCTTCTTCTTCTAATACACCTTCATCATTTCTTTGCATCTTCAATCCTTTCCTTCCTTATTCATTTCTTTCTTCATTCCTTCCTACCCTCATACGATCCCTTGGTCATCCCCCTATTTCCCTATGTGCGTGAAGCCCCCTAGCAATAAGATTCCATTTTCATCACACATTTTTCACACAAAAAAATATTTATCCAGGTACCCAATGCTTTCATAAACATTTCGCGCAGAACTTTAAAGAAATCCCTTTCTACAACACTATATGACTGGGTACAATCCACTACAATTCTGTAACATAACCCCTAGTATGTTATTCAACCAGAAATAAATTGCACGAGAAGTAGTATTGATTACAGAATTCAATTGTCATACCAACTTAGGGGTCCAGTTCCTCGGAGCTACAGTTCGATATCTTCCAACATTCTCCACTAACCTTTCTAACAATTCAGCTAAAATATTTCAAACTTCACCAAATAAAATCTCATGTAGATCTATGTACACATATCTTTTCAACCATTGTTTGTTAATGATCTGAGGGTTTCTATTCTCCTCTTGGGAAAGTTCTCACTCCTTTGTTTCCATCCATTCGAGGATCTCTTTCTTAGTCAATCTCCAAAACATTCCCTCAATTACAGATTTCGGGTTCCAACAATGGAACCATTTGTTGGCACACAATTATACGACCCTAGGTTCAAGTTATTAAACCAACAAAACCATTATACATCGACCCTTTCAACATCACATGTATGCAAGTGAAATATCACCCGAGGTATCCACTAGGTTGCCGTAACCAAGTTTTTGCAGGGATGATGGGAAGGGAGGCCATCAACATAACCATTAATACTTATTCACCCTGTGAAAAATATCCTTATTTAACATCCCTTTTACCAATTAAAAAACCCATTGTGCATTTTTTATTAAATAACAATCATTACTTTTACTAGAATAGTTGTGCAAGATTAACCCATACAAGATTCATTCAGTATCTTAAACTCTAGTGTGCAGAAACAATATAATATAGATCACCGCATAACCAAGCTATTGAATCATTCATTGTTATTGTGCATCAATCATATGTTAAACATATCTATATTATTCATGCCTAAACATAAAATCCAAAATTCATTACATCAACAGACACGGGAAACACATGATTTTAACGTGGTTCACCCAATCCTTGGGCTACATCCACAATGGATGTCTTCTTGCATTAGTCTTCATGTAATAATCATCTCAGGCTTGTGCGCTGCACTTACAAAAGATACAAGATATTGTAAACCCCAAACATGCCCAACTTCTCTATAGCGCAAACCTATCTCTTCATAACTCTTTCCTTCAATCATGAGAAACCTACTTTCTTACTCTCAGCCTATTCTCTCTCTAGAAGCCAACCTTATCTTCCCCAACCCTTTACATATTTAAACAAATAATTAGTGATAAAAATCCTAGTAACTACATATCCCAAAAACCATAACCGGTCATAACCATTTTTCCTTCTTTAGTGTCGATCTACTACTTTTCCTGCTTTAGCATTGAACTGCTTCTTTTCCCTAATTTAGTGTTGAACTGCGCTCACTTGCCACACTCTCTAGTATTTCCTTTTCCTCTTTCCTATGCTATGGGTTATTTCCCAAAACTTATTTATTCTCATCCAAAATGCCTATCCAATAGAGGGGTTCCATTGAAATGGGTAAAATTACCCCTTGTCAAGATAAATCTGAAGTGATAAGAAAAACCTGAGTGATATCCACTTCACTCTTCAAGGGAAGAGTGGGATCGACTGAGGATTGAATTGGACCGACCACTTCATCAACCAATGGTGGGTCGGGGGAGGACTCATGGGAAGAAGTTAGAGGTTGTTGCTGGGAAACAACAATTTCTTCCAACAATTTTGAAGCTTCATCCATATGAGGGCATAGGTAAGTATGGTGCATTTCCTTGCATAACCAGCAAGGAATTTTGACCTTACAATTTTGACCCTTAACCATATGATCATTGGTTGATGGGTTTTCATAAACATTATTTCCAAAGGTTGTTGACGTGGGTTGTTGGGAACCCATGGACCACACTTATAAGACCTTGGGAAGACTAGGGAAACCCTTAAGAATGTTGTCACACTTACAAATCCTACAAGGGAATTTAGGCTTGCGACGTTTGTTGGTAGGCTTTCTAATATCATCAACATTCCTAACATGATTAAAAGTGGTTGGTTAATTTCCTCCTTTCTTATTTATCTTCTTCTTAATATTCATTTTCTTCTACTTCTTATCCTCCTGGTTACTATCATTAAGACTTTCACCAGGTGAGGAAGAAGAAAGGGAAGAATACCTAATGGGCGAAGAAGGAAAAGGGTCAACATGAGTTTGATGTTCTTGGGGTGGAGGATTTTCATTCGAAGCACCAAGAGAATTCGAGATGACTGGAGTGTAAAACAACCATACGAGTAACCCTATAGTTAATCTGGGAAGACTCAATGTAGCAATGTAAGGAGGAACAATATATCCAAAAGCATGAAAAGGACGAGGATCCCCATGTAAAGGGGTTCCTTGATTGGAAGGATTCAAAACTATTTCCATAGACACAAAAACAATCCAGGGTCTTCTATATCAAAGAGAACACATTACCAAATTCCCTATAATATAAGAGCAAGAAAACAACTCCCATATGAGAGGGAGAAAACAATTATGGATATTCTAGAGATGGGAGATGAGGTCGTCAATGAAGAAATGAGAGACAGTTACCCACAACTAGTCCATGATGGAATTCTATAATTTCAAGTACCGAACACAACCAAGTACCCTCCTAAGGATCCAAAATCATGTGTTGTAGGTTTGTCTCAGGTACTAATAGTACCACCACTGCAATCACTTGGGAAGGTAACCTAGGAAAAGAAACTAGGGCTACCACTTAGCATTTGGTTGTTGGGAAGAATCGTTGTGGGAGGGGGATTTTGTGAATGGGGAGGGAACATAAGACACATGTATTAGACCTGAAGAAACTCATATAGTGGTGTCCCCTTGAGGAATTCCCACTTGACTCGCATAACCCCACCAATAGAGCATATTAGGGATTGGTCCAAGCACTCTTCTTGACATCTCCTACCTCTTGACTCTTGTGTCAGAGGATCTTTCCCAACAAACAGTTCACATTACTAATGGATTTTCTCTCATTATTTTTCCTAGTTTTTTTTCAGTTGCCTTGGAGAATTTACTCTCCACCTTACAACCTAGACTTGTGATCGTATTCTACTAAAGAAAAATTCTAGTTAATTTTTAGATTAGTTAACTTGTTCCTTTTATGGTTGTTGTTACTCAAAATTTTAAATGGAATTCAACTTGTTGGCAGGCCTAAATTCACCCGACAATAGTAAGTATTTCTCCTCGATAATAAGTCCCAATTAGACCTCCCACTGTTTGGAATAGGAAACCCATCCATATTCTGGCCTGCCAACTATTTTTGGTTTGGTTTTACCGGTTGCATCCCGGTCCACCGATGACGGTGAATGATGGATGGTTATGAAAATAGAAGATGTAGATGAAGTGTATGTAAATGAAGGTATATAATCTACTTATAATATACCCTATCTTAGATAGGAGTGAATTAATGTAAGTGAATGAGTTTTGACATGAAAATAAAACTACCAATAGATTCACCCAGATAGTTGAAATGAAGAAATAAAGTCAGATAACACATGCACATGAATATATAACCAGACTAGTCTAAGTCACTATATCACATACATTGGCAACTCATTCTCTCGAGACATGTAATATAAGAAAGAGTAACACAACTACAAGAAACCGTATATTGCATCAGAATAGTCCATAAACAAACGTTCTCTTACAACCCATGTGAACAATAAACATTCTACTTGAAATAGTTTGCAGCAAAACAACAACACATGTGAGTCCTTCTCTCTATCAAAAGTTTCCCTTGAGGAGTTCTCCGTATTAACAATTTCAGAAATAGTACATGAAAACTCTAAGGAAAACTCTCCAATTTTAGTTGACATTATATTCCCAAAGCATTTTAGAAGTGTACAATGTTTGAATATCCAAAATCCCTTTCATTTGATAAAATTCTTGTATTTATTGAGGTTCAACATGACTCTTGACCTTTTGCCTATCCCATGATCTTTCATTTACAAATATTTGTCTTTATTTTATTTGTAATGATGAGAGCACAAGACATCAGTTACAATTCATTTTTTTCTTCTAGCGCTGGTGTGTCATCATGGATTTTGGCTATAGTGCATTATTTCTAACGTAGCGACTGGCTCAGACATTGGGGAATCTGATTGTTCAAGTTTGGTGGTTGATCATCGTGGGGTTCAGATATCCTCTTTAGTCATTTTCCTTAGAATTACATTGCTTCTCCTCTATCACTATGACAATTTTTGTTACTGTTGATTTTTCATCCTTCGGTGTATATTTCATTATGAGGATGTTGAGTATAATCTCCCTTTGGAATCGGTACCTTTCAATCAGATTAATTTTGCGTGGAGGTTTAACTAGAAATATGCAGACCTGTGTTGATGTAGTTAGAGAATTTTAAAGTGTTAAGCCCTAAATTGTGGCACATTACCCCTTAATTGGGGCATATTACATTAGTATTGCTATTTGTTGTAAGTCGGCTTGGGTCCATTAGTTGTAATTGTATCTCATGGTCTGCTATATATACCAAGGACACCTTTTCATTTGGAATCATCTTGTATTGGTGAATTCATGTAATGTATAAGGAGGTTTCCCCCTCTAAGAGGATTATTATATGAATTTCTCTCTTTTTCAAGGCGTGGAGTACTTGTTCTAAGGTTTTTAATGCTATTTTGATATTTGGTTCTTAATATTTGGTATTAGATCTAGACAATCCTCAGGACTAGCTTCTTCAAACCAAGTATTCTTGGAATTTTCACTACAATTTTTTTTTCTGGAAGGTTTCAGGATCTATAATTATATGGTTTATAGGAGAAATATAGAGATAACTTGATCTAGATGGATCTTAGTGGCCATCCACCTCTTCCACTGAATTACCATTTTGAGCCCATGGTTTTGATAAACCATGATATTCACCATTTTGATGGGAATGGAATGTAATGTCATCTTCATTTATTAATTACAGACATCATTTAATGATTTCTTAGTGGTCTTATGTACATGCCTACAACATAACATTAATTCACTAGATCCTGTTAGAACTCGACAGTTAAGAGCACTCAGGCTAGAGTAGTACTAGGATGGGTGACCACTTGGGAAGTCTGAGTGTTTTACATGACTATGGAATTTTATAAACTTAGTCCAATTTATCCCACATGCATCATGGACATTGTTCTCCTCTCACTCTCTCATATGTAATTGAGGTGAAGGAGGCCCTTTAAGGATGCAATGGAGTGTGATGTAAATCTTGTTCTAAATGAATCATAACCAACATCCCTTTTCTTTCATAGATAGGCTACCCCAATCTGGCAGTTTGTTTTCTACAATGTTTTTCTATCTTATTCAGTAATAGAAGTTGGGTTTCAATGTATTTTTGTGTTCTGTTCTATATTTTTGTGTATTTCATTGTTATATCTTGGTTATATTTATGTCTTCATGTCGTTCTCAAAATAACATCAGTGGTATCAGATCAGTCTTCTCCTTGTCATTTCTTAGAGAAGGTCCCTGACAAGGTCAAGGTATGGAAATTTGGGTATCAAGCTAGTTTCGCTTGAGGACAACCACTCTTGCTAACCCAAGTGACCTCTCATGGTGAAAGAAAAGAGAGATGACAGATCAGGAGAACCTTTCAAGACGTTGCTTGACGAATCCCTTATGTAACAAAGAAACAAGATGATGGAAAAATTGGCTCAGATCCTTTGAAGAATACCGATGGCATTACCTGAGGCATCTTTAACAAGCAACCATTTTGCACCTGCGACACCCTTCAAGGTACAAGTTAATTTTTATATCCCTTTATTTGAAGGCTAGATAGATGCAAATGCTCTAGAAAAATGGTTGAATCTATTAGAAGGTTATTACTCTGTCCAAAAAATCTCCGAAAATGAAAAGATCACCTTCGCACTCCTTAAATCCCTTCCCCATGTCAGATCTTGGTGGGAAGGTTACTGGGAGAGGTACACCAGGGATGAATCTACACTATTTGGGAGAGAACCCACTTGGGAAGCCTTTGTAGATGCCCTAAAGGAGGAGTTCTACCTTGTCGGAAACTATGGTGACCAATACATGATATGGACAACTCTACATCAAAAAAGAGACCAGATGGTGCCAAAGTACACCAACATATTTCATACCTTGTGCTCAAAGCTCGGTATCAAATAATTCGAGCGAGACCTAGTTTTGAAGTACCAAAATGGTATACATAGGTACATCCAAACAGAGATGGATTTCTTGGACATCTCCTCATTGGGAGTTTCTTATCGATATGCAATCAAAATTGAACAGAAATTAAAGCAGCAAAGTAAGTGGGAGAAGCATGGACAGAGCAAGGAAGGCCAACCTCAAGAGAGCCAGACCCAGATGCAGGAAAATAAAGGTAATGGGAAGTCTAAGAAAGACACTGGAAAGTGGTGTGAGTTCCAAAAAAACCCTTGGCAAAACACTGATGAATGTCGCTCAATACAGTCATTGCAGGCCAAGCTCAAAGACAAAAAGACAAATCCTGATTTCGACCCTAATTCAGAAAATAATAAAAGAAGACAAATCATTGATGCATAACCCACTGTTTTGTCACAACTGAAATAATCCAACCAGAAGAGGATCATGAGGAGGGGGAGCGACTCTTCCATTCATAGATGTGGGTGAATGGGACCCCACTCCATTTTATTGTTGATATTGGAAGGCAAAAGAACATTATCTGAGCAAAGGTTGTCAAGCAGTTGGATTTTCCAACAACACCACAACCGCAACCATACAACATTGGGTGGATTTTCCAGGGTCAATATCTTCGTGTCAGCCAGTAGTTTCACATGTCCTATGACATCAAGACCTTCAAGGATGAGGTATTGTGTGATGTTTCCCCACTGGAAGTTTGTGATGTTTTATTAGGCCAACCATATATGTGGAGGTGTCATGTTGTTTATGAGTCTTGACCTTGTAGCTGTTATAGCAAGATTTTCCTCACCATTCCTATCTTGCACAGAGGGCCTTTTTCCATTTCCCTATGCAGACTTATCAACCCCTTTTTGATAAATCCAGAGCCAAAAATATATATTTTTCCACATATATGCTCCCTAATTGCTTTGCAATATGTGTATACACTTGTTGCTCCACTACAACTCACGTATATCGAGATTTGTGCCGAAAAATACAAAATGAGTTTGGGTTTCCATGTCATGACAGAAGATCTATGGTCTTTGGCCTTCCATATACTGGAAACGTTCCGACTCGGCCTTTCAGTTGCATTCTGGAGGCTATAAGAGAACAATTTCGAGCTATGGAAAAGGAGGAGAAATCATTCAACTTTGAGAGAAAAGTTACTCTAGAGAAATTACTTCATATTGAGTCTGCATCCCTTTGTCCCTCAAGTATGAACACATTGTTCAGCCCCCAAGATATTTCCTTATTGTCAAGAGGACCTCATTACCTCTTTTCTATGAGCTTGCCTTTCGTGGAGAATTGAAGTGGTGGAGACCCAGTTGGAAGGAACTTGGTTTCTTGGTTTTGAACCATGCCGACACAGAAGTCTGTAATGTTGATACTTCTGTTGATCAATTATTAATAAAAATACTCATTTCTCGTCCTATCGATATCATGAAAATATATGATTATTATCCATGGGCATGTTTGTAATGTTTATTAATGGATTTTGTTATTTGATGTGCTAACTCATTTTATATATTTCCATTATATACTTGCATCACATGTTTGTTGAGAACTTCTTGCAGGTGTAAAGCTTTGGGTCAAAGTACTCAACGGTGGAACGACATCAAATGATTGGATCGAGGTAGGATTCTTCCTCATATTTCACATTAGTTTATATAGCACATGTTTGAATTGAGTTGATTTTTGTAGTCATACATGTTTGTTGTGGTTTACCCTTGGCCATAGAGAGTTTTTCCCTTGTAACTGAATTGGCGACTCCACTGGGGAAGATCTTCCTTCTAAGGGTTGAAGTACTTTTTCTTCTTACATTGCTCTTTTTCCTTTATGTTTCTTGTCGTATCACAATTGGACAGAGTCTTTTCACTCTAGGTTTGAGTTTTTCAACCTTTTACCCTTGCCTAGCCTTGGTTTAAAATATATACGCCCTTTTTTCCCTGACAGCCGCATATACATGCTTTTTGTCCCACTGCAAGAGGCGTATATATGCTCTTTTCTCTTGAACAATCACATATACCACTTCCCCTTGCTTTCTTGCTTGGTTTAGTGACTGCTGGGTAGGTTTTGAGGATCACTGAGCCTTCTTAGGTCTCTGTGGTACCTGTTGAGATTATCTGGGATGACAGGAAACCTATTTGGAGTTGAATTTTTGGGTGACATCTTTCTCTTTGTTTTCCATTTTTTATTTTTCCTTGGTAGTTGGGTTGTCTGCTTAGCTGCTTGGTGTTCTACTCAAGTGATTTATTTTAGACACAGTAGAAGGTATATATCAAGTCGCTTATCAGTCCATGCATTTTCTTTTTAATACATTGAAAATAAAAAAAATTAGGTATTTTGCATTGGTTGGCATTTTTGTCTTGGAACCTTTATCATTAGCTTAGCACATTTAGCGAAAGATTGCATTTTACTTCTGAGTTGCAAAGTTAAAATTGAAGATTGCACTGTTTTTATTTAGCATATCATTCATTGAAAAGTTAAAGTTAGGCTTTGCATTATATCTATTTTTATTTTTATGCAGAGTCATAACACCATGAGTTTCATTTCCATACCTTTTTGAGTAATCACGACCAATAAAATTTACGCTTTAAACTAAAATTGATTAGTAATGATTTTATTATTTAGGGTGCATAAACTAGCCTAGGATTTAGTGCCTTGGAATAGGATTTTGTGAGTAAAATTCTCCAAGGCAATTAAATCAACATATGTGTCTGAGACAGGGAGTTGAGAAATCCATTTTATAATTGGTAATATCAGGAGGCTCCACTCACACCAGAGTTAAGCACGAGGTCGAACAAAGTTTGTTGAAGGGATAACCCCTAGATACTCAACTAGCGTCAGAGATATTTCTGTGGATTTATTTGTATTTGGGGATCTTGCTAGTATCCATACCTCTGTGAGAGGCGACACTTTCAAGGTTTCCGGCTTTGCTACCCTGCCCATACGGTAATCCAAACTTATGATTGTTCACCTATGCATCAGTTATACAGTGGTTGATTAGTTGCATGACTTAGGTTTCTCATAGATTACTTGTGGGGGTTATTCTGCTTGTATCCTGAGTCAGATAGGGGTTGGACATCACACAATCTTTATGGAAGATTACCTCTCTAGGGGGATCTGATCGACTGGTTGTTAAGCCTACGAGGGCGCTTATAACTGATTCTATTACCTCCAAACTTTAAAAGGGAGTCCCAGGTCCCTCTTGGATGAGACATACCTTCTTTAGCGAGGGAGGCCACTTAGCCACTTTAGCCTGTTTGCATACATATTGGTCATTTGACTTTTGGAGTTCTCTTTGACTACTAGTTGGCCTTAGCATTTTGTACTAAGTCTTCATTATAATGAACAATGGAGTTCCTTTTGCTCCCTCGTTTACTGATACCCCCCCATGAAATTCACTCATTTCATGGGGATGGATCCTTCCACTTTTCATTATGGTATGCAGAATTATGGTACTCATTCTACGCCTTGGGTCCCTAATCATTGGGTCCCTAATCATTTTTCTCATGGTATGTCTGATATGTCTTCACACTTACCATCCTTTGTCTCACCTCCTTATGCGAATACAAGTTTTGGGTCTGGGGGCATGATGCCTCCTTCTTATCCCTCTCCATTTGGTGGGAGTCATATCCTTCAAACACCTCTTACGATAGGAGGTTGGAATCTTCCTTCTTATGAATCCACTATGCGATAAGTAAGTGCCCAATTAGGCAATAATTCTACTTATAACACTCTGTCCACTTATCCTTCTTCTGCTATGTTAGTTCCTACGAAAACTTTTCCCATGGCAGACCTCTGTCTGTCCTCCGGTGTTTCATCCGAGGGGAGTTATTTTTATAGTATGGGAAAACCCCCTCATGAATTTCCTTCGCCTGGGGGAAATATATATCCTCATGTGAGTAACCCTTGTCATGTCACTTTCTCTTCGCAAGAAGATTCCTCACTGTCTATGCCCTTACAACCCTTTATGAATCAGTATGGAAGAGGATATTGTCCTGTTGGATAGGGACATGGTGTAAACCAGGATCCTTCCTGGCCTACAATTTCTCAAAATCAATCTTTCCATGCACCTTGGACTCAAATTCCACAATTCACTACCACCACAAGTCCAGACATTGTGTGTCATACTGGAATTATATCACCAACCGCTGCTAGTCATGTTGGAGATTTCTCGACAACCTCTGCGATTCATGTTGAAGACCTACAACCAGCCACTGAAAGTCATGATGGGGGCACAATTCCAGTCACTGTGTGTCATATTAGCATTATATCACCAACCTATGCTAGTCATGTTGGATATTGGTAGACAACCTATGCGAGTCATGTTGAAGACCTGCAACCAGCCACTGCAAGTCATGTTGGGGGCACATGTCTGGTCACTGCTAGTCACATTGCGTATCCATCACCAACCTTTGCTAGTCATGTTGGGGATTCATCACCAACCTCTGCTAGTCATGTTGGGGATCCATGACCAACCTCTGCTAGTCATGTTGGGGATTCATCACCAACCTCTGCTAGTCATGCTGGGGATTCATCACCAACCTCTGCTAGTCATGTTGGGGATTCATCACCAACCTTTGCTAGTCATGTTGGAGATTTTTTACTAGCCTCTACAAGTCATGCTGGGAGCATGTCACCAGCCACTGCAAGTCATGCTGGGGGCATTCATATGATTGAGAATCCTAGACATCTCAGACGTAAGCCTAGATTCCTTTGCAGGACTTGCGAAGGAAGTAACCTTACTCATTTGTGTCCTATTACTGCTGGGATACCAGAAGCGTGGGGCTCACCTAAGGTCCCTTTGGGTTCTGAGGCATCTATGGTTTCACAAAACTCTGTTCCTTCTTGGGTTGATACAACAATCATGCCGATGCAATCTTCGGCTGACACCTCTTTTCCTTTAGGGTTTGATGCATCCTTTGACCTTGCTGTATCACATCCCATTCAACCTATGGTTGTGTTGATGCAATCTTCGACCGACACCTCTCCTATGTTTGGGGGTGATGCGTATCTTGAACTTGTTGTCTCGCATATTGTTCAACCAATAGTCGTGTCGATGCAATCTTCGACCGACAACACTCCTGTTTTTTGGGGTGATACACCTCTTGACCTTGTTCTCTTGCATCCTATTCAACCAATGGTTGAGGAAGTGGTCGTATCGATACAATATTCGATCTACCCCACTCTTCTCTTGGAGAGTGATAAGTATAAGGAAGCGATCGCACCAATGCAATTTTTGGTCGATCCGCTCTTCTGGTTCTAGTTCTATACCTTCTATGCCATGTCCTTAGCAGTTCTATTACTTCACCTTTTGAAAAAGAGAGATTTTTACTCTTCCCGAGTTCTCTCCCTCTAAGTATTGACGAGGTTCCCTTTGATTGGGATGGTCTTGTGGGGTATCCAATGCCTTCGCATATGTCTTTTACAGGAAGAGACATTATCCTATATATCACAGAGACAATAACCTTTGTTAGCACTTTTTCCTCCTCGACTTGGAGAGCTTTGGGTCTTCCCAAGTGTGTGTTGTTTCTTCGTAATATACTGACATTCCACAAGAGGTCTGCACAGGAGCCTTGGCCTCCCCCGTGGCTTACCACATAGAATCTTCCTAATGAGTCTTAGTTAAGCTCTTTTCTGACTCGTCTAAAAACTGAAAAGATCGTCGAGTGATTTATCCCTTTCACACTCGTTAAAATTGGATTTGAAAGATCATGAGTCCTAGTTAAGCTCTTTTCTGACTCGCTATCAAAAATAGAAAAGATTGTTGAGTGAACTTGTCTTTTTCACACTCGTAAATTGGATTTGAAAAGACATCTATTTGGCACAAGTTTACCCCTATTTTCACACCAAGTAGACTAAAAGATATAAAAAAAGGACATTTTTTGGCGTTAAATGTGATTGCACCTCATGCCCTTACTTGCAGTATTGAGCCTTTAGCTGGTTCTCTCTTTGCGTTATAAACCATGTCCCAAGCAGTTTGCATCCTCAACCAAGCAGAGCCTTGTTTATATCCTTCACAATTTAACACCCTATACCCTGGAAGGAACATCACCTCGAGTGTCCATGTCCAACATGCATTTCCTTTCATTGAGAATAGGTACGTTCCACTGCTAGAACTAGACACTCGTTCCCTCCTCTATATCATAGCATTCACTTGTTATGAAAAAACAAAAAAAAAATGGGCGGGAAGGTAGTACTATATTGTAATTGGCAGCAGTCGTGTAACCTTTGAACAGAGCACAAAGTTATTGAGTCCTTGCATCATCATAATTTTGGGTTTAGCATGGCCTTAGGAAGTTGATCTCGTTACAGAATTTCTTCTACCGACTGGTTAATCTTCCAATCACTATAGAGAACATTATGGATGCCTCCTGCATCTAGTTGTCACATCATTAAGTCTATGTTGCTAGAGTCCATCATATGTCTCATGCTTTTGTTCAAAGGAAGTATATCAACCTGTGTCGGCCAGTCGTAAGAAATATTGACTTTGCATGTCGGCTATACCCTTAGTTTGTCTCAGAATCACATGATACTTTGGTCTTATGATGCACCCTGGCCCTACTTTCATCATTGGTAGGTCACCTTGAACCCAACAATCGATATTGCATCATGGGTCATTGACTGGGTGGTTTCCCTTGTGTTCGACGACAAGACATCTATTCACACTTTGGGATTTGTGCAATGTCTTGGACGCCATTAGCCTTATTGGTGGTTTCCTCTCCTTTGTCAACATTTTTCATCGTTGGATGCTATTCAAAGGGTCTTTTTCGTGTATTGCTTGCAATTGGAACACGTGAAAGACGCCCAGGGTCATTGGTTCATGAACATGTTCTTCATCCAATCTCCACCAAATCATGAATCACCTGCTTTGTTCCTCATGCTGACTTATGAGAGATGCCTTAATGCTCTCCTTTCAGTGGGTCTCTTTCGATCAACTTCAGCTCATGTATTCTGGATATGAGACCTAGAGTTTTATGAGTAACTTGAGGCTTACAGTCATTAGTGGCAGGCTCTCTTGCCATTGACAGATGGGAATACATCAATGTATCCTGATCAATGGATCTCTCAAGTGTTTGACACTAGGTCCTTTATTCACATTTGTAGAGATGTACTCGGTGCCTTGATACCTACTTTCATCATTGGTAGGTTGTCTCTCATTTGTTAATGGTATACCTCAATGAATGGTAATCAAACGATGTCTCATCATGTTCGAACTCAACTCATTTATTCACATGATGTAGACTTGCACCATTGGCGGATTGTATTGAAGACTTGAAGACATCACTTTGTGGATGCAGATTTCCTGAGCTGTTGCTTCCATTTCACTGGACCAGTACCTATTTGACTTCAATGATCATGGGAGATTAGATTGTACTCCATGGTATACATATATCTTCAGATTGATTTTGAGACTGGTTTCACTGAGCCTTGTTCATGACTATGACAACTATTGGCATGTAATCGCATTTATACTTGCCTACTCATGGCCATGAACACTTGTTGGTATATTTTCCACATGGATCTGCATTATATTCTTGGCATCCATGTATGCAAAGTTAGTACATAATGTAATGAGCAATTGAGTTCGTCCAACTGGTTCTCTACCACTCCACTTCTGGGTTATTTATAATGTATTTCGGCCATCGCAGATACTCCTATGATCTCACACATTAGGGTTCATTTGTTATAGAAAAATTTGCCTCACCATTGATATCTTGCACAGAGGGCCTTTTTCCATTTCCCTATGCAGACTTATCAACCCCTTTTTGATAAATCCAGAGCTAAAAATATATATTTTTCCACATATACACTCCCTAACTGCTTTGCAAGATGTGTATACTCTTGTTGCTCCACTACAGCTCGCATATACAAGGATTTGTGCTAGAAAATACAAAATGAGGTCGGGTTTCCATGTCACGACAGACGATCTATGATCTTTGGCCTTCGATATAATGGAAACGTTCCAACTTGGCCCTTCACTTGCATTATGGAGGCTATAAGAGCACAATTTCAAGCTATGGAAAAGGAGAAGAAAGCATTCAACTTTGAGAGAAAAATTACTCTGGAGAAATTACTTCATATTGAGTCTGCATCCCTTTGTCCCTCAAGTATGAACACAGTGTTCAGCCCCCAAGATCTTTCCTTATTGTCAAGAGGACCTCATTACCTCTTTGCTATGATCTTGCCTTTGGTGGAGGATTGAAGTGGTGGAGACCCAGTTGGAAGGAACTTGGTTTCTTGGTTTCGAACCATGCCGACATGGAAGTCTGTAATGTTGATACTTTTGTTGATCAATTATTAATAGAAATACTCCTTTCCCGTCCTATCGATATCTTGCAAATATATGATTATTATCCATGGGCATGTTTGTAATGTTTATTAATGGATTGTACTATCTAATGTGATAACTCATTTTATATATTGTGATTATATACTTGCATCGCTTATTTGTTGAGAACTTCTTGCAGGTGTAAATATTTGGGTCAAAGTGCTCAACGGTGGAACAACATCAAACGATTGGATCGAGGTAGGCTTCTTCCTCGTATTGCACATTAGTTTATATAGCACATGTTATAATTGAGTTGATTTCTGCAGTCATACCTGTCTGTTGTGGTTTACCCTTGGCCATAGAGAGTTTTTCCCTTGTAACAGTAGCTTCATTGTTACTCTGGAGGGTCAACTATACTCGATACCAGAGGTAGTTACGAATATTGTCCCACCAAAATAATGCCACAAAGTAATTTCTCATACTACAAAGTTTAGCCTCTTCAATATATGATAAGAAGGTGAACATGAGGACACTGCAACCACTGCATCCTTAACCCAATACCTTTATATCCAACAGAATTAGATCGACAAGATTGTAGACAAGTACCAAGATCTTCTTTCTACACCTACAAGGGTGCCTCTACACTGCTCAATCAAACAAGGTTATAACAAAACCCTTCACACTCTTCATGTTGCATCTTCACCAACAGAGTCCTTCCACACTCAGGTAGAATATACAACTAGATTGGTTGAATGGATCCAACCCATCCAACAACAGGTTCATGACATCCTTAAACAAGATAAGAAGGAAATCTTCTTCAGCAAGGAAAGCAATGCACCAAGCTTCAGATTTAGTAGAAGTCCCCCCGTCTCCCAAGGTAAATTGACACAATGGGGACCATTTCTTCCTAAGGGGGGAGGAATAATCCAGATGCATCTCAGTGGCCATCCACCTCTTCCACTGAATCACCATTTTGAGCCTTTGGTTTTGATAAACCATGATATTAACCCTTTTGATGGGGAATGGAATGTAATGCCATCTTCATTTGTTAATTATAGACATCATTTAATGATTTCCTAGTGGTATTATGTACATTCCTATAGCATAGAGGTAATGCACTGAATCCTTTTAGAAGTCTGCAGTTAAGCACGCTCAGGAAGAGTAGTACCGGGATGGGTGACTACCCTGGAAGTCCTAGTGTGTACATGCCTATGGAATTTTATAAACTTAGTCCAATTTATCCCACATGCATCATGGGAATTGTTCTCCTCTCACTCTCTCATATATAATTGAGGTGAAGGATGCACTTTAAGGATGCAATGGAGTGCGATGCAAAGCTTTTTGCAAATGAAGCATAAACAACATCTCTTTTCTTTTAGAGATAGGCTACCCCATTCGTCCAATTTGTTTTCTACAGTGTTTTTCTATCTTATTCAGTAATAGAAGTTGGGTTTCACTGTATTTATGTGTTCTCTTCTATATTTTTGTGTATTTAATTGTTATATATCGGTTATCTTTCTATCTTCATGTCGTTCTCAAAATAACCTAGATCATTGTTGTCCCTTGACCAAGTTTAAGAGTACTTGGTCATACTTGACCACTTTTGGGACTACGATAACTTGCCAAGGAAGGAGCGCAATGCAAAGCAGAAAATAAGGAAGAAAGACCTATTTTGGTGTCCATTTTAGGGTTTTGGGTTGATGTAACAGGAAAGGGATGTTGGCCCATGGGTTTACCCATGTTTAGCCCCATTTTGTAATCCATAAATAGGCAATGTAGATAGTAAGATAGGGGGAGATAGTAATGTAGTACATCTATGTGATATATGAATGAAAGCTTAGTGCTAGTAATTGGATATGTGTGACCGGATGTATCTTAGAGTGCTCTGTGCATGAGATCGGAGAGCTAAGTGCAGGTTGTTATAGTCTGAAGAGAAAGGAATAAGGATCTAGCGAGATGTGTAGATATTTTGTCATGTGCAAAGTAAGGGTCATTAGAGCTCTGTGTTGTAACTTCTTGACCGCGATAATATAAAGAAGACATTGTGGATGTATCCCCAGGGTGGGGGTGAACCACGGTAACTGTGTGTATAGTGATTTGTGCTTCACTCTTATGTATTTATCTCTTTCTTGGATAAGTGCTTGATGTGATTAAGTAGATCTAGTTATGCTCTGTGTTGTTGATGAATGAATGAACATTAGATCTGATATATGAGATGCTTAGTGCTTGATATGTTGAATCTAACCTATATTTTTGTGGATAAGTACTGAATCATTCTTAGTATAAGTATTCACTGTGATTCTCTGTTCCTTCTTCGAAGTATATTAATGAATGTATGCTAAGGAATAACTACTGCTAAGTGCACTGCAAGAAAGATAATCACAGATCTGTGTCCCAGCTAAGGTTGCAGACACCTAAGTCTTGAAACCACCCCTTCCTCTACCTCAGGTGAGACTTCATCTACTTCACAGGTGTTTCCGAAATGGATGGTAGTTAGGGATTTGTTGGTGTGCTCTTGAGCGTTGAACCCTAGGTCTACCACTGTGCCAACAAATGGTTTTGTTGCGAGGACTTGGAACTGTGATTGTTGGGACCTGAAGAAGAAGAAGATTTTCGTGAAATAAGCTATGTGCGTAGATCTGTTGCTCTAGTGTGCAATGTTCTGTTTGACCTGTGAAGAATTGTGCCAAGAAAAGAGGTCAGATCTGAAGAAAGAGAGGTCATATCTGAATAAAATAAGTCAGATCTATGAAGAAAAAGGTAAGATCTGTAAGCTTTATGCCTTGGTAAAGGTAAGAATAGTTAAAAGTCTTAGATCTAGAAGCTTTGTGCTCTGCAGAAGTAAGATAAGTGAAATTTTTTGTTTCTAAAGCATAGATCTAGGTATGTTTGATAGATTCTTTCCTAGCTTCAAAACTAGGGCATTAATAGATAAAAGAAAGCTTGATATGAATAGATATGATAAGTATAGTGATATATATGTTATACCTATGCATCGAAAGAATGTCTGGACTAACAAGTGGATGCAGGATCCTAGAAAAAGTTTTTTGCAGACTAGCCACCATAATCCTGGTGCACAGTACAGAAGGAGTTGGGGAACATCTAAATGGACAAGAGGATTAACCCTCTGTTATAGTTGCATATGACCGAGACATCTTGCTAAAGAATTCCCTGGGAGAAGACATAGTTGCCTCTGTTGTAAGGCTATAGACCATGAAGTATTGAATTTCCCTAGAATGATTGCTAGGCTTGAGAAGCTAAATATGGAACAAGCAAACCCTGAGGGAGATCAAGAGACCAAGATTATAGCAGAAACCTAGAAAAAATCAGAAAAGATATTGCTACAGATGAAAGATACCTTGAATGACCACCAACAAGTTAGGTTATCAGAGATATTCAAAGAAAAGGAGAAAATCGAAGCAAGAATAGGGGAATTTGACATTGACTGTACTCTTGATGAAGAAGTGCAAGTGAACATTATGCTAGAAAGAACTTGGGAAGTTATAGGGAAGCCTGCCATGATCTCTTCCCTAGGAGGAACAAGTTTCTTTAGAGGAAAGCTAGTAAACCTATGTGGAAGGCTCGCTTGGATACCTATGACTGTCAATGGAACTTTGACAGAGGAAGAATTTGAGATCATTAAATTTGTTGAAGATAGAGCCTCATTTACCATGCTCATAGGAAAACCCTGGATTGATAGAGAACAGGCCAGACGAAGAGAAGAAGAGAAATATTTGCAACAGAAGAAGCAAGAGTTAAAAGACTTTATGACCAGAAGGATCATGCACTTGATTGAAGAACATAAGAGTAGATCACAGATATTTAATATTAGTAACCCCGATGTCGAAGCTAAGAGAACACTTGAGGATATGTAGAAGACCGAGTTACCTATTTTTGATACAGAAATAGTATTATCAAGGAACCCTAAGAAATATTTCCCACAGCACTAAGTAACTAAGACCACATAAGATAAACATCAGAATAGTAAAAGCATTACTAAGATGAAACTCACTGGGAAGAAGGCTAGGAAGTTAAGAAAGAAAAGTGCTAATACTGTAAGGTTGCATGAGGTTCTAGAGGACACTTCGTAGCAAGAAGAATTGCAGAATTGGAGCTTTGCTGAGATATCAGAACAACACCATTGAGTACTTCACCATGATGAAACAATATAGCCATTGGAACCGATATACTCGTTCGATCGTCGCTCCGAATGGATTGAAAAGTAGTTATGGGTTACCACTAGAACGTTGGATAGCACCAAAATAGATAGAACTGAGTTAATGAAGGCCCCATGTCTATTGCAAGTAGACCATTGCTGAGATTGCCTACTTAACCTGTCGTGCCACACACCAAGAATAAGTTTTTCTAACTGAGAATCTAAGCATGAAACCTGATATTTACTTACCCTAATATCATTTCCTTACTATTCGTTGTCGTCTCTGAATTTCGTTTGCACCCGAGCCAGCTGACCCAAGTTTGTATGGCGAACGAGCTCAACGTTGTTGAGAAAATTATTGAAGAAGTTATAATTGATTTAATAACTGAGAGAGTCATGTCATAATGCGGAATGTCTACAGGTGTACAAGCATTGTCCTCAACCATACTTCTAGCTTCCCCCTCCACTGCTCGAGCAGGACCATCCTGACCGCCTTCGAAAAGACAATCTAAGCTAGGAAACAACTTCGCCACTGTGAAGATGATCCCAAGCATCTTGCCTAAATATATCCCACCACTAAGCAGACTAGTGAATCAAGAATCTATACCCAGAGACTTACTGTAGTCACTGCGTACCTCCTGAAAAGGGTGCCTGCAGTTCATTATGACCAGGAGAAGCTCACCACGCTGAAATTCAGTTATTTTAACCTTGGAGGTCACAAGGTATACAGTATGCTAGCCCCGCACAAGTATTTGACTATTAAAAAAGGAAATAACCCCAAGATTGTACTGCAACAATGGACCCATAACCTTGCATAGTCAACCCTCCTCAACGTAATGAAGATTCCACATTTCGGGAGGCATCATGAAGTAAATGCTTGTGTTCGACTATTGTTGTCCTGCTACCACGGAGGATAGATATGGTTGGACCGGCGCATCACCGTTAATCTGATTCTGATCAATCAGATCAATAGGTTAAGCATGCAGGGACCTGACCCACATGAATTTTACCCTGGAAAGACTGTAGATCATGCTCTCACTCAACGAATAAGAGACACATATGGAAATATGGAGAAAGGCACGCGAGGTTACAAGGTAGCCTCCATTGAGAATGAAACAGTACACTTTGGTTGCCAGCTGATCACAGGCAAGTTAGTCCAAAAAAATAGACCTACACAAGTGATAGGATTTGTAGTTGAGTTCGTAGGGAAGTGCACAGAGGGAATACAAATGAACTGGGCGAAATACCTTATAAATCAACTAGAGCTTGACTGTAGACAAGCGCAAGACGAAGGGTATGAGTTCCACTTTAGCTGTTTGCTCATACTCATCGCCTTCATCGCATGGAAACTGCCCGAGGGAGCCATGTTTCCGGAGATAGAACCCTTCAAACCCTTGGCCATGAAGTTTTGTATGCTATGGTACTCCAGCGACATGAACAAACAGTGGCAGTCCAATGTCATCTTCCATGCATACTACACTCAATTGAGGAATGCCATTCAGTCTACACCGTGCATTACACCCAACACTCTTCATAGGTTTTGACATTTGATGAAATTCAGTGCAGATCGTAACTTCACCTACATCACAGCACGCGCAGACGAGCACAAACAACAACTCCAGTCATATTACAAGATGGCAGAATATGACCTGGAGGAGATTACCAAGGAACGGTCGGTAGACCTCCTTGTTGCAGCACACCCTGCAGAGATGTCCGACGTAGATAGCCCTGAAGCTATGCTGGATACACCAGGACCGTGCAAGACTAAGAAAGAGATGGAAGCTCAAGATATCCATATCACATCCACAAAGACTGCTTCACTCTCACCTGCGAAGGGAGGTGATGATGAAGAACTAGGGGGCACAAAAGTTGAACAGAGAAAAGGCGAGGTTACCCCACCTAGGGATGAGGCAGATCCCTCCAAGAAAGGAAGATTACCCCACCAAGGCCCTCATCCAGAAAGAAAACTAAGGCCATCCGGACCACGCTTAAGACTATGCTTACCCTAGATGATTTTGACTTCTTAATTGTCGTGCTGAATGATGTTTCATTAGAGCTCATAGAAAAGCAACAAGCAAAGCAGGAGGAACTATTCCACCGGATCACGAGTGAATTCAAAGAAGCGCAGCAGGCACTTAAGTCCAGCCAAGTGGTTTCTACAGTACTGTTAACAATGGAAATATTAGGAACGGGCAATGAGCCCACACAGTTATGCCAGATCACCGAGAAATTCGAAGCTCGCCTTCGACGAGCTCAAGAATACATAGCGAAATCCACCCAGGCTTTAGTGCAAGCACAGAGCGCACATGAAGAGCAACAGAGAAAGGAAAAATAGGAGCAGCTTGACTTACAAGCCAAATGGGAGGAGGAAAAATCCCAGTTACAGCAGAGCAAGGACCAGTTGCTAGCAGAGAAACTTGAAACACAAGAAAGAGTTCACAAGGCACTATTCTCTGTGACGATCATAGAAGTGAATATGGAAGATCGTCTTCCACACTAGGTGACCCAACTGGAAGCAGTAATCCAACAAATTCAACAGTGCATCATGGATCTGGAGCTCTACATCGTTCCTGAGACACCCCAAGAGATAAGAGATCTAAGAGAGGCCACTGCTCGAAGCACAGTCGACCGATTAAAAACTTTGGCTTCAAAATGTAGGAAGCTAAGCACCAAAATCACCCAGACCTATGAAAACCTCGCAGAGAATCCAAAATTGTAGACATTGGAGGCACAGCTCCATGAAGCAAAGCAACATGCATATGTGCTACAAGTGCAGCTGAAGTCCATGACCCTAGTCGAAAGAATGAAGAGGTTCACAGAGAAACGCATAGCCCAACAACGAGTACACATGCTACAAAGTAAAGTAATGGATGTCTCTCAATGACTGCAACCACTCCTAGAGAAGGCATGTCAACTGTTTGTCGAACTTGAAAGTCAGGGAGTTGAACTTGAACATGGTGTCATCAGTGCAGAACAATGCCTAGAAGGACTGCTCAATGACACAGTAATCCAGGAATTTACTGAACAAGAGGTTGTCGCACTGCAGCAGGTCGAAGCCGCTCGAGCCAAGATTGAGGCGTTCGAAGTGGAATTGGTTAGACCTGAGTGACTCAGGATGAGTCACAGGTGAGTGTTGGGGGCATGTTGTCCCTTGACCAAGTTTAAGATTACTTGGTCATACTTGACCACTTTTGGGACTGCGACAGCTTGCCAAGGAAGGAGCACAATGCGAAGCAGGAAATATGGAAGAAAGACCTATTTTGGGGTCCATTTTAGGGTTTTTGGTTGATGTAATGGGAAAGGGATGTCGGCCCATGGGTTTACCCATGTTTAGGATCATTTTGTAATCTATAAATAGGCAATTTAGATAGTAAGATAGGGGGAGATAGTAATGTAGTACATCTGTGTGATGTATGAATGAAAGCTTAGTGCTAGTAATTGGATCTGTCTGACCGGATGTATTTTAGAGTGCTCTGTGCATGAGATCGGAGAGCTAAGTGCAGGTTGTTATAGTCTGAAGACAAAGGAAGAAGGATCTAGTGAGCTGCGCAGATCTTATTTCCCGTGCAAAGTAAGGGTCATTAGATCTTTGTGTTGTAACTGCTTGACCGAGATAATATAAAGAAGACTTTGTGGATGTAGCCCCAGGGTAGGGGTGGACCATAGTAACTGTGTGTATAGTGCTTTGTTCTTCGCTCTTATGTATTTATCTTTTTCTTGGCTAAGTGCTTGATGTGATTAAGTAGATCTAGTTATGCTCTGTGTTGTTGATGAATGAATGAACATTAGATCTGATATATGAAATTCTTAGTGCTTGATCTGTTGAATCTAACCTATATTTATGTGGATAAGTACTGAATCATTCTTAGTATAAGTATTCACTGCGATTCTCTGTGCCTTCTGCAAAGTATATTAATGAATGTATGCTAAGGAATAATTGTTGCTAAGTGCGCTGTAAGAAATATAATCATAGATTTGTGTCCCAGGTAAGGTTGCAGACACCTGAGTCTTGCAACCACCCCTGCCTCTACCTCAGGTAAGACTTCATCCGCTTCGCAGGTGTTGCCGAAAGGGCTAGTAGTTAGGGATTTGTTGGTGCACTCTTGAGCATTGAACCTTGGGTCTGCCCCTATGCCAACAATCATAAATTGGGAACAAATTTTATATCTGGGTTCATTATAAGTTTGGAGATACATTTTGTTCAAGTTAGGGTCTTTGACTAGTCCTGAAACTAGTCTGAAACAGGTCTTCTTGGAATTTGCACTCCCAATTATTTTCATATTGGTTTCAAGTTATGAAATTTTTAGAATAAGAAGGAGGAATAGTGAAGTATCATGTGTACACATTTCATCCCTTTATTCACTGTACTCTGAAATTTATTCTTTGAGGAAATTAGGGTTTTTGGTTGGTCCATATTTCAGTCTAAAACATCTGTTCTTGGGAAAACTATTATATCTAAAGCTATTGACCTACAAATTGAGTGTGACCTATTCCATTGGTTAGGGTACGAATTGAAGGTTTATTGGTTCAAATTTCAAGTTCTTAAGTAAGGCCAGTGACACGTGAAAGGTCGTACACGTTCGCTCTCCTGAAAGGGAAAAAATAAGCCCATCTTGGGAAAGTTATCATAAAATTATCTTGGAGAATCCAATCGTGTTCTAAATTGTGGGTTTGGAAAGAAGACACATCATGATATCTCAATTAAAAAATTTAGACTCAAGAGGGCCAAAATTTCAAAACTAAAATAGAAGAAAGGTCGACTAGAAGAACAATATGCAAATCAGGGTTTTAAAAGGTGCATTTTTTTTTTTTTTAATTTGCATATCTTTTGACTAGAAGATCCAATTGGGGTGATTCAAAAAGTGGAATAAAGTGGGATAAAATGAGTATCACATCAATTTTGGAAAATATTAGGGATGTTTAGCTACATATGTATTCCAACATCTCGAAATGTAGGAGTTGTCATTACTTGTTAGCACTACAACTTGGGGACAATGTGGTTCTTCCACATACCTAGAGTATATCGAAAGGCCCCTTTCACACGGTTGTGCATTAGATAACACTAATATATATTTGAGTTCCCACGTACCTACTCTATATTAGGATACCCATAGAATCCTAATACCAACCGAGTAAACCATTTGGTAGACTTGTTGCTATAGTACACCGAGAAAAACACTCAAGGAGATCACTCTCTAGTACCTGGGTAATCAGATAGTATGGCTAAGGGAATGGTCAAGCCTCCTTAGTTATTTCCCTGATATATTGGGTCGAGTAGTATTTTTGGACCCCACATGTATATCAGAGAGTTATAACACCTAACACTCCCTTCTTTGTGAGGACCTATGCCTAAGATAATTAGTAATTCTTACCTTGTAGTAATACTTGCACAACATGCCACCAAAAAAGGGAACTTCTACACCAAATAATCCCTCAGATAGTCCTACTTGGACTCTTAATGAAGGTGAATAAATGTCTAGGGACATAGATTATTTACAAAAGAAGGAATTAAAAAAAGATGAACTACAAAAGATGATGAATTCAACTAAAGCTAAGATGGAAGTGATGATGGATACTAATATGGATGGATTAAAAGGGGAGATCATGGAAGGGTTGAAAAAGTTGCTAATACAGAGGCCACCTAAAAGTGACAATGCATCAAATGAAATTCATGGTGGGGACACAAGGAAGATGAATCAAGACTGGAGAAACTCCATCTTTGGGTTGAATACCAACAACTTTCCTAAGATCAATATGAGGAATTTTGATGGAAAGGATCCAATCACATGGATACTCCATATGGAGTAGTTATTTGATCTACATGATGTGCCACACTCACAAAATGTACGAATTGTGTCCTTATATTTATAACCTAATCATTTTATGTGGTATCAGTGGCTTTATTCTCGCAAATCACTTGTCACTTGGACAATTTTCATGGAAGAAATGATAACACAGTATGAGGATACAAGGAGAAATACCTTCTTTAGCCAATTGATAAATCTCAATCAAAGGGTTTAGTTGCAAAGCACAATGAGAACTTCCAAAGATTGAATATAAAGGTAAATAATATTCCAGATGAGCACCTGATTGATGTCTTCATAGTAACTTTAAAGAAAAACATTCAACATGAGGTTTACCTTTGGAAACCCAAATCATTGGAGAATGGGTTCAGGGTGGCGAGAAATGTTGAAAGTAAAAATCTGGTTATGGCTACTAGAAGGACCACCCCTAACATCTATCGAGAGAATAATGTTCCTTCTTCTAAACCACCTCAACCTACAAGGTTGTCACCTCAACAAGTGGAGGAAATAAAAGAAAAATGGTTATTCTTTGATTGTGACAAAAAGTACAATAAGGGATATAAGTGTGGTGAGAAGAAATTATTCTACATAGATTGTGAAGAGGAAGAAGAACAAGAACCATCTCAAGATGAAGACATAGTAGATATTTCTTCTGAAGAGATGACTCCCACCTTATCATGTCATGCATTGGCTCGAATTGTCACTCCTAAAACCCTCAAGATCGAAGGATATATCAAAAAGAAAAAGGTAATAGTGCTAATTGCTTCAGGTAGTACTCATAATTTCATTCATTGTAAATTAGCCAAAGCTCTCAATTTCTTTTATATATCGAGGGCCATAGTTTCAAGTAATGATTGAAAATGGAGGAACTATCAATTGCTCAGAAAAATTCCATAAGATCAATATTACTATGGGGGAATATGTAATGAATAGTCCAATGATTTATACACCCATCGGTGGTGTTGATGTTGTACTATGCATCCAATGGTTACAATAATTGGGAACAATGGCTTTTAATTTTCAAGAACTTTCCATGAAATTTTCATTGGAAGGAAATGAATTTGAGTTAAGGGGTATCAAATGGAAACCCATTAAGGTGTTAATCTCTAATGACATGACAAAATTATTGAAAAATGGGCATCAGGGTGTAATTGTACAACTATGCTCACTAGATGTTAAAACATCTAAGCCATATATTCCCCTATATCTCTAAGGGAACATTGATAAGCATTCCAAAGTATTTGAAGATATTCCCAGAGGTCTTTGACCCACTTGAAATCATGATTGTTCTATTGACTTAATTACTGGGAGTGTTCCTCCTAATATCAGACTTTACAGATACCCTTATAGAGAGCTCAACAAAATCACCATTAAAGATAAGTTTCACATTCATGTAATTGATGAATTGTTAGATGAACTACATGGAGAAATCTACTTCACAAATTTGGATCTTCGTTCAGGGTATCATCATATTAGAATGAAGGAAGAAGATATCCCAAAAACAAATTTCAAAACTCATGAAGGCCATTATGAATTTCTAGTCATTCCTTTTGGCCTTACGAATGCACTTTCCGCATTCCAAGGGTTGAGGAATACCATTTTCAAGCCCTTACTTTGAAAATTTTTGTTAGTAATTTTTTGATGATATACTAATCTATAGAAAGTCTTGGGAAGATAATGTTCGGCATGTTGACAGGGTGCTACAACTACTAAAGGAGCAACATCTATATACCAAAATGTCCAAATGTTTCTTTCGGGTGAAGGAGGTAGAGTATTTGGGTCATATTGTATCTCATGAAGGTGTCAAGGTAGAACCTAACAAGATTAAAGCCACGATGGACTGGCCGATTCCCCAAAAATTGAAGAATCTTAGAGGATTTTTGGGTTTGACATGTTACTACTGCAAGTTTGTTCAGAACTATGGAAGAATAAAAACACCTTTTAACTAAGAAGGATGCAAATTCATGGAATCCAGAGGAAACTCAATCTTTTGAACAAATTAAAGAGGCAATGTGAAAAGCTCCTGTCTTAACCACACCAAACTTCACAAAAAACTTTATTGTGGAATGTGATGCATTGAGAAATGCAATTAGTGCTATTCTAATGCAAGAATGAAGGTACCTTGATTTTCAAAGTTGGCCACTCGAGCTAAAGGAATTACACAAACCCATTTATGAGAAGGAAATTATGGAAATACTACATGCATTGAAGAAATGGCACCCTTACCTAATAGGTAGACACTTCAAGTTCAAAATATATCATGAAGGTCTTAAATACTTCTTGGAACAAAGACTATTTTCAGAAGAGAAACAAAAATGGGTGACCAAGATGTTGGGTTATGACTTTGAAATCATCTACAAAAAAGGGAAGAAAAATGTTGTGGCAGATGCACTCTCAAGAAAGGATGAAGATGTTGAGGCATTTCTCTGTGCTATATTTATCATCCAACCTGATTGTATAACAGAAGCAAGGTGTTGCACCTCTTTTTTCACCTTAGTAAGAAAAATAAAGGTGCTTGCAAGCTCAGTTGGGTTTGCTAAGCATAATAGCTACAAGGAAAAGGGTTAGAAAAAGAAATATAAAACAACAACTAAGAATTAAACTAAGAAATAAAATAACAACTAAATTTATAAACATAGGGACATAAGGACAAAAAAAACAATGAGACCCATGTCACCAATGATAAGG
>ML777418.1:304008-315654 GCA_009831015.1 Picea engelmannii
GAATTCTTGTAACCATTTGCAGACGAAATTTCAGTGATAACAGATGCCCCCTGATGGATGAGGTTAGGAGCATACGTATAGCCGAAATCCATCAATGTTTCTTCTACTGAGAGTGTTGTTGTAAGAGAGAGAAATAGTGGGATCATCCAGAGCGATCCATTGGAGGGAAAAAGGAACCGGTAGAACCCAACCTTCCATGAGGTGTGTAAAAAATAAACTGTGTACAAACGAGGTGGGCATGCCCCATGCTCATGTCATGTAACTCAAAAAGAGGAATGAAGTGTTGGTGTAGACAACTGCAGTGCCCTCAGGGGCGGTCATGCTAAAGGCAAAAGACAATTCTACGGATGAACATACTCTGAATAGTAGGCAGTGACAGCTATAAGAAGTATCACGGATTCTGTAGGCATTGATAGCCCAGCCAAGTTCAGAGGTCTTTTGCAAGTAAAAGAACTAACTACAATATTCGCAAAGTAAGACCCACCGTAACATGAGAAAGTGTTGACATCGAATGTTATGGGGGTCAATGACAACAGGGAGAAATTGTGGTTCTCCCTGTGCTGTCCGAGATCTCTCATTGGATGGGTAATGAGAATCAAGATACTGTCGCCCTTCTGGAAAACTGTACTAATGTCGACAAAAAAGGGGGACACGACTCCCAGAAGCAAATGGCTTCGTGAAATCTACTAGGTGAGGTTAGGAAGTGGAGGAGGTACATGGACGAATTCAAGATGTAGGAAGACTCAAGACTGCCCTTGGTTGGAGTATATGTGAGATAAAAGTGGCTACAACCATTCAACGAGGTCGAGTGTCAGGGGGACAACAAGACAAGGGGATAAGTTTTGCCAGAGGCAGGACAAAGTGAATAAAATCAGAGGTCAGAGATAAGTGGCCTATGGGGTACTTTAAAGATATGGACGATGTCGTCAAGGGTAAATGATAAGTAGTTCCCCAACCAAGGGTGACATGGGTTGCATTTTTCCAGAAAAGGGAAGAAGGTCACCAAATGTGATGATAAAAAGGTAATGTAACTACTAGAAACAAAGGCGTTTGTACAATAAATAAAGAATAATTTTGGGATAAGTGTAAAAATACAGAAATGGGTGCCCCAATGTGATATGGTTGGCCCGGGTAGGGCACAATTTGCTTGGAGAAATGGTGGAGGGTGGGGGCCCCATGGGTGGGTTTCTGGATGAGGTAAGTGAAATGAAGGGAAATTTGCAGATGGGCAAACTGATTGTGGATGAAATGGAGGGTTCATGATACTACGGAGGTGTAGTCCAAAAATAGAACCGTGAAGAGATAATTTGGGAGTTCGTTGGGAAAGCTAGAAAAATGAGGACAAAGAGTATGTGCCTGATTCACGACATGATGTAAGACTATCGAGACTCCCATCCCTAAAGGGTTTTGAAAAACAACATGAGTGTCAAAAGTGAAAAAGGGTGCTATGAATGGGACAACTCATGTGGGTAAGAGTGCTACCGGGTGATAGTACTGAAGAGGTAAATGGAGGTGTTGGTACTGCAAAGCCGAAAATGGGGATCCTAGAGGCAAATGTCAGAGGGTGTGACTGGAAATGTAAGTGAGATTCAGAGGGAATGACTACATGCCAGTGATAAGTATATACCTAAAGGGGTTGTGTTGATGTACGATGACCAAGTACCTGCACACATGAAAACCAAATACCTGACGTGAACAATATCTGAAGAGAATCGAATATACGAGCATGTATTTGATAATTATGAATATGCGCATGCGTACCTGGTCAGGGTATGAAAAATGGCATCCTAGGGGATTAGGATGAAAAGAGGCCCAGGGACTATTGTGATGTAGATGATGGGATGCTGATCTCGTGGCTGAAGACGAATCGAGAAATAGACACCTGGAGCTCCCGGAATGGTGAGTGGAAGTTTGGCAAAAAGGCCTATATATAGCTGTAGGGCCCATATTGCCACCTCATTTGTACTTGCTGCTATAGTGACTGGACGAGAAGTATTCAGAGGAGATTTGGAGATTCTGGGAGGATGAGGCATCCGATCTAGGACCAGGGAGCTTCAGGTTAGTGTTATGATCATCCTGCATAGAATTAGGGTTTCATTTTTTGGGCAGGGGCTATATGGAGGGATGTATAGAGGGTTTGATGAGTGTGGGCCCCACGTGCACGGGCGATCTGGAAGTAGGCGTGCACATGTGCACGCCTTCCCACTAGATAGGTGCACATGGGAGCGTCGGTAAGGGGGTAAAGGGCATTCACTATATGCGCGCTTGTCGACTGCACAACTGCGCATGTGTGTGTGGCTATGTATTGGACAGGCACGCGCTAAAGCACACCTGTAAGTTGAGAAGGTGTGCATGCATGCGTGCCTGAAGGATGTACAAGCACACCTGAGAGTGCACCTATGTAGTGAATAGGTGCACATACATGCGCGCCTGTGGAGTGAACAGGTGCGCATGTGTGTGCGCTTGTGGGTTAAACAACCACGCCTTGGAGGCAAGGTTGACGAGTGTAGAACTTATCTTTTTGATGTTGTTGATGGTCCATTTGGCTGACTTAGGACTGTTTTATGTGGTTGCAGGTGAGCATTGTGCATGAGACACCGTGGGATTGGTCCCAGCTAGAAGACACCGTGGCTATTGAGGTGCTAGGTGTACATGCGACTTTGGCAGCCTGTGGGCTGCTGAAGTTCTTTGAGTGCCTGTTGATACGGGTGAATGAGTATCTCCTACAGTTTCTTATCCAGATGTGGAGTCTGGACCTGCATTGCTTCATAGTGCGGGGAGAGCAGATTGCCTTCACTGCAGTGGAGGATGTGTACTTTTTGACTGGGCTCCCATTTCAAGGAATGCCCCTACCGGCGGAGCCGGTGTTACCAAGGGATGTGATGCTAGCGACAGTTGGTCGAAGATACTCTTCAGGGCTGAACTTTATGTTTGGCACTGTCGTGAGCATTGGGGAAATGGATGCCCTAACACATTGCTGCATAACAACGATGATTGTGAGAGTGTATGGGTATCTGGCGACGCAGCGGACCAGTTGTGTCCAGCTGATTGTGATGGAGAGAGTGTTGGTCGGTGAGCACTTTGCCTGGGGGCTTACGCTACATGCCAGGATGGTAGGGTAGCATGACCACTTTCGGTCTATGGATACTGGAGAGTTTTCCTTCGGGTCCATCCTAGTGGCCTGGTTTCTAGAGAGGGTGCCTATGTTGCGCTCGAGGATTTTATTGGGTGCGTCTGGGGCGCAAGAGCCATGACTAAAGCGGTGGTCGACTATTTTTCTTCGCCATGGTGGTGGCGAGAGAGGCCAATTCTTTACTACTGAGGTGGCATAGGTGTGGCGGCAGATGCCGCAGGTGATATTGCAGTACCCCTATGTCGGGGTTGACTTCCAGGAGGATCAAGACATGGCGCTACTTCCAGGGGAGTTGTTTGACCGTCGAGGTATGTTGATGATGTTGATATATATGTTTTTTGTTTGAGATAGAATGACATATGTATATGATATAGATGTTGATACTATCTGTTGCTTGTTTGTATGTGCAGATGTGGCACCTCACGGGTGCGAGGTGGAGTTGCGGAGAGTGTCGGCTCGTCAAGAGCCAGAGAGACCACCACGGGAAGGGTCGTGTATTGGAGAGAGATTTCAGCGTGAGGACGCTGCCGCGCGACCAGCTGATCCGAAGAGAGCAGCGAGGAGACGTTGGTTTGATGACCCTAGTGTTGGGCCATCACATGCTCCTCTGGTGGATGCCAGAGTAGATTTTGAGGACATATGCCACCGCTTGGAGGTGGTGTTATAGGGCGTGCCTGAGGGCATGTGGTCGTGCATCTAGGATGAGGGCATCCTGGAGTAGTGTGTGGGGATTCCACCGCCATGGAGGGTCATGGTATGACGAGTAGTAGTAGCTGGTGCTACGATGACTAGACGACTACCTCTAGGGAAGGAGGGACCAGTAGGGGGTGGGAAACCACTGCCTGAGGGAGGGGTAGGCGCTGGTGCTCTAGAGGCACCTTGAGTGGTGCTCGATGTATTGATGTATTTTTGTATATAGGCTGGTGAGCCCATTTTGTACTGAGGTGCTTTACTGGCCTGTGGATACTTGTATTTTTGTATGTAAACATTTGGATGGCACTGTAGACTGTTCAATATATACATGAGTATACATTTTGAGATCTATGTGGTGTTTACATGTGTTTTTTTAATGTATTGATGATGTCTAATCTATATATGCTATGATAGGTTGTTGATATGTTTATGTATGTGTAGAGGTAGCTTGATGTGATATATGCCAGTCTAACACAATATTATCTAGGTTATCTGTAATTTGATTCAATTACCTTGGAATATGTCTAAATGTAATGGAATCAAAATGTCGAGATAACAGTCTAACCTGCAGGTATTTGCGAAAGAGGCAAGGATCACGTACGCGGTATGCATTGTTGAGCTAGAGAACGACTAGTTGAGAGTCGAGGAAGATGCTAAGGTGACGAATGCAATGATGCTGGGAATTGGCCAGGAGGCCAATGACGACAGTGTATTTGGCTTGGTTGTTGGTCGTTGAACCCAAACATATGCCGCTCGAATGGAGCATTTCATGTGAGGAGGTGTAGAGAGCCCAAGCAGCCGAAGCGAGATTTTGTGTCCAACGGCTAGCGCCGTCGACGTAACCGATGTGGTAGGCCAGTGGAGGAAGCATCTGTTAATAGCACAAATGATAGTTTAGATGCGAGGGATGGAAAAAAGATTAAAAACACTATAAAAGAAATAACCTAAAGTAGAATGACTACGTTTAAGCATAAAATTTATTTAAATACAACCCGTTGATGGGTTCTTTGAGAGAGAGGCCTTTGGGAGAGGCCAGGATGTATGCGCCTTTGCTGAGGCAATGTTGGATAATGTATGGGCCATGCCATAGTGACTCGAATTTTCCATGGAAAAAGGTATCATGAGCGATATCGTAAGCCAGGACGAGGTTGCCTTCATGAAATGAGCGAAGGTTGACATGTCGATCAAAGGTAGCCTTTGATCATTTTTTAGTTGCCTCATTGTTCTGTAATGAAGATTGATGATCTTCATCCAGAGACTCTAAGTTCACCAAGCGATGCTCCATTGGAGCAGTGTCGGGTAATAGCTTAATTGCGGTGCATAGGGTGGGAATTTCGCACTCAATGGGAAGAGTGGCCTCAACCCGATGGACTAGATGAACAATGCAAGGAGATGGTGATGGTCCCATGGTAGTTGGGTGTAAAATTTATGTAGGGAAATGAGTGGGAGATTTGGGGGGATTGGGGGGTGAATCCTCAGATAAGTCATCTAAGAACCATGGAGGTGTTGGAAGGGCCTCGGGTTCTGGAGAAATGACATGAAGAACCTCTAGTGATGAAGTAAGGTCAACTATCGACTCTATGGGTCTATGAAGCAAAGTCAATTGGAGTTGCTTGTATTCAATGATCATAGGACACTGGTATGTAAAATGATCTAATGATTCACATAGAGAGAAAGGGTGTCTCATACGTTAATTGACTGAAGTGGTGACATAACGGATGTCAGTAATGTTTGGTAAGGATGACATNAAGGTCAACTATCGACTCTATGGGTCTATGAAGCAAAGTCAATTGGCGTTGCTTGTATTCAATGATCATAGGACACTGGTATGTAAAATGATCTAATGATTCACATAGAGAGAAAGGGTGTCTCATACGTTAATTGACTGAAGTGGTGACATAACGGATGTCAGTAATGTTTGGTAAGGATGACGTAGCGGGACTAGGGTTTCTCTAGAAGCTTTGGCATACTGTGACCAATGTCTGTCAAAAGTGTGGTAATGCTGGGCAATGGTGGGTATAATGGCCATATTCTGAACATATAGCGCAAGCGAATTTGGTTCACAACCCTTTACTACTTGAATGGGGGGTGGTAGTGACAATACTGGTGAGCGTTGAGGGAGTTTGATTGAGTGGAATCAAATTTCCTAACTCTGGTAGGGATGGGCAGTTGTTGGTTTGGTGTCCATCTTTCTCACATAGTGCGCAAGGAGATTGGATGCACGGAGGAAGTGGAGCTGTGGGCTCCTTCTTCTTTCTCCTGCCGCTAGCTGTGGTAGGGGGGTTAGTGAGTGGGGGTGTAGAGGGTATGGTGGGAGTAAGTATGGGAATCGTCATTGGGATTCCTTCCATTTGGGGGGGAAGAGATGGTCGAGGGACCATCTCGGGTGGATGTAAATACCAAACTGGAATTGCTAACACCATATTAGGGAGGGTGAGCGTTGCGGCTACCTAGAAATCTTCGATGCCTGGTGGAGGGTAAAAGAAGGGGATTTGAGTGATGGCTTGGGGAACTGTCTCCCAAACTGAGATATGTCCTTGGGGAGAGGTGGAATCATGGACTGGTGGGGTCGCCGAGTTCGTAGGAGGCTCGTGAGGGGGAAGTTCTGTGACTAGTGGGATGTCAGAGATGATAGAAGCCTCCTGAAGAGGAAGGGTATCCTCGGTGTTAGTTCCGTTAGATGACACGACTCATACTTGATTGGAAGGATGAAGGAGCGGTGGTGCTCCATGGTAAGTTCCTAACAATGATGGATCTTTGAAAATTCCAGGACCCATCTCGATGAGTGGGTATGCATCGTGACTCATATGGATAAGGGGAAGAATGTTATCGATGTTGGCAGATGGGTTAGGCTCATAATGTAAGACTTGGTCAATGGTAATGATCTTCCCATTGTGGGGGAACATCATTGTCTGAAAGACGGAAGAGGCAACTGCCTTCATAGCGTACATGTAGCTATGACCGAACAGGATATTATAATTGAGTGGGGCATCGATAAATTCAATGTCGATAAGAATAGTCTTTCCCTCAAGTTCTACGAGGACATTTTGGAAGAGCCCTTCAGGAGACGATGGTCGTCCGTCATAAGCTCGTAAGGTAATGGCAAAGGGTATGAGTTCGGGGGAACCAAGTTTCTGCCATACTGATTTGGACATAATGCATGTATATGCACCTTCATCGATGATACATCGATGAACTGTGATGTTCCATATTTTTACTGGGATTTGAAAAGCAATCAAGGCGGGAAGGCGAGGTTCTCCGCTATCGAGATCAAATGTAATGAGTCGAGTATCTGCAGGGTCGACTACCCGCAAGGCAGAAAGTAAATATTTCCGCTGAGTGGGACAAGTTTGAAGGACTTCTAAGACTGACATGGTAGCTGGGGATTGTGCTAAGTCATCAACCAAACTGTAATTATGAGCTACCCTAGCCTGTGGGTTGTGGACATTCCTACGTAATGGGATGCGAGGGATGCGAAGAGGTGGCTCTGTGTTAGGGTGAGGGATCACCAACGGGGGTCCCATCAGTGCAGTGTTTGTCTCTTGAGAGATGGGAGGAGACTTAGTGGGTGCATGATATTGGCGATTACGTGTTTGCAGAATGATTTCTTCCTCACTAGTGAGGAGGATCGTACAATCTGCTGGATTGTTGGGGTTAAGGTACTATCCTACCTGAGGTGGGGGATGTTGTGCATCCTGTTGGGTGTTTATCACACCTTGGTGTGGAATAGGATTCTACAGCACGACAGGGGGGGGTTGTTGCACGTATTGTTGTGGTGCCTACTGAGGGGCAGGTGGTGTTGGAGGATGGGGTAGACTACCCGAGTCTTTCAACCATTTGAAATCAGTGATTTGGGGGCAATGATGAGTGTAATGGCCGAACTCACCGCAAAGGGTACAAGGGAAGTTGGTTTTAACAATATTGTTATTTCTCCCTTGACGCTTATTATTATTGCCCCCTTGGGGGTTTTGATTCCCCTGGTTCTGGTTGCCCCCAGTAGATTGGTTCTGTTGGGGTTGATTCCCACCTTGACCTGGGTTGTTGTTGTTCCTGTTTCATCATTTCTTTTTGGCATTGTTCGACGGATGGGTCGGATTTGTCATATTTAGCTGTTCAAAATTTTGATATTGTTGAACGGGGGAGGTTTGAACAAAATTCACCCCAACATGAGGATGTGGGGGAGCCATGGGTTGTGGGGGACCAGAAAATGGAAAGTACAGATTCTGTGGTGGTAATGATCCATAAGGTACATAGGAAGGTGTGGTGCTTTCACTAGTAATATAAGCTAAGCTAGAGGGGGTACCAGAACTTGCTTGAATAGGTGGGTGTATGGGGGGTGTCGACGGTGGCCCACTGATGGGTGGATGAATAGTAACAGGGTATGGTTGTTGATAAGGGGGTGGGGGGTAATAAGAAGTTCCCCCGTATGCCGGTAGGTATTGAGGTGTTCCATACATTGGTGGTTGTTGGGGTTGTGGACCATGGTGAGTGGTGTTACCAATCAGTCTGTCTGTTGAGTGAGACATCCCAGGTTTGTCTTGGCCAAATGGCATAGGTTTTGGGAGATCAGGAAGTACATTGTATAAGTACCCTGACTGTGCATAGATGAGGTCATATTGTTGAGCCTTACTGATGGCTTCCTCTTCATATTGAGGGAAAGTGGAAGCTACATCCTTACCAAGGAGAGAGACAAGTGATCTAAGAAACTAGCCAAGACACTATTGTTTGGTGGTTTCTACTTTACACAAACTATGTCGCCTATGCCACTCATGAATGTGATCATTGATATGTGTGGCTGAGGTTTGTTTGAAATTAGAGAGTAGTTCTAGACCATTTTCGTGGCGGATTGGTAGTTGGACGAAGGTTAAAAATGCTTTGGCCAAGGATTCAAAAGTCGCATGGGACCCTGATTTTTCATCTACATACCATTTGGTCGATGGGCCAGTGAGTGTGTGTTGAAATAATCGCAGTCTGATGGAATCATCCATAATGCTATTGGAAGAGCACCACAGGTGAAAGGTCATGACATGGTTGGCAGGGTCATCACCTTCCTTTCCTTCAAACTTGGGTATGTCTGAAGGTAGTTTGGTGGGCATTGCAGGCCATGTGAGGTCATGCAATATAGGATCATTGGTGAATTTGCTTAGATTCGTTATGTTGAGAGAGGCCAAATATGGCATCTGTAGTGGGGGGGGGAGGATTAGCTCCAACCATGGTGTAAGTGTGTTGTGAACCTGACCCTTGAGGGGGGCTAGGTGGGTTGGTACTTCCCCCTTGAGAGGAAGCTGGTCTCCTGCTTCCGTGTAAAGGAGAGAGAGTGGATGGAGGACCTTGGGAAGTGGACCCAAGTAATTTGGAACCAAGCAAAGCTGATCCCAAAATAGTAGTACTCACAGGAGTGTGTGAAGGTGGTGCTGATGAGTGGGAAAGACCAGACACTCCCCCTAAGATAGGAGGGAGGTTTAGCAAGCATCAGGAACGATGGGGATTCTGTGAGTCCCCTATGATGTCTGACTAGTTGAGTGAATGTGTGCAAATGGTGGTGAGAGTAATAAAGAAACAAGAGCCTTTGTCTTGCAAATTTTGAAATTTACACGATATATATATGTAAATCAAAATGTAGTCAGAAGTGCATCATACATAAAATGTTTTGAAAAAGAAGCATACATGTGGATAAGTGGGTTTTATCCACATGGGGAATCAAAAGAAAACAAATGCTTGTTTCCTAGAAGACGTAACGTCCTTCCTCTCAAATAACACTAGACCTTCCAATAGTACCCAACAGTGGGGTCTGAAGTCACCGGAAGAGAAACTAGTGAAGGATGAAATAATTGGTTATAATGAGGGGTAAAGAGGGCATATCCCAAAAGAGCTGGTGATATTTCCCAATAGCCACACAAAATCCAATCAAGGTGCAATTGCAACCCACAATTTCCACCTGGGTAGATGTCCTAAAATTTGGTCACTAGGTACCTCGGTCAAAGTGTGACATTTAGATTTTTGGCCTAAGAAATGGGTCACGAGTTGGATCTCTTCCAAGAGGTGGGTGCCTCAAGGGGGGATGCACAAAACAACTAGACCTCGACCTTCAACCCTTCATGGGTATCTCCCTACCTTATGGTGTTAGGAACACTTGAATTGGAGGATTTTCAGTTCCCTATTTGGCAACTTCTATGGTTTTGACAATGTGAGAACTAGATAACGGGGAGTTATTTGGATGCCTATCCCCGAAATCCTACCTAGACTAAAAAATTTCTTTTGGCACCTCCTGTGGAGGAAAACTTAGTGAGTTTTTAGAAAAAAATTAGATGTAGTTGTTTTGAGAGGTTGGGGGTGTGAACCAACCTCATTGAATTAAAATGGGAGTGGATAGTTTCGTCAAGAAAAGGGTGGGGTGTTTCAGAATCCCTTTGGAGGAAACTTACTTTGACCTCCACGTTTCAAGAAGAAGCTATGTGAGTGATAAGTGACTTTTGTGTGTGAGTGAAAGTGTGCCAATGTTTAGTGAATTAGATGTCACCTTGTTGCATGTGGACTTTGCTTGGTCCTCACAAGTGTTAATTACCTAATTAACTAAGTTCCTTTGGTACAACCTTGCGTAATTCAAAAGTCCCTAGGAAGCTAGCATGTGGACATGTGGGTCCGTTACTATCCCTTTAACTCCCTATTGTCATGTAATCTAAGAAAATATTTGAAACTATCCTAGATTGATCATGTGGACATGTATGGGCCCGTTACAAAACCTTTAAACTTCCCTAGTGATTTGATCTAGGAAAGCAAATTTCAACACTATCCTATCTTTGTACCATGTGGGCATGTATGGGCCCATTACAATATTAAGATGTGTTTGAAAAAATAAACTAAGAGGAGTCCCAAGAAGGGTTGTTGTCCTCTTCTACAGGTTTTAATGTTCTTAAGGGAGATGAAATCGTTTCACAATCTTTTTCTGATTCTCAAGGTCGCTTGAAGGTGCGAGAGAAGAGCATACTCAACGATTGTTATCCAACTTCTAGTCCCAATTCAATTTAAATGTGATTAAAAATGATTTCGAACTTATATTGTGAGTCAAAACAAGCCATCCATGTGGCGAAAATGAAAGCAAAAGAAGAAATTAATTATAACCCCCTAAGTGCCTATGTGTTTTGACTAACCCCTTTATATGATGAGGGGACTAAGTGTGGTGCAGCTTTAAAACATGCTTGAAATCATTTTTAAGAAGGCTAATGGCCTTCCCCACATCTCAAAAACTTTACAATGTGAATTTTTGCAAAGATGCGTGGGTCTCAGTGGAGACAGAGGTGCACAGAGCGCATGTGAGTAGATAAAAAAGAATTAAAAAGTGCACGTGTGCAGAATAGGACTGTGACTTAAGCGCATGTGCGCACGATGCACGTTTGTGGGCCTAAAAACCCATGCACAGGTGAAACATGGCCAAGAATGAAAATTCCGAATGGAATTCTCCCAATTCAACTTGGAATTGGATGATTGGCAGGTCAACTTAGGCCGGTTAGTGCACCTGCAAGTTAAATAAACCAAAAGAAGAGCTAGAAAAACCCAAATGCGGTAGGAAATTGATACCTTTCCCCAGTGGAGTCGCCAATCTATTGCACCTCTTTCATCACCTTAGTGATCAAAATAAAGGTGCTTGCAAGCTCAGTTGGGTTTGTTGAGCAGGATAGCTACAAGGAAAAGGGTTAGAAAAAGAAATATAAAACAACAACTAAGAATTAAACTAAGAAATAAAACAACAACTAAATTTATAAACATAGGGACATAAGGACAAAAGAAACAATGAGACCCATGTCACCAATGATAAGGTT
>ML777418.1:328519-340679 GCA_009831015.1 Picea engelmannii
CCTCCAATATCAAGAGAGATTTGAACTCTCCATCCTTGCCCCTTCCTTCCACCCAAGAATATATGAGAGATAATAAAACTTTACATTAAATCATCACCATCAACCAATCATCACATAGAACCTGATAATGCTTCCCGAGACTTTTTCAATTTATGCAATTCTTCAATTCATGGAGTACTTTGATCCTGTATATAATATTACTCAATGTATTCTTTGAAACTCCTCCAATTTTCACTCCTTGAATCCTCCTCAAAAAGAGGTTATAGAAAGAATGGTAGACTTTATTCAATTCTGGTCTATTCAGGAGAGTGAACTTGCACAGAATGCCCTGTGCTCAATAATTAACATCCGATCATGAAAATTGCACACAAGAAACTAAAGTACATACTCTTTCCAATTAAATTTGTCCCACTTCATTTGGATTCTCGATGAAGAAGTTATGACTATTTTACCCGAAACACCTATTTATTGACTAGCTTCAGGACTGGTCACAAACCCTATCGTCCACATAGTGTATCTCCATAATTATAGCGAGTCAAGAGCTGAAATTTTTACCAGAGGTACCTTGATATGTCTTCGCAATACCATAGCGATTTCACCATCTGAATCGTTCTAGAAAAAAAGTTATAGCAAAAATGGTAAGATGACCTAAAAATAACATACCTTAGAACACATCACCAAAAGACTTCATCCTCCCTTGAAATCCGACCTCCTTTACTTCTTATTTCCTCTGAAATTCAACTTGTATCAAATGAATGTATAATGATGTTTATTTATACCATTTATGTCACTTCATTTTAACATTAGGGCGGACCTGACACTTTCTTATCTTGTAATTCTTTTCTTTAATTATCTTCAGGGCCTACATGTACTTCCTTCTTCAATTCACTTTGTCATCTTCAAAAAATCATTTCTCCTCAATCATGAGGATCCATGTGACGTGCCACATACCACCGGAAACAACATGATGTATACTATACATTCATGGGTGTTGTATATGCATGTGCATTGTCCTTCATGTCCAAATACCTAGATCAATCTTGCGGTCCAAATACCATTCAACTCTGGTTCTCTCTAAACTCAATACATAAATCTTCTCGTGCACTCTTTGCACTCACTCGATGCCCTCTCGACAGAGATCTATAGAACCTTAAAAATTTGTGTTTCTCCATACCTTCTTTGCACAGTGTTACCTCCAAGGTGTTCAATAACCTTGAGGCTCTCTTGAGTCTGCAATCTATCTTGGTGTGCCCTCTTGGCACATTCTCCCTTAAACTCATCAGAGAGATTCAGATGTGCACTCCTTGCGCTAGCTACAAAACTTCTAACTTTCTGTTGTGCACTCCTTGCACAGCCTAAATAACCTAGAATGATATATCAGAGCTCAACAAAGATAAAATAAATCTATTTTTCTACTATAAATGAAAACCCATCATACATCTATAGCATTCATTCGTTAAATACAAAATACATGAACAACAATATGTAGGAAAAACTACTTTTCTATTATATCTGTGTATCTATACAGATGTTTACAAAACTGGACTATAACAAAGAACCAGTTCTCTCAAGCTCTCTCTCAGAACTTCCAATACCTCCTCAGGCCTCTCTCCCTTTAGATCTCTCTCTCAAGTCTCCTTATTTTCCTAATTACAAATGAGGGCTCCCCGAGCTTATCCTCTCCTCACTGTTTTAGTGCTATCACTATCTCTGATATGACACCATACTCCTACGGCTACATTACATAAATGTTTATCCAGACCTGACTATGATCTAGAACTACTACGAGAAACCATTTAAGGCAACCCCAACCACTACCTGTACAAAGGTATGGTCTGGCATTAAAATCCTTACAACGCAAATCCTCATGGGATCTAATTTCGTATAAAAAAATGTGAGAGGTTCAATGCCTTTCTTTCTTATGAAATGCATGTTGATGTGCTAGAATGCTAGAGAGATGTTGAGGTGGAGAGATTCTCTTGTATCATACTCCACAGCTGGGAAAATCATGAGCTCCTGCTCATGAGATCCTCTTCTCCAGTGTTGAAACCCTCCTGGATCCCAAATTCTCTTCTGTAGTTGTCCTCTTGCTCCTCTCCAGCTATGTTGCTTCTTCTTCTTCTTCTTTCCTACTGCTATGGCAGTCTCTCCCCTGTTCATCTCCTCTTTTCTGACTGCTTCTGTTGACCTTAACATCAACTTCTTGATCTCCTCTATCACTCTGTCCAGCTGGTCTAGTGGCTGGATCTTCTTATGCAGTCTTCTCTGCTGCAATTCCTTCTCATCAGTGGGCAGATCTACTCAATCTCCCATGTTGTCTTTATCTCCCCTTGTGACATCAAGTTTCCACTCTGTTGCAGACTTCAATTCTGCAGTCTCATCACCAAGTAGTTGCTTAGTTTTCTCCTTTGGCAGATTATCTTCTTCTGTTAGCTCCTCTATTGGTACATCTCGAGCTTCCTCTAATTTCTCCCCTGGATGGTATGCTCCTCCATCTGTCTCCAAATTGACCTATCAGATGTGCCTACCTTTCTCCAGGGATTCTAGTTCCTCATGCATCTTAGCAAAGTCTATGTCGTCTGCTTCCTTTTCTGTTGCAGGCTCCAATGCTGTAGTCATTTCCAGTTCAGCTTCTTGGTTGAAAATTTTGAGCAATTCTTCTGAATGCTCTTCTTTTGAATTTTGCATGACTATCTTCTGGAAATCATCTATTGGTTCTGGATTGTCCAACCAATCCTCCAACATCCTCAATTCTATCTCCCATTTAGTGAGTATCTCAACCGTGTGATCCCCTTCTTCTCCTTGGGCAGCTTCTGATATCTGCTCCTTCATCATGACGGTCACTGCTAGTTGTATTTTTCCTATTGTTGCACCTTCATCACGTGCACTGGCCTCTCCTTGGTTGTTTGGTAGGAATACCTTGATCCCTCCAATAATCAGAACGATCTTCGGATCCTCCTCCTGGATGGTGAAAGTTTTTAAATTGTCATCATCTTCATTCACATGGTCTTCAAACCCACATGAATCTTCTCCTATCAGCACTCCTCGCTGACATAAACTCACTTCTGAGCTCTCGAGACTTTTAGACAGTCTCATCTCCTTCTCCCTGCCCACTTGGAAACTTGGGAATTTTTTGCTGCCCACCTGGTAGTCTATGAGATCACTTGATCCCATCTCATTGTCCACTTGGCAATCTGAACTTTCGACACTACTCCCTTGGCATTATTCGAGACCTGCACCTGGTCTCTTTCCATTGCCCACTTGGTAACTTGAAAGTCCATCTCTTCCCACCTGGCAATATATGATATCAACTGCCTCATCTCATTGCGCACCTGGCAATTTGAACTTCCATCGTTGTCATCCTGGCAGTCTATGAGATCATCCACCAATCTCCTTCCATTTCCCACCTGGAAATTTCAAAGTTCACTTTTGTCCTCCTAGCAGTTTATGAGATCCTCTGCTAATCTCATACCATTTCCCTCCTAGAAATATGAATTTCCACTACTTTCCTCCTTATAGTCTATGATATCCTCACCAAATATCATATCATTTCCCACCTGGAAATATGGAAATTCATCTCTTCCCTTCTGGCAGTTTATGAGACCTGAAACTGATCTCCCTTCCTCATCACTAAGGGTTTCTCCAACTTCTGACTCACATATGAAAACTAGCTCTATGTCACTGAGGTTTTCATCATACCTTAGCCACTTCCTCAACTCTTGTTGTTGTTTCCTGGCAAAAAACTTTCGAACATGCCATTTGGCTTTCCTGTTCAGAGGCATTCGTACCTCCAACATACTTTCGCCTCCTGTTGCATCTTCAATGTCATCTATTCCACTCTCGTTGTTATCTCAGTGAGCTCCTTGTTAATATCTCCTTTGCTTTTCTGCTGGTGGTCTCCTCTTTGACTACGTTCATGGCCTTCAGTAACCATCTTTTTTGCCTTCAACTCTCCTGGCTATCTATCATTTGCTACATGCCATGCAACAATATTTACAGAGCATCAGTACTCTGTCTCCTTCTTCACCTATTATCCACAAGTGAACTTCAACTTCTGATACTACTTTATGTAGTCAGACTGGCTTCTTCTCTATCTCCTTTGCCTGAAATCTACAGACAAAATCAACGCTGATACCTCTTGATGATACCAGACTATCTCCTTTTCTTTCGCCTCCCTCTGCTTGCAGTCTACAGACAGAAAGTGGCTCTGATACCCCTAGATGAAGACCCCCTACCTCTGTCTTTATGGGGTCCCCTGACCTCCTGATCTAAGGATCGTTCTTCTCTATGAGTTAGAACAACTCTTCGATTCCCTACAGGAATCCTACGAACAAATCCACGGGTCCTTCTATTGAACTTGTCCCGCACAGACAAGCACTAGCTCTGAGCTCCCTTTTTGTGACCACAACCCTATGAACACAGGCCTACACAATAGGCACGTTGTGTTTCACGATGTTGGGGATTTTCATTCCAAGACACCCGACTCCTCCAAGTCTTGAAACCCCGAAAAGGGCTTAACGGTCCTTAACTGCCCCCTTAGATCTTCTCAATGTGACCATGTCCAGTGATCTAGGGCCAATCCTCTAGGCACGTCATGTTTCGTGATATCGAGACTCTTGAGGTTGAGTTCCCTAGCTCCTTCAATCCCTGATACCCAAAATTATCCCTCATCATATCAATGACTCCTGAAGCTCCAAGATCCGATGGTTCATATCTTCCTTTCGCTTATCTGGGCTTCGCGTTTCACGAAGTCGAGATATTTTTCTCCTTAAATCTCTCGATCCCTGATATCCTGATATCTGCTCTATGACAGATCAACGATTGGTACTCCTCCTCTCGATCGATGATCGAGATCCTCCTTTCGCAAATTGGGATTTCGTGACTTCATGTATCGGGAAGTTGAATGGATTTCCACCTCCGTTCTCCAGATCCACGAAATGCCAATATTTCAGAGCCCCAATCTGACGGTCCTGGTTTCTCCATGATCTGACGGCTCAGATCTTGTCAAGGTTTCGCATATCGGGATCTTTCGTCAATGAAACTTGACTTCGATCTTGCGCACACCTGCACTCTATGTGCGGCTTCACGCTACTCCTCCTGAGCTTCAAGACTTGAAATAAGTCCACTCTTGCACACTCCTTGTGCTATCTCTTCCGAGCTTTCAGCTGGCTCAGTCTCTAAGGGACTCGGTCCTTGCCTTTCCCTTCAAAGGGAATTTGGTGCCCTCCTGGCGACCTCTTGCTCAAGCACACCTTACTGAGCCATAGAGTATTCGATAACTCTGTAAGTGTCCTCCTCTGACACTTCTCGTTTTGCAGAAACTCGCAACAGAGTTCTTCTGTGCACAGTTGCACCGACTCAATTCCCACCTAGCAGAGCTCTAGAGAGTCCTCAACAACTCTAGTTCTCTCTAAACTCAATGCAAAAATCTTCTCATGCACTCTTTGCACTCTCTCGATTCCCTCTCTACAGAGCTCTACAGAACCTTCAGAAGTTTTTTTTCTCTGTACCTTCTCTGCATAGTCTTACCTCCAAGGTGTTCAGTAACCTTGAGGCTCTCTCAAGTCTGCAATCTATCCTGGTGTGCCCTCTTGGCACATTCTCCTTTAAACTCAACAGACAGATTCAGATGTGCACTCCTTGCACTGGCTACAAAACTTGTAATGTTTTTTTGTGCACTCATTGCGTAGCCTAAAGAACCCAGAATGATATAACAGAGCTCAACAAAGATAAAAGAAATCTATCTTCCTATTGTAAATGAAAACCTATCATGCATCTACAACATTCAATCATGAAATACAGAATACATGAACAACAATATGCAGGAAAAATTGCTTTTCTATTATATCTGTGTATCTATACAAATGTTTGCAAAACTGGATTGTAACAAAGACCCAGTTCTCTCAAGCTCTCTCTCAGAACTTCCAATATCTCCTCAGGCCTCTCTCCCTTTATATATCTCTCTCAAGTCTCATCATTTTCCTAATTACAAAAGAGGGCTCCCCAAGATTATCCTCTCCTCACTGTTTTAGTGCTATCACTATCTCCGATATGACACCATACTCCTATGGCTACATTACATAAATGTTCATCCATACATGAATATGGTCTCGACCTGCTACAGGAAACCATTTAAGGCAATCCCAATCACTACTTGTACATAGGTATGGTCTGGCATTAAAATACTTACAATGCATATCCTCATGGGATCTGATTTCGTATAAAAAAATGTGAGAGGTTAAATTCCTTTCTTTCTTTTGAAATGCACATTGATGTGTTGGAATGATGGCGCGCTGCTGAGGTGGAGCGATGCTCCTGCATCAGCTATCCATGCTAATTAAAAGCATAAATACAACTACTCTAAATTTGCACAATAACAACTAAGTGTAGGTAGCATCATTCAACCATAAAATATAGATTTATATGCATCAATTCTACTCTCAACAAGTAGGATTTAACCAAACAACTCAGAGTAAATTGCACAACAATTATATCATCATGTTAACATGAATAACTCAGTAAATAAGAACTCTTTTCATATACAACCTGCTATAGAGGGAAGACATTCCTCCTAGCCATAGTCTTTGTATTCCAATTCTCAATAGCAAGAAACCCCCTATCTACGACTATGAATCCATAAGGGATGAAGGTCGCTAACACTGGCTAATGACCCCCTTTCAGTAGTTAAACTCTCAGTTAATTCCAGTCCACCAAAACACATCTCCTCAATTTGCACAACCCAAAGGATGGAATCCCCCTTCACTGCTCTCAATCCCTTGGTCCTTTTCACTCCCCTACAGGGCTTCCAGAATAGGTTGGATGAGATTTCTACATGTTGGGACTTCATGAATTCTATAATTGCAATACAACTTCGCCTTGCAGCCAAAACACGTTCTTCCTTAACAAATTTCAAACAAATCTCTACTCCTAGGCACAAAACCTCTTTCTCCATGATATTACAGCTCCAAATAGTATTCAAACATGTCTACAAAAACTTCCTTCAAGCTCCATCACTCAGAACCCCATTGTTGGCTAGAGAACTCCATGTAAAAACTGCTCTTCATGCCAAAACTTGAACACATAATTCTAGTCTCCTCATACAAATTTCCTCTCTTTATCTTGCTTGGTTGACTTGCACTCTTTCCAAAAATGATTGTACTCATCCCCCATACTCTCCATAACTATGGGAAGTGACTCTCACACCAAACCTCTTACATGAATTCAATGATTGGGCTGTAGCACACTTAACAACTATTGGGAAGTTCATGGTAAGGATAATTTAGAAGGAAATAAGAAATGGGTTTTGGTTTAATAAACATGGGTAAACTCTTCCCCTTCCCACTTCTCGCCATTGGACCCCTTCCCTATCTTGTGAATACTTTTCTCCGAAATCTCGGCATGTGTTCGTCTGCAACTCTCAATACATTTTATTCATTATATTCAATTTACATCATTTACATATTACATTGCTTTGCCTCTCGACCATATACTATATTTACAATATACATCACTTGGCTCTCGACAATTTACTACATCTATAATATACATCGCTAGTTTGGGGTTTGAAAACAAGGATGTTACACCTACTTTTGTGACCTCTGAAATTTTAACAAAAGTACCTAAAGTGTTTCCTATCCCTTCTAGTGTCTCTTTATCCTAGAAATTCTGGGGTAGTGAGTACATCTAAATCTAGACAAGTGTCATAGTAAGTTCTTCCTTCTCGAGTGAAAACCTCTATGTCTAGTAACATAGATGTAGACCCACCGAATTGAAAAAATATGATCCTTCTTCGCACACTTAATGTCTATATTCTATGCATGATAGAATTTGGTACCGCTTCTCAAGAGAAGGAGAGAGAAGGAGAAGAGAATTGAGTTATTTTCCACAGTTTTCAATTGATTTACCGCTTCTTGGTACCACACGAACAAATCTTGATATCACCTCATAGAGATAATCTATGTTTGTCCCTTTACCCTTTTATGCAATAAACAAGGAAAATCAACAAAGAAATTTTCATGCAGATATGTATATATGTACCTTTAATTCCATCGCTTGAGGTTGATCTACATGTTTTTGGTCTCCTACCATGCAAACTCATCCATTTTCTCAAAGAACCATTCATTTATCTCTTCTTTTGAAGGTATCCACATCATATACTTACTTCAATATGCAACACAAAATCATTAGGCTCTAGCAATAGAACCAATTGTTGACTCGAGATTTCAGACATAGGGTTCAAAAGACTTTACTAACAAATACCCCATTAGCGTCAATATATTCAATATTCAAGGATTGAATAAGGCATCACCCAAGAAACTAAGAGTATTACAGAGACTAAATATTTGTGCATTACAAGAAGGAATACGAAAACTAGAAACACATTGCACAGACTATATAGTAGATCTTACTCATTCATGACAACATTTATATGAGCAGTGCATGATTTAACCTACACAACATGCATTCATTCATAATAGCACATGTGATAGGAAGTGTCAATTCAAGACTCATACTTTCATTCATTAATCACAAATAGACATTTAGATACACCAAAGGTCTGTAGTTTTCTTGGAGACTCATCAAGCCTGAACCAGAGACCCAAGATCCATATCTCAATCTACTCTATCTCTCACATTAACATAACACATAGATAACAACAAAGAAACTACTTGAGCCAAAGAATGCCTAACAATCACACAACAATTTAACTCCCACAAAATAAAAACCACTTCTAGTTCTCATGCATCCCCTTTTATCTCTACACAATCTTGGCGATCATAGTGAATTTGCTAGTTCACTAACAACCTTGTCATGACCAATTGGTCTGTTACAAAACGATTGTGAATCATTAAAACTAATCATGACTAGATATGCGTGCATGACATGGTTACAAAAATGGCTACAATTATTTGCATGATGCTAGAGTTGGCATGCGCAATGCAACCCGATTGGCACCAATGCAGTAGAAAATAGTCGATGGGCACTGGATCTTGGTGTTGTGCGGTACAAAACTTGTGATGTGCACCCTGTGAAAAACTGGTGGCATGTTCTGCCTTGTCGAAACCTTGGTGTCAACATAGCACCCCTATTACATTCATATATACATAGAACCTAGCATAATAAGTATACCTTCCTAATGTAACATACCCAAATCCCAGTTGGGTCATGTCACTTACTAAAATGACCCCATAAAATTTTTGATACTAAATTTAAAATGTTGAAGTAATACACATCATGTCATTCAAGCTCATTCAACTATCCATGCTAATTAAAAGAATAAATAAAGCTACTCTAAATGTGCACAATAACAACTAAGTGTAGGTAGAATCATTCAACCATAAAATATATATTTATATGCATCAATTCTACTCTCAGCAAGTAGGATTTAACGAAACAACTTAGAGTAAATTGCACAACAGTTATATCATCATTTTAACATGAATAACTTAGTAAAAAAGAACACTTTTCTTATGAAAGTATGCAACCTGCTATAGAGGAAAGTCGTTCCTCCCAACCATAGTCTTTCTATTCCAATTCTCAATAGCAAGAAACCCCTGATCTACGACTATGAATCCATATGAGATGGAGGTCCCTAAGGATGGTTAATGTCCCCCTTTCAATAGTTAAACTCTCAGTTAATTCCAGTCCACCAAAACACATCCCCTCAATTTGCACAACCCAAGGGATGGAATCCCCCTTCACTGCTCTCAATCCCTTGGTCCTTTTCACTCCCCTCCAAGGCTTCCAGAACAGGTTGGATGAGAGTTCTACTTGCTGGGACTTCATAAATTCTATAACTGCAACACAACTTCGCCTAGCATCCAAAACGCGTGCTTCCTTAACAAATTTCGAAAAAATCTCTACTCCCAGACACACAACCTCCTTCTCCATGATATTACAGCTCCAAATAGTATTCAAACATGTCTACAAAAACTACGTTCAAGCTCCATCACTCAAAACCCCATTGTTGGCCAGAGAACTCCATGTAAAAGCTGCTCTTCATGCAAAAACTTGAACACATAATTATGGTCTTCTCCTCATACGAATTTCCTCTCTTTCTCTTTCTTTCTTGACTTGCACTCTTTCCCAAACTAATTGTACTCATCCCCCATACTCTCCATAACTATGGGAAGTGACTCTCACACCAACCCTCTTACATGAATTCAATGATTGGGCTCTAGCACACTTAACAACTATTGGAAGGTTCATGGTAAGGATAATTTAGAAGGAAATAAAAAATGGGTTTTGGTTTAATAAACATGGGTAAACTCTTCCCCTCCCCCTTCCCGCCATTGGACCCCTTCCCTATCTTGTGACTACTTTGCCCCCAAATTTCGGCCCATGTTCGTCTGTAGCTGTCAATACATTTTATTCATTATATTCAATTTACATCATTTACATATTACATGGCTTTGGCTCTCGACCATATACTATATTTACAATATACATCACTTGGCTCTCAACCATTTACTACATCTATAATATACATCGCTAGTTTGGGGTTTGAAAACGAGGATGTTACACCTACTTTTGCGACCTTTGAAATTTTAACAAAAGTACCTAAAGTGTTTCCTATCCCTTCTAGTGTCTCTTTATCCTAGAATTTCTGGGGTAGTGAGTACATCTAAATCTAAACAAGTGTCGCAGTAAATTCTTCCTTCTCAAGTAAAAACCTCTCTATCTAGTAATGTAGATGCAGACCCACTGAGTTGAAAAAATACGATCCTTCTTCGCACACTTAATGTCTATCTTCTATGCATGAGAAGATCACTATGAAGAAGCCCTTCGATCCCAACTTCAGATCTATGTGAAGAAACCCTTCGATACCAACTTCAAATCTATTTGACTTTTTGGTTTCCATCTCATACTAACCTGACCTATCAAGTCTTTTTTCGAGGGCCATATTCCCATGAATTAACGAATTATCACATGATCCTTCCTATACAATATGTAATTTCCAACCTAAGATGATGTGATCTCATACCAAGAGTTAACTTTGGCCTTTTCCAAACAACCATTCTTCATTATATTTCTCATTGCCCAACCAAAAAGTCTTCCACCATCCGAAACTCTATGCCCTTTGAGAAAATCCCAACAAAACCCTAGAATATTTTTTTTTCCTATTCCACCTACCATTATGTTAATAGAAATCATCCTTCTAAACATTTCAAGATAATATATCCTCTTTTAATTACATATTCACTATTCCTTTAAAATAAAATATAAAAAAATCATATTAAATACATTTAAATAAATCTTATTTATAATTTAAAAATATAATGGAAATTAAAATTAGTTTATATTAATAAAATACAATAATAAAAATAATAAGATATTGTAATTATAAGTAACTTAATTAACCATCATTAATAACTAGTGTTCGACAAACCAAAAAACCCTCTCACAAGTTAATTTATGTCCACTATTTTAGTAAAGGGCAACGTGCAAAATATCTTAAATAATAAAAATACCGCAAATAAAGGTGAATTAGTTGGTTTTTATTGTTAAAAACTTTTTTTGGAGAGAACCTTTCCATAGGTGGACCTTGATGGCCAACAACGTGGTTCCTCTCAAGTGTCGTTTTTTATTTTATTGTAAAGTTTTCATAATATAAATAGTGAACTCGCTTCTTGTTGGATGGGATAGAATAGTTGGTGATCACGGATTCGGGGAGAGGTCATTGGTTCGAGCCTTGAAGTTGTGGTTGAAAAATAGCGGACTGAACAGAGACCAAAGAAAAAGTAGTTGCAACAGTAAGAAAAATATTTTTTTATACTTTGAGTGGAAATAAATATTTTTTATACTTTGAGAAATAAATATTTTAGCAATGGAAGCAGAGCTTTGGCAAAAGCTCCAAGAAGATTTGTTGAATATGATTTTAGCCAGGCTGCCCATGAGGGTTATTGGAAAAATGAGGACTGTTTGTAAACAATGGAATTATCTGTTGTCTTCCTGTGATGCCCTCCAACGAATTGTTCCAAACTGGTCGTTGCATTCTACCCCTGGGTTTCTGATTTAGTTCCAATGGGATTGGAAAGATGATGTGGAATATTGGGCTATAGAAGGAAGAGGTTCGGACATTTACAAACTTCCTTTGCTCAATCACATCGTTGTAGATACCTGTAAGAGCATATTCTGTTGCCATATAAAAGGGGATAGG
>ML777418.1:370131-390341 GCA_009831015.1 Picea engelmannii
GCAAGGAAGCTTTCGAAAAAGCTATGGCAATTGCTGACAGGAGGAGGAGGTCGCGGGGCAAGGCAATTATAGAAGAGGCTCCCCTGGATGAAAGACAGGAGAACCTCCCCGCTTACACTTGGTTTTCGGTCCCAGGGCATTGGAATTCTGGTTTGAACGATGGAGCCAACAGCACCGCAGGGGCTACAGAGGGGCACGGGCACGCTGACAACGAGGCACCTTACACGCCTTGCTATGTGGCAACACAGTCTTCTCCACCCCACGCGGACTACCTCAGCCTCCTTTTTGAAGTGCGCCACCTCCTCGCGGACCAGGTCTTCCGTATCGAGCGACTGGAGCAGCGAATGGACCTGTTCTTCGCAGTGCATTCCAGGGCCACGCCGAAGAAGCAGTGTCCAACTTGCGCCCGAGTGTACGTCTTCCCTGCTCGATGGAGGCACACTGAAGCTGYCGACGCTCTCCTGGGTTCCGAGGTCACCTGATGATTATGCTCCAGCTCTRTTTCTGGTTTGGTCTCATTAGCTTTGGTCTGATAATAGTCATTTTTCTTTGCATTATAGACATAGTTGCAAACACTGGTATCAATTTTGCTATTCCCGGTTTCCTACGGGCGGGAAATAGTCTGGTCATTTTTGAAACAGTTACCCTGCTCTGCAAACATGTTGACATGTGGACAAGGATGTCCAGCTGTCCCGGTTTCCTGCCATGGCGGGACAGCTGGCATCCCCGAATATGCTGTATTATGCTTTGGTTAATATAACAGGTTCCGTCTTTTTTATTTAAAAAAAAAAAAAGGTTCCTGAAACCAATTCTAATTATGAATCCTCTTTATGTGTCATGGATATTAATGAAAAAACAGAAATTGAAATCCAGGAATCAAATAGTCATCATTTTGCAGAAAGGGAAGCTTTTCACCTCATCTCTTCCAATAATCATTATGATTCATATCCCAATCTGTTTAATAATTTGAATTCATTTGAGAATCATTTGATAGTTCCTATATATACAAATATTATTTTTTGGGCCCTTCATTTTTGTATAAGAGAAGTTGCACAAGTTATCAAGGAGATAACCAATCAAGGGAAGAGGGATGAGAAAAGAAACATGCAACAACAAAAAACGGTCCAGGGCTAGCGTAGAATTAGTTTTGAGACAATACAGTTACAACATAATCAAGAAGAGAAGAGGGCCTATGGATTCTCAAAGAGAGAAAATCGATTATACTATATGGATGATAATTGTATTGTAATAGGTAATAGGTGTAGGAATGATCGGATGGTATTGGTATTTTGGTATTGTATTGTAATCTAGGTGTGTGAAATATAGGGAGAGGATTGAGAGGTGAGAATTGTATGTGTGATCCAGAGCTAGAATGTAATGAGGAAGGGAAAGGGACTAGACAGATTATGATCTCCTTTAGTATTATGTTGAGATATGTTTGACTGATCTCGTCTCTGAGGAGTATGTTAGAAGATTACTGTAAAGCTGAGAATGCATATTGATGAAGACCTTTTGCTATAATATAAATATAAGGGAGATCAAATTTTGAGAATTCTCAGTTTATCTTACTTCCTGTATCTCCGAATTGTTATGTTATTGTTTTTGATGCATTGCATTTCTTTATAGTTTCTTGATGTTCTGTACAGCTATGTTCTTCTTATGTGTATACGATGTGTTAAGGATCCGATATGAATAATCTATATTGCTTCAAAATGTTATCAATATAGTTGTGTTATAGACCTTTATAGCTTTCTTCTTATCCTTCCCTATGTTCTTTTCTCTCGGTTGCGCTTTAGGTGAGACTTCTTTCCTTTTGGAAGGATGAAAATGAAAGTGCACTAGAATACATCGGTACCCTTTTGTTGGTAACCTGACGAGGACCTTGGTTTGATAACTTTGCACCAAAAAAATGGTTTTGTTGTCGAGACCCCGACTTTAAAAGGGAACTTGTAAGGAGAATGCTTCCTCAGATCCATAGGTTTGATGTTCGGAAGTGGTGGGAACGTAACTATGACATGTTCATATTGAAGGAAGCAGAGCTAACGAATATGAACTTAGATGCCACCAATGATCTTTTATTGTACTCAGAAAGACTAAGCGACCAATATGAGATATTCTGGGTAGAATTCCCAGAAAATTTGTTCCAGTGGGTAGATCGTCTAGAAGAAACACCAGAGTTCAAATTGTTGAAATATTGTAACTGCAAAGAGTATTCTTATTATTATTGATATATTATTCATAGGATCAATCCCCATTGTGGATCGTTCATGTCAGTTATTGTAATAGGACCAAATCCCCTTTTGCGGATTGGTCAAAACACAATTATAATAGGTAGAATAAGAAGTCGGCCCCAACAGTTAATAAAGAGACCCAAAAATATAATAAAGGTGGGTTTACCCACCCAGTTTGAGAATTCAGCCCTGCCAATGAAGAGACACTTCACATCTGCCAGACTCGTATAAATAAAGGAGGCTAGCACCTCACTTAGACATAACTCACTTACTCAGTTTGAGAGAAAAGTTCTGATTTGTTACCAGCAAAGGAGAGAGAGAGTGGCACATATATTGGGAGAGGAATTTCTGTTTTAGCATAGAGATCTCTTGGCATTGTATTGGCTATCTATATTAAGGAAGTTTTGTTGGGTTTTCTTCCCCTAGAGGGTTTCCCAGGATAAATGTTGTGTCTCTTGTGATTGTGTATTTCTCAGTGATCTTGGATTATGCTATTGTTATCTAATGAAATGAAAACGTCTATAATAATGGCTTAAACATTAACCTGGTATCAGAGCCAAGTTGAAGGAAGCATATTTTTCAAGAGAAAAATGTCACTATTGTCGTACCTGCAAATTAGGATTTTTCAAAAGTGAAGCTTTTCAGCCCTAAAACTATCTAGAAAGTTGTGCCCTCCCCTAAGGATCAATTTGGCATCATCAGTGCACCTTTTTAGTGGCTAGATATCCTAGAAAGTGAAACCCTAGTTTCACAAAGTACCAGAAAACGAGAAAACCAGAGTACCAGAAGTACCAGAAGTACCAGAGTACCAGAAGTGCCAAAAAACCAGAAGCACCAGTCCAGAAATCCGCAGATCAAGTTTGAGGGGGTAAAAGTTGGATTTTCAGAAATCTGACTACACTAGCTAACTCGCCTCAGCTTAGCGCATCTATCCCCTGGATCAAAATTTCAAAATTCAAAGTTTGAAAAATTAGGGTTTCCTCATAAAACCCTAAGTTTCAGTTGCAGTTGCAGTCTCAAAACTAGTTGCAGTTGCAGTACCAGTTGCAGTTGCATCCGTAGAACCAATTTCAATCACCCTTGAAGTTTTCTTAAGAGTTGGTAATGATTACCACTGCTACCATATGGAGCCACTACCTGCAAATGCCATCAGAGGTATGTACTCACATATCTTTAATGGCTAAACCCTAAAGAGTATTTGCAGGAGAAGGGATCTCTTGCCATAGATCCAGAAGGATCTCAATATCCAACAAATTTAGAGGAATGATGCAACCCAGGTGTGATCATTCTGATATGCATTTATTTGTCATGACATTATCTTTATCATTGTTGCATGTTGAAGCTATGATCACATTATTAGAAGGATTAAAAGTTGATCATAGATATTATCCTCTAACCTAAGCTTCTGTCAAGATAGCGTATTGTCTTAGTACAACAGACAGGTTGAAGAAAGAACTCGTCATCTTGAGTGAAGGAGACTTGGAAGAAAAGAAAGCACTCATTCCTGAAGACAAGGCTCCGGGTTTGATTAAATCAAGTTGATAAGATTCAAAGGTACACATGCCAAGTTGATGACTATAGTTGAGATAGCAGTATTTGTAAAGCATTATACTTGATAGCATGTGAGCATATAGAGGTAAATACTATGCCTGATACAACTAACACCTCCTCTAGGAGAAACCTCATGTGTTAGTTCCAGTTTTCCATAGAAGAATGCTTGGTCACAACACTATGAGAGTGTTGACCTCATTTCGTATTGTATTCCTTACCTTTAATCTTTTCTTAAGATAAATTTAAAGGAGCTACTGTGATGATTGCTCATGCTATTGCTTTATATTATCAAGAAGGATATTATTCTTGCTTGTTGTTTTGTTGACCTTGCTCCAGGGCACATGAGGAAGCTATAGCGAAGGTTGTGGAAGGAAACGTGCTAAAGGAGAGACCATAAATGAAGCAATCATCATTCGAAGAGAAGAAGGTGACTTGCATGAGCTAAAGGGTCACTCAGAAGCTTCCATGACCCACGCCATTGAAGAATCTTGGCATAGAAGATTAGCTCACATCAACTACAAGGCACTACCATACATATGCAAAGTGGTCATAGGTTTACCAGAACTCATAGGTGACCATGAAGGCGTATGCAATGGATGTGCACAAGGGAAGAACATCAAGAACCCGTTTCCAAAGAGGGACAGCAAGGCAGAAGCGGTCCTAGAACTCATTCATTCAGATGTATGTGGCCCAATGAAATCATCCTCCATTAGTGGGTATGTACACTATGTATCATTCATTGATGATTACTCTCGTAAGACCTGGATATATTTGAAGTGTTCAGCAAGTTCAAGGAATTCAAAGCCTTGATAGAGAATTTTTCTGAAAAGAAGATCAAGATACCCAGGTCAGATAATGGAGGATAATATACCTCAAAAGAGTTTGTGAACTTATGAAAAGATGTTGGGATCAAGAGGGAACTCACTACTCCTTGTAATCCCCAACAAAATGGTGTAGCTGAACAGAAAAACAGAACCATGTTGGAAGTTGTGAAGAACAAGATCTTCCTATGTGCTTATGGGCAGAAGCAATAATGGAAGTTGTTTATGTGTAGAACCGACTGTCTCATAGTGCTTTTGGGTTCAAGACATCAGAAGAGATGTTCACCAAAAAGAAGCCAGAGGTAAGCCATCTAAAAATATTTGGTTGTCCAGTGTTTATTCATATACCTAAAGAAAAGAGAAACAGGTTGGATCCTTCAGGAAAGAAGGAAATATTTGTGGGATACTATGAGGTTTCCAAGACCTTCAGAATCTATATACCAAGTCAAATTGAGATCAGCAGGGATGTGACCTTTGATCAAGATACAACGCTCAAGAAATCTAAACTGTGCCAGCTTGAAGAGGTATATGAAGAGGAACCTGTAATCCCCAATACTGCAATGAGGGAGGTTTCCAGAGCTGCAGAACCAGTAAGGGAAGTCGTAACTTCCCCTGATGAGGAAATTCTAAGGAACTGACCTCCTGGTCTAAGGATCGTTCTTCTTTGTGAGTCGGATTGACTCTTCGATTCCTTGCTGGAATCCTACGAACAAATCCATAGGTCCTTCTATTGAGCTCAGCCCACACAGAAAAGAACTAGCTCTAAGCTCCCTTTTCATGACCACAACCCTGTGACCACATGCCTATGCAATAAGTGTGTCATGTTTTTCAATGTCGAGGCTTTTCATTCCAAGACACCTGACTCCTCCAAGTCCCGAAACCCGGAAAAGGGATTAACGGTCCTTAACTCCCCCCTTAGATCTTATCCATGTGACCTTGTCCGATGATCTAGGGAAAATCCTTTGGGTACGTCACGTTTCATGATATCAGGACTCTTGAGGTTGAGTTCCGTGACTCCTTCAATCCTTGATACCCAAAATTCTCCCTCGTTAAATCACCAGCTCCTGACGCTCCAAGATCCGACGGATCAGATCTTCCTTTCTCTTATCGAAGCTTCGTGTTTCGCAAAGTCCATATATTTCTCTCCTTAAATATATTGATCCTCGATATCCCGATATCTTCTCTGTGGTAGATCAACGACCGATAATCCTCCTCTCGATCGTCGATCAAGATCCTTCTTTCACGAATCAGGATTTTGGGACTTCGCGTATCGGGAAGTCGAAGGGATTTCCACCTCCATTCTCCTGATCCCTAAAATGTCGATATTTTAGAACCCCAATCTCCCAGTCCTGATTTCTCCATGATCTAATGGCTCAGATCTCTTCAGGGTTTCGTGTATCGGGATGCCGAGAGACTTTCCACCTCTTTTCTCCCAATCCCATTAATGACGACATTTCCTCCTGGACAATCAACCGTCTAGATCTCTCCTCTAACCAACGATTGCGATCAAATCACAATTTCTCCAGTCGTGAGTTCTTAAAACTCTGCCTTTGACTTCTCTGATGCGCGAGTCAGCGAAATGTTGATTGCTCACCACGTGTCCTCTCAAAATGGGTGGTCCCAATGATGTCCAAACTTCGTAACTTTGCAAATCCCACTCTCCTGTGAAACTTCAGAGGGTTAAAACTTGTGCACGTTCTTCTGGATCCAACGATTGTTGGTCCACGCACCCAGATATGATGAATGAGATATGTTCTCCTCCTGCGCGCTATTATGGGTGTCTGGATGTGAGATTCAATGGTCCATATCTATTCCTCCATAGCTCATCTGACGGTTGTTGTCACTCCTCCTCCTGAGATTTCACCTTTTTCCCTGAATTGGAATATTTTCAATCGTTTGAAGGTCTCGGCCTTCGTTTTTCCTTCCGCGAGCCCGACTATTGGGTCTTGGCTTCCGCACTTCCCTCCTAATCTTTCGTCAATGAAACTTGACTTCGATATTTCACACACTTGCACTCTATGTGCGGCTTCACGCTACTCCTCTTAAGCTTCGGGACTTGAAATAAGTCCACTCTTGCACATTCCTTGTGCTATCTCTTATGATATTTTAGCTGGCTCAGTCTCTAAGGGAATCGGTCCTTTCCTTTCCATTCAAATGGATTTTGGTGCCCTCCTGGAGACCTCCTGCTCAAGCACACCTTGCTGAGCCATAGAGTCTTTGATAACTCTGTAAGTGTATTCCTCCTCCAACACTTCTCTTTCTGCAGAAAATCACAACAGAGCTTGTATGTGCACACTTGCACCAGCTCAATGCCCACCTGGAAGAGCTCTACAAAGTCCTCATCAACTCTGGTTCTCTCTAAACTCAATATAGAAATCTTCTCATGCACTCTTTGCACTCGCTCGATGCCCTCTCGACAGAGATCTATAGAGCCTTCAAAAGTTGTGTTTCTCCATACCTTCTCTGCATAGTCTTACCTCCAAGGTGTTCAGTAACCTTCAAGCTCTCTTGAGTCTACAATCTATCCTAGTGTGCCCTATTGGCATGTTCTCCTCTAAACTCAATAGAGAGATTCAGATGCGCACTCCTTGCGCTGGCTACAAAACTTCTAACTTTCTGTTGTGCACTCCTTGCATAGCCTAAATAACCCAGAACAATATAACAGAGCTCAACGAAGATAAAATAAATATTTTTTCCTACTATAAATGAAAACCCATCATACATCTATAGCATTCATTCATGAAATATAGAATACATGAACAAAAATATGTAGGAAAAATTGCTTTTCTATTATATCTGTGTATCTATACTGATGTTTACAAAACTGGACTGTAACAAAGAACCAGTTCTCTCAATCTCTCTCTCAGAACTTCCAATACCTCCTCAGGCCTCTCTCCCTTTAGATCTCTTTCTCAAGTATCCTTATTTTCCTAATTACAAAAGAGGGCTCCTCGAGCTTATCCTCTCCTCACCGTTTTAATGCTATCACTATCTCCGATACAACACCATACTCCTATGGCTACATTACATAAATGTTCATCCAAACCTGACTATGATATGGACTTTCTACAGGAAACCATTTAAGGAAACCCCAAACACTACTTGTACAAAGGTATGGTCTGGCATTAAAATGCTTACAATGCAAATCCTCATGGGATCTGATTTCGTATAAAAAAATGTGAGAGGTTCAATGCCTTTCTTTCTTCTGAAATGTGCATTGATGTGCTTAAATGCTAGAGCAGTGTTCAGGTGGAGTGATTCTCCTAAATCAAACTCCACAACTGGGAAAATCATGAGCTCCTGCTCATGAGCTCCTCTTCTCCAGTGTTGAAACTCTCCTGGATCCCAAATTCTCTTATGGAGTTTTCTTCTTGCTCCTCTCCAGCTTTTCTTCTTCTTCTTCTTCTTCTTTCTTGCTGCTATGGCAGTCTCTCCCCTGTTCAACTCCTCTTTGTTGACTTCTTCTGCTGAACTTAACATCATCTTCTTGATCTCCTCTATCAATCTGTCCAGCTACTCTAGTGGTTGGCTCTTCTTATGAAGTCTTCTCTGCTGCACTTCCTTCTCATCAGTGGGAAAATCTACTCGATCTCCCATGTTGTCTTTATATCCCCTTGTGACATCAAGTTTCCACTCTGTTGCATACTTCAATTCCGCAGTCTCAGCACCAAGCTGCTTCTTAGTTTTCTCCTTTGGCAGATTGTCTTCTTCTGTCAGCTCCTCTGCTGGTACATCTCGAGCTTCCTCTAATTGCTCCCGTGGCTGGTATGCTCCTCCATCTATCTCCAACTTGACATTTCGGATGTGCCTACCTTTCTCCAGGGCTTCTAGTTCCTCATGCATCTCAACAAAGTCTATGTCATCTGCTTCCTTTTCTGTTGCAGGCTCCAGTGTTGCAGTCATTTCTAGTTCAGCTTCTTGGCTGAACATTTTGAGCAATTATTCTGAATGCTCTTCTTCTAAATTTTCCATGACTATCTTCTGGCATTCATCTCTTGGTTCTAGATTGTCCAACCAATCCTCCAACATCCTCAATTATATCTCCCGTTGAGTGAGTATCTCAACTGTGTGATCCCCTTCTTCTCCTTGGGAAGCTTCTGATATCTTCTCCTTCATCATGATGGTCACCGCTGGTTGTATTTTTCCTACTGTTGCATGTTCATCATGTGCATTAGCCTCTTCCTAGTTATTTGGTAGGAATACCTTGATCCCTCCAATAATCAGAACACTCTTATGATCCTCCTCCTTGATCGTGAAATTTTTTAAATTGTCATCATCTTCATTCACATGGTCTTCAAACCCACATGAATCTTGACCTATCATCACTCCTCGTTGACATGAACTCACTTCTGAGCTCTCAAGACTTTTAGACAATCTCATCTCCTTCTCCCTGCCCACCTGGAAATTTGGGATTTTTTTGCTGCCCACCTGGCAGTCTATGAGATCAATCGATCCCATCTCATTGTCCACTTGGCAATCTAAAATTTCGACACTGCTCCCCTGGTAGTATTCGAGGCCTGCACCTAGTCTCTTTCCATTGCCCACCTAGTAACTTGAAAGTCCATCTCTTCCCACCTGGAAGTATATGATATGAACTGACCTCATCTCATTTCCCACCTGGCAATTTGAACTTCCATCGTTGTTATCCTGGCATTCTATGAGATCATCCACCGATATTATTCCATTTCCCACCTGGAAATTTGATAGTTCACTTCTGTCCTCCTGGCAGTTTATGAGATCCTCTGCTAATCTCATACCATTTCCCTCCTAGAAATATGAATAAACATTGCTTTCCTCCTGACAGTCTATGATATCCTCACCTAATATCATATCATTGCCCACCTGGCAATATGGAAATTCATCTTTGCCCTTCTGGCAGTTTATGAGACTTGAAACTGATCTCCTTTCCTCATCACTGAGGGTTTCTCCAAATTCTGACTCACAGATGCAAACTAGCTTTGTGTCACTGAGGTTTTCATCATACCTCAGCCACTTCCTCAACTCTTGTTGTTAATTCCTCGCCAACAAATTTTGAACATTCCATTTGGCTTTCCTGTTCAAAGGCCATTCGTACCTCCAACATACTTTCACCTCCTGTTGCATCTTCAATGTCAGCTATTCCATTCTCGCTCTTATCTCAGCGAGCTCCTTTTCAATCTCTCCTTTTATTTTCTACTGGTGGTCTCCTCTTCGACCACGTTCATGGCCTTCAGTAGCCATCTTTTTTTCCTTCAATCCTCCTAGCTATCTATCATTTGCTACACGCCATGTAAAAATATTTACAGAGCATCAATACTTTGTCTCCTTCTTCACCTATTATCCACAAGTGAACTTCAACTTATGATACTACTTGATGTAGTCAGACTGTCTTCTTCTTTATCTCCTTTGCCTGAAATCTACATAAAAAATCAATGCTGATGCCTCTTGATGATACCAGACTATCTCCTTTTCTTCCGCCTCCCTCTACCTGTAGTCTACAGACAGAAAGTGGCTATGATACCACTTGATGCAGACCCCCTACCTTTGTCTTGGCGGGGTCTGTAGACCTCCCAGTCTAAGGATCATTCTTCTTTCTGAGTTGGAACAACTCTTTGATTCCCTGCTGGAATCCTACAAACAAATCTACAAGTCCTTCTATTGAACTCAGCCCGCATAGACAAGCACTAGCTCTGAGATCCCTTTTCATGACCACAACCCTAATACCACATGCCTACACAATAGGCACGTCATGTTTCACAATTTTGGGGCTTTTCATTCCAAGACACCCAACTCCTCCAGGTCCCGAAACCCCAAAAAGGGCTTAACAGTCCTTAACTCCCCCATTAGATCTTCTCCATGTGACCCTGCCCAGTGATCTAGGGCCAATACTTTAGGCGCGTCACATTTCACGATATCGAGACTCTTGAGTTTGAGTTCCCTGACTCCTTCAATCCTCGATACTCGAAATTATCCCTCGTCATATCAACGACTCCTGACGGTCCAAGATCAGATGGTTCAGATCTTCCTTTCGCTTATCGGGGCTTCGCGTTTCATGAGGTTGAGATATTTTTCTCCTTAAATATCTCGATCCACAATATCTTGATATCTTCTCTACGACAGATCAACGGTTGGTACTCCTCCTCTCGATCGACGATCAAGATCCTCCTTTTTCGAATCGAGATTTTGCAACTTCATGTATCGGGAAGTCGAAGGGATTTCCACCTTCATTCTCCCGATCCCCGAAATGCCAATATTTCAGAACCCCAATCTGACGGTCCTGATTTGTCCACGATCTGACGACTCAAATCCTGTCGGGGTTTCATGTATCGTGATGTCGAGATAATTTCCACCTCTTTTCTCCCGATCCCAGAAATGTCGATATTTCCCCCTGGACAATCAATGGTCCAGATCTCTCCTCTAACCAACGGTTGCGAACAAATCTCAATTTCTCCATTTGTGAGTTCTTATAAATCTTCCTTTGACTTCTCTAATGTGTGAGTCATCGAAACATTGATCGCTCACCACGTGTCTCCTCCGACGGACAGCTAGGATCGCTACGGCTCTTCCCCTCTCAAACCTCCGATGTACATGGATCTTGACCACGTGTCCTCTGAAAATGGGCGGTCCCGATGATGTCGGGACTTCGTAACTTTGCAAAGCCCACTCTCCTATGCAACTCTAGAGGGTTAAACCTCGTGCACATTCTTCTGGATCCAACGGTTGTTGGTCCACATGCCCAGATCTCACAGATGAGATATGTTCTCCTCCTACGCGTTCTGTTGGGTGTCTCGATGTGAGATTCAATGATCCAGATCTATTCCTCTGCAGCTAATCTGATGGTTGTTTTCACTCCTCCTCGTGATCTTTCACCTTATTCCCTGACTTGGAAGATTTTCAATCGTTTGAAGGTCTCGGACTTCATTTTTCCTTCTACGAGCTCAACTATTGGGTCTCAACTTCTGCTTCCCTCCTGATCTTTCATCAATGAAACTTGACTTCGATCTTGTGCACACCTACACTCTATGTGAGGCTTCATGTTACTCCTCCTGAGCTTTGGGACTTGAAATAAGTCGACTCTTGCACACTCCTTGTGCTATCTCTTCTAAACTTTTAGCTGGCTCAGTCTCTAAGGGAATCAGTCCCTGCCTTTACCTTCAAAGGGAATTTGGTGCCCTCCCGGTGACCTCCTACTCAAGCTATTGATGCAGACCCCCTACCTCTGTCTCGACAGGGTCCACTGACCTCCCAGTCTAAGGATCGTTCTTCTTTCTGAGTCGGTTTGACTCCTCGATTCCTTGCTGGAATCCTACAAACAAATCCATAGGTCCTTCTATTGAACTCAGCCCACACAGAAAAGCACTAGCTCTGAGCTCCCTTTTCATGACCACAACCCTGTGACCACAGGCCTATGCAATAGGTGTGTCACATTTTGTGATGTCGAGGATTTTCATTCCAAGACACCTGAATCCTCCAAGTCCTGAAACCCCGAAAAGGGCTTAACGGTCCTTAACTCCCCCCTTAGATCTTATCCATGTGACCCTATCCGATGATCTAGGGAAAATCCTCTAGGCACGTCGCATTTCATGATATCAGGACTCTTGAGGTTGAGTTCCCCGACTCCTTCAATCCCCGATACCCAAAATTCTCCCTCGTCAGATCACCGGCTCCTGACGCTCCAAGATTCGACGGTTCAGATCTTCCTTTCTCTTATCGGAGCTTCGTGTTTCACAAAGTCCACATATTTCTCTCCTTAAATATCTCGATCCCCCGATATCCCGATATCTTCTCTATGGCATATCAACGATCGATACTCCTCCTCTCGATTGTCGATCGAGATCCTCCTTTCGCGAATCGGGATTTTGGGACTTCGTGTATCGGGAAGTTGAAGGGTTTTCCACCTCCATTCTCCCAATCCCCAAAATGTCGATATTTTAGAACCCCAATCTGACAGTCTTGATTTCTTCATGATCTGACGGATCATATCTTGTCGGGGTTTCATGTATCAGGATGTTGAGAGACTTTCTACCTCTTTTCTCTCGATCCCTGAAATGATGACAGTTCCTCCTAGACAATCAATGGTCTAGATCTCTCCTCTAACCAACGGTTGTGATCAAATCACAATTTCACCAGTCGCGATTTCTTAGAACTCTACCTTTGACTTCTCTGATGCGTGAGTCAATGAAATGTTGATTGCTCACCACGTGTCTCCAACAATGGATGGCTAGGATCGTTGTGACTCTTCCCCTCTCAAACCTTCGACATACCTGGATCTCGACCATATGTCCTCTGAAAATGGGTGGTCCCAATGATGTCCAGACTTCGTAATTTTGCAAAGCCCACTCTCCTGTGCAACTCCAAACGGTTAAAACTCATGCACATTCTTCTGGATCCAACGATTGTTGGTCCACGTGCCCAGATCTGACGAATGAGATCTATTCTCCTCCTGTGCACTATTATGGGTGTCTGGATGTGAGATTCAATGGTCCAAATCTATTCCTCCGTCGTTGATCTAACGGTTGTTGTCACTCCTCCTCCTGAGCTTTCACCTTCTTCCCTGAATTGGAAGATTTTCAATCGTTTGAAGGTCTCGGCCTTAGTTTTTCCTTCTGCGAGAACGACTATTGGGTCTTGGCTTCCGCGCTTCCCTCCTGATCTTTCGTCAATGAAACTTGACTTCGATCTTGCGCACACCTGCACTTTGTGTGCAGCTTCACGCTACTCCTCCTGAGCTTCGGGACTTGAAATAAGTCCACTCTTGCACATTCCTTTTGCTATCTCTTATGAGCTTTCAGTTGGCTTAGTCTCTAAGGGAATCGGTCCTTTCCTTGATCTTCAAAATTAATTTGATGCCCTCCTAGTGACCTTTTCTCAAGAACACCTTGTTGAGCCATAGAGTCTTCGATAACTCTGTAAGTGTCTTCCTCCTCCAACACTTCTCTTTCTGTAGAAACTCGCAACAGAACTCTTATGTGCACACTTTTACCAGCTCAATTCCCACCTGGCAGAGCTCTACAGAGTCCTCATCAACTCTGGTTCTCTCTAAAATCAATACATAAATCTTCTCGTGCACTCTTTGCACTCACTCGATTCCCTCTCGACAGAGATCTACAGAACCTTCAAAAGTTGTGCTTCTCCGTACCTTCTCTGCACAGTCTTACCTCCAAGGTGTTCAGTAACCTTGAGGCTCTCTTGAGTCTACAATATATCCTGGTGTTCCCTCTTGGCACGTTCTTCTCTGAACTCAATAGAGAGATTCAGATGCGCACTCCTTGCGCTGGCTACAAAACTTCTAACTTTCTGTTGTGCACTCCTTGCACAACCTAAATAACCCAGAACGATATAACAGATCTCAACGAAGATAAAAGAAATCTATTTTCCTATTGTAAATGAAAACCCATCATACATCTATAGCATTCATTCATGAAATACAGAATACATGAACAACAATATGTAGGAAAAACTGCTTTTCTATTATATCTTTGTATCTATACAGATGTTTACAAAACTGGACTCTAACAAAGAACCATTTCTCTCAAGCTCTCTCTCAGAACTTCCAATACCTCCTCAGGCCTCTCTCCCTTTATATATCTCTCTCAATTCTCCTTATTTTCCTAATTACAAAAGAGGGCTCCCCGAGCTTATCCTCTCCTCACCGTTTTAGTGCTATCACTATCTCCGATACGACACCATACTCCTACGTCTACATTACATAAATGTTCATCCAAACCTGACTATGATATGGAGTTGCTACGGGAAACCATTTAAGGCAACCCCAACCACTACCTGTACAAAGGTATGGTCTGGCATTAAAATCCTTACAACGCAAATCCTCATGGGATCTGATTTCGTATAAAAAAATGTGAGAGGTTCAATGCCTTTCTTTCTTCTGAAATGCACGTTGATGTGCTGGAATGCTAGAGCGGTGTTGAGGTGGATAAATTCTCCTACATCATACTGCACAACTGGGAAAATCATGAGCTCCTGCTCATGAGCTCCTCTTCTCCAGTGTTGAAACCCTCCTAGATCCCAAATTCTCTTATGGAGTTGTCCTCTTGCTCCTCTCCAGCTATACTGCTTCTTCTTCTTCTTCTTTCCTGCTACTATGGTAGTCTCTCCCCTGTTCAACTCCTCTTTGTTGATTGCTTCTATTGACCTTAACATAGGCTTATTGATTTCCTCTATCACTCTGTCCAACTGCTCCAGTGGTTGGCTATTCTTATGTAGTCTTCTCTGTTGCACTTCCTTCTCATCAGTGGGTAGATCTACTCGATCTCCCATGTTGTCTTTATATCCCCTTGTGACATCAAGTTTCCACTTTGTTGAAGACTTCAATTCCGCAGTCTCATCACCAAGTTGCTTCTTAGTTTTCTCCTTTGGCAAATTGTCTTCTTCTGTCAGCTCCTCTGTTGGTACATCTCGAGCTTCCTCTAATTTCTCCCCTGGCTAGTATGCTCCTCCATCTGTCTCCAACTTGACATTTTGGATGTGCCTACCTTTCTCTAGGGCTTCTAGTTCCTCATGCATCTCAACAAATTCTATGTCGTCTTCTTCCTTTTCTGTTGCAGGCTCCAGTGCTGCAGTCATTTCCATTTCAGCTTCTTGGTTGAACATTTTGAGAAATTCTTCCGAATGCTCTTCTTCTGAATTTTGCATGACTATCTTCTGGCATTCATCTGTTGGTTCTGGATTTTCCAACCCATCCTCCAACATCCTCAATTATATCTCCCATTGAGTGAGTATCTCAACTGTGTGATCCCCTTCTTCTCCTTGGGAAGCTTCTGATATTTTCTCCTTCATCATGACGGTCACCGTTGGTTGTATTTTTCCTACTGTTTCATGTTCATCATGTGCATTGGCCTCTTCCTAGTTTTTTGGTAGAAATGCCTTGATCCCTCCAATAATCAAAATGCTCTTCTGATCCTCCTCCTGGATGGTGAAAGTTTTTAAATTGTCATCATCTTCATTCACATGGTCTTCAAACCCACATGAATCTTCTCCTATCAGTACTCCTCGCTGACATGAACTCACTTCTGAGCTCTCAAGACTTTTAGACAGTCTCATCTCCTTCTCCCTTCCCACCTAGAAATTTGGGAATTTTTTGTTGCCCACCTGGTAGTCTATGAGATCAATCGATCCCATCTCATTGTCCACTTGGAAATCTAAAATTTTGACACTGCTCCCCTGGCAGTATTCGAGGCATGCACCTGGTCTCTTTCCATTGCCCACCTCGTAACTTGAAAGTCCATCTCTTCCCACCTGGAAGTATATGATATCAACTGACCTTATCTCATTGCCCACCTGGCAATTTGAACTTCCATCGATGTCATCCTGGCAGTCTATGAGATCATCCACCGATCTTCTTCCATTTACCACCTGGAAATTTGAAAGTTCACTTCTGTCCTTCTGGCAGTTTATGAGATCCTCTGCTAAACTCATACCATTTCCCTCTTAGCAATATTAATTTCCACTGCTTTCCTCCTAACAGTCTATGATATCCTCACCTAAAATCATATCATTTCCCACCTGGCAATATGGAAATTCATCTCTACCCTTCTGGTAGTTTATGAGACCTGAAACTGATCTCCCTTCCTCATCACTGAGGGTTTCTCCAAATTCTGACTCACAAATGCAAACTAGCTTTGTGTCACTGAGGTTTTCATCATACCTCAGCCACTTCCTCAACTCTTGTTGTTAATTCCTGGCCAACAAATTTCGAACATGCCATTTGGATTTCCTGTTCAAAGGCCAATTGTACCTCCAACATACTTTCACCTCCTGTTGCATCTTCAATGTCAGCTATTCCATTCTTGCTCTTATCTCATCAAGCTCCTTGTCAATCTCTCCTTTTCTTTTCTGCTGGTGGTCTCCTCTTTGACCACATTCATGGCCTTCAGTAGCCATCTTTTCTTCCTTCAACCCTCCTAGCTATCTATACTTTGCTACATGCCATGCAACAATATTTACAGAGCATCAGTACTCTGTTTCCTTCTTCACCTATTATCCACAAGTGAACTTCAACTTATGATACTACTTGATGTAGTCAGACTGTCTTCTTCTCTATCTCCTTTTCTTGAAATCTACAGACAAAATCAATGATGATACCTCTTGATGATACCAGACTATCTCCTTTTCTTTTGCCTCCCTCTTCCTGCAATCTACAGATAGAAAGTGGCTCTGATACCACTTGATGCAGACCCCCTACCTCTGTCTTGGCAGGGTCCGCTGACCTCCTGATCTGAGGATTGTTCTTCTCTCTGAGTCGGAACAACTCTTCGATTCCCTGCTGGAATCCTACGAAAAAATCATAGGTCCTTCTATTGAACTCAGCCCGTGCAGAAAATCACTAGCTCTGAGATCCCTTTTCATGACCACAACCCTATGACCACAGGCCTATGCAATAGGTGCATCGCGTTTCACAATTTCGGGGCTTTTCATTCCAAGACACCCAACTCCTCCAAGTCCTAAAACCCCGAAAAGGGATTAACGGTCAATCCTTTAGGCGCATCACATTTCGTGATATCGAGACTCTTGAGGTTGAGTTCCCCGGCTCCTTCAATCCTCGATACCCGAATTATCCCTCGTCATATCAACGACTCCTGAATCTCCAAGATCTGACAGTTCAGATCTTCCTTTCGCTTATCGGGGCTTCGCGTTTCGCTAAGTTGAGATATTTTTCTCCTTGAATATTTCAATCCATGATATCCTGATATCTGCTCTACGACAGATCAATGGTCGGTATTCCTCCTCTCTATCAACGATCGAGATCCTCCTTTCACGAATCGGGATTTCACAATATCATGTATCCGAAAGTCAAAGGGATTTCCACCTCCATTCTCTCGATCCTCGAAATGCCAATATTTCCTGATTTCTCCATCATCTGAGGACTCAAATCCCGTCGGGGTTTCTCTTATCGGGATGTCGAATGAATTTCCACCTCTTTTCTCCCGATCCCCGAAATGTCGATATTTCCCCCTGGACAATCAACGGTCCAGATCTCTCCTCTAACCAACGGTTGTGAACAAATCACAATTTCTCCATTTGTGAGTTCTTATGAATCTGCCTTTGACTTCTCTGATGTGTGAGTCATCGAAACATTGATCGCTCACCACGTGTCTCCTCCGCTGGGTAGCTAGGATCGCTATGGCTCTTCCCCTCTCAAACCTCCGATGTACATGGATCAAAACCACGTGTCCTCTAAAATTGGGTGGTCCCGATGATGTCGGGACTTCGTAACTTTGCAAAGCCCACTCTCCTGTGCAACTCCAGAGGGTTAAACCTCATGCACATTCTTGTGGATCCAACAGTTGTTGGTCCACGTGCCCAGATCTCACAGATGAGATTTTTTCTCCTCCTACACACTCTGTTGGGTGTCTGGATGTGAGATTCAACGGTCTAGATCTATTCCTCTGTAGCTGATCTGATGGTTGTTGTCACTCCTCCTCCTGAGATTTCACCTTCTTCCCTGACTTGGAATATTTTCAATCGTTCAAAGGTCTCAGACTTCATTTTTCCTTCTATGATCCTGACTATTGGGTCTCGGCTTCTGCTTCCCTCCTGAGCTTTCATCAATGAAACTTGACTTTGATCTTGCGCACACTTAAACTGTATGTGCGGCTTCACGTTACTCCTCTCGAGCTTCGGGACTTGAAATAAGTCCACTCTTGCACACTCCTTGTGCTATCTCTTTTGAGCTTTTAGCTGGCTCAGTCTCTAAGGGAATCGGTCCTTGCCTTTCCCTTCAAAGGGAATTTGGCGCCCTCCTGGCGACCTCCTACTCAAGCACACCTTACTGAGCCACAGAGTCTTCGATAACTCTGTAAATGTCTTCCTCCTCTGAAACTTCTCTTTCTGTAGAAACTCGCAACAGATTTCTTCTGTGCACACTTGCACCGACTCAATGCCCACCTGGAAGAGCTCTACAGAGTCCTCAGCAACTCTGGTTCTCTCTAAAATCAATACAAAAATATTCTCATGCACTCTTTGCACTCGCCCGATTCCCTCTCGATAGACCTCTACAGAACCTTCAGAAGTTTTGTTTCTCTGTACCTTCTCTGCACAGTCTTACCTCTAAGGTGTTCAGTAACCTTGAGGCTCTCTTGAGTCTGCAATCTATCCTAGTGTTCCCTCTTGGCACCTTCTCCTCTGAACTCAACAGAGAGAATCAAATGTGCACTCCTTGCGCTGGGTACAAAACTTGTAACGTTCTATTGTGCACTCCTTGGACAACCTAAAGAACCCAGAACAATATAATAGAGTTCAACGAAAATAAAATAAATCTATATTCCTATTGTAAATGAAAACCTTACATCTACAACATTCATTCATGAAATACAGAATACATGAACAACAATATGAAGGAAAAATTGTTTTCCTATTATATATGTGTATCTATACAGATGTTTGCAAAACTGGACTGTAACAAAGACCTAGTTCTCTCAATCTCTCTCTCAGAACTTCCAAGATCTCCTCAGGCCTCTCTCCCTTTAGATCTCTCTCTCAAGTCTCATTATTTTCCTAATTACAAAAGAGGGCTCCCCGAGCTTATCCTCTCCTCATTGTTTTAGTGTTATCACTATCTCCGATATGACACCATAGTCCTAAGGCTACATTACATAAATTTTCATCTAGAACTGACTATGATCTCGACCTGCTATAGGAAACCATTTAAGGCAACCCCAACCACCACCTATACATAGGTATGGTCTGGCATTAAAATCCTTACAATGCAAATCCTCATGGGATCTGATTTCGTATAAAAAAAATTGAGAGGCTCAATGACTTTCTTTCTTCTGAAATGCACATTGATGTGTTGGAATGATGGCATGCCACTGAGGTGGAGAGATGCTCCTGCATCAGCTATCCATGCTAATTAAAAGCATAACTACAACTACTCTAAATTTGCACAATAACAACTAAGTGTAGGTAGCATCATTCAACCATAAAATATAGATTTATATGCATCAATTCTACTCTCAACAAGTAGGATTTAACCAAACAACTCAAAGTAAATTGCACAACAATTATATCATCATGTTAACATTAATAACTCAGTAAATAAGAACACTTTTCTTATGAAAGTATGCAACCTGCTATAGAGGGCAGGCATTCCTCCCAACCGTAGTCTTTGTATTCCAATTCTCAATAGCAAGAAACCCCCAATCTACGACTATGAATCCATAAGAGACGAAGGTCGCTAACACTAACTAATGCCCCCCTTTCAGTAGTTAAACTCTCAGTTAATTCAAGTCCACCAAAACACATCCCCTCAATTTCTACAACCCAAAGGATGGAATCCCCCTTCACTGCTCTCAATCTCTTGGTCCTTTTCACTCCCCTCCAGGGCTTCCAGAATAGGTTGGATGAGAGTTCTACCTATTGGGACTTCATGAATTCTATAATTGCAACACAACTTCGCCTCACAGCCAAAACATGTGCTTCCTTAATGAATTTCAAACAAATCTCTACTCCTAGGCACACAACATCTTTCTCCACGATATTACAGCTCCAAATAGTATTCAAACATGTCTAAAAAAACTACCTTCAAGCTCCATCACTCAGAACCCCATTGTTGGCAAGAGAACTCCATGTAAAAATTGCTCTTCATGCGAAAACTTGAACACATAATTCT
>ML777418.1:395139-410349 GCA_009831015.1 Picea engelmannii
AAACAATGACTTCTTGGGATTCAGGGAGAGACCATATTTTCTACATTTTTGGAAGACCTTTCTCAGATGATGATAATGTTCTTTATCAGTCCTGGAGAAAATTGTAATGTCATGCAGATAAATGACTACAAATTTATCCCTTTCCCCAATGAAGGCAATGTCCATATCTCGTTGGAAAGTTTCTCCTGCATTCATCAATTCAAAGGGAATCTTGGCATACATGAATGTACCCCATGGAGTGGTGAAAGATTTCTTATCTTTTCCCTCAGGTAAGACATAAATCTTATTGTATCCAGAAAAAACCATCAATCATAGACATCCTGGATGCACCTGTTACCCATTGTAATATGTGCTCTATCTTGGGCAAGGGGTAGTTGTCCTTATTGGAGCTTCTGTTTAGGTTTCTGAAATCGAAACAAAGTCTGATTTCTCCACTCTTCTTTCTCACTGGGACCAATTTAGTCACCCATTCAGAATACCTTAAAGGAATGATAATCTGAGCATCCAAAAGCTTCTTTACCTCTTTCTCCATGATAGGCAGCAGCATGGGTTTGATCTGCCTCAGCTTCTTCCTAAATGGTTTGGCCTCTTCCTTCAATGGGATCTTATGCTCAATGATGCTTGTATCATATGTTCTAAGATATTGATATGTCCAAGAAAACACATCAGCAAACTCCTTTAATAGCTCATCATATTTCTCCCTTTGTTCCCTTGACAGACTGCTCAAAAATTTGACAAATTTTGGATCTTTCTTTGTACCAATGTTGCATTCAGTTACATCAGCATCATCAACCGATCCTTTAAATTTCACTGCCACATCATTTCTGTCAAATAGTCTCTTTGAAGGAACTAGTCCCTTCGGAATGTGATTTCTAGGCAACTGAACAATATGGTGATTAGCGATTTTGTTCAGGAAAACATCAACATGAGGATTACTTTCAAAATCCTGATCTTCATCAATATGTAGTGTGAAAAACTCATTAACAATATCAAGGAATCTTTTGATCTCAAGATCATCTTCAAATACTTTCCAATGCTTGAAATTGTTAGGTACAGAGGGTCTATAATTTACTTCTACATCATACCTGAGCTTTGGTGGAAAAGGGACTCTGAAATTGCTTGTTGAAATAGTCAAAGAATCAACCATGATTTTTTCTTCTCTTGGAATAAATGAAATGTTGAAATATAGGAAAACATTGTCAATAAGGTCCCACATTTCATTTCTATAACTTCATAGCCTAGGGTGCTTAGCTTGGAAAATATTTTTGACTTGATGGACAATTAACTCAACATCCCCAAATACGGATATCTCTTCAATTCCCATGTATTTTTCAGCCCTCAAACCTAATACGAGAGCTTCATACTCTGCCACATTATTGGTAGCTTCGAATTCTAACTTGTAGGACCGAGCTATAGTCTCTTGAGCAGGAAAAACAAGAACCACTCCAGCACCAACACCTTCCTTAGAAGAGGCTCCATCGAAGAATAATTTCCACACAGAGGTGATAGGAGGGAAATTTTCACAAAAAGTAATAGGCCACTTTTTTATTTCCAGAGGAGGTTCAGGAGCGTCGGTGAGTTGCTGCAAACTAGATCCCAAATCTATTTCAAGAGCAAATATAGGATGGTTTGTGGGGTTTGCTTCATCACTAATAATGTAGGCCAACTGAGATTACCTGTAAAGTCTCCTATGCTCACCCCCAAAAACTGGAATGGTAGCATAGGTGAGGTCCATCTGCAAAGTTCCCCCTAGTATTTTTATCCAATATCTAGACAGAAGCAATTTGAACTTAGGGGGAACATCAGCTACCATGATGTCCATGATCACGCTTTTAATGGGCAGCTGGAACAAAGATACTTCCAAGTCTTTGATAACCCCAAGGCACTTGACCTTCCTGGAGTCAAAATAATACAGTTCGTGGTAGGCTTTTGTAATCTCCATACCGATCTCTTCCATGACAATCTTAGGCATAAGATTGTGAGATGTCGTTGAATCCATCAAACAGTTGTGCAACACCTTGTCATGTATGTTCAGTGAAGTATAGAAGGGAGGGGATGAATCGTCTTTATCTTCTACCAAAGGACCTAGGATTAATGCAGGCTTCTCATCTTGGAGGTTTATTGAGTTTGTGGAATGAGATGAAGGTTCGTGCCACAACATTTTGGAGACACACCTTTTGAAGTCTTCATGCTTGACCAGCTCTGAAATGGGTACAGGGATTCTAATATTTTGTATTTCATGCTCAAAGATGAAAGAGGAGGGGGCCTTTAGAATTTCTCTCACTTCTAGAACAATACTTTTGACCATCGGTGGGGGGGGGTATGTGCCTTATTTTCCTTGCTTCGGTCTGCAATATCTTTAGCATGTTTTTCTGCTTTGGTAGGCCGATCAGGGATGTCTGATTTCCCTTCTTTCTATTTGGACCTTAGATTATTTCTGTTTGGAGTGTGGCTAGTTTTTTCCCCTTTACTCGACTCATTTAGTTGGTTTTCCATTAGGGACTCCTCGTATGCAGATTGATTTAAATGGAGAAATGAGGAGGTATCCCCAAGACAATGGATTTCAGGATCAACCTCCTCTTCCTCTTCTTCTTCATCAGTGACAAGGTTATTTTGGAGAGGGGATTGAATTATTTGATCATCCCTATCCCAGCCTCTTTGATCTCTTTGGATGGTCTGAGGGGCATTAGTTGGTATTTTGAAACTACCCCTATTATCAGCATTTGGGGGATTCCTATAGCTCTACTTTCCTTCCAATTCGACCCTTTCCATTCTAGCAGAAAGTGACTTTAGTAGTTTGATTACTTCATCCATTTGAGGGGGAGAAAAAAAAGAACTAGAAGTAGAACCTTCAAACCTACATTTTCTTCTGTCTCTATCAGCCTTACTCCTAATATTATCAACTGCAAATATATTAGACTCTACTTCCAGGGCTGCATATTTCATATGATCTAAGGAAGTATTTCTTCTTTCTCTTAACAGGAGACAAAAATCAGGATCAAAATCCCTAGCATAAGTAATCTTTGCAGAGGTTTCTGTAGGCTTGACCTCAGTGGGGATTTTATTATACATTTTATTAAACCTCTTGGATAAGTCAGAAATAGATTCCCCTTCCTCCTTCTTCAGAGATCCAAACTCTGTAATATAGTACAGGAGATCATTTTTGTCTCCTGAATCCTTTAAGAAGGCTTCATCTAGGGCCTCAATCTCGTCAATAGATCCAAGAGGCAAGGCCCTAAACCACTTCCTAGCTTCACCATCAAGGCCATGAACAAAAATCCTCATCCATACATCTTCATTCTCTATGGCATGATTAACTGTAAAATTATAAAAGGCTTCAAGGTGTGCCTCTGCAGTTATGTCTCCCTCACACATGATCTATGTGATTATCTGTAAATCTGGATCATCGTCTTACAACTGATTCAATTGACCCTTTCTTACATCGCCTATCTTTATATTTATACATTACAAAGGGGCCTAAACATGGGTAAACCCATGGGTTGACATCCCCATACCCATTACATAAGCCCAAAACCCAAAAATCCCTAATCAAGGGCTCGAAATCCCGTGATCTCCGCTTCAACTTGCGCTCTGCCTTCGACAGCCTATTGAAGTCCCAAAAGGGGACAAAAGTGACCAAGGATCTTCAAACTTGTTTAAGGGCCAACATGCCCCCAACACTCACCTGTGACTCATCCCAAGTCACGCTGATCTAGGTAGCTCTACCTCAAAAGCCTCGAGCTTGGCCCAAGCTACTTCGCCAGGGCCTCCTACTCAACGTATTCTTGAATAACTACCTCATTCACAGGTCCTTCCAAGCATTGTTTGACTGCAGTGACTACTTGTTCCAACTCTTCTCCTTGTCCTTCAATCTCCTCAAATTGTTGGCAAGGTTCATCCTGGACTGGTTGGAGCCTCTGATTCACTTCCATGACTTTGCTCTGTATGGTATGGACCTGTTGTTGAGAAGTGAAATGTTCCTAGGATATTTTCATTCTCTCAACTGCTGACACGAGCTTCAACTGCGCTTGTACTGTTGTTGCTTGCTGCTTTGCCTCCTGGAGCTGTGACAATAGTGTCTTCAGTTCAGGTTCCTTTGCAAGGTGCTCATAAGTCTGCACACTTCTACTACTAAGTTGTTTACATTCCAAAGCTAAGGCTTTGATTCTCTCAACTGCGCTCCAGGCAGTTTCTTCTCTTTGGTCTCACACGTCCTGCGGAGTGCTTGGTACTGTTTGTAGCTCTAGGTCTTCTATTCTCTGTTGGAGATGTTGGATGGCTTCAGCAAGCTTCGCTACTTGATGCTCCACTGGGTCTTCCTCCTTTTCCTCTAAGCCCGTCACAAAGCGAAGTGATCTGTTGACTGCTTCTTTGACTCAGATCTGCTCTACGAGAAACTATTCTTTCTCTTGCTAGATCCGCGATCTCTCCTCTTTGAATTTTGTTTGGAGGTCATATTTTTCCTACTGTGCAACTCGAAGTTTCTCTATGACTTCCTCTTGTACTTTCTTCAGGGCCTCTGTGGCATGTTCTTTTTCTTCTTGAACATGGTGAAGGTGAACTTCGGTCGCATCGGCTAGTCTGCGGAGTTGGGTAGGCTCATCTCCCAACTTTGTTTCTCTTGATGGTGGGGGCACAGTGGACACTGCGTGGTTGGAGTGAAGGGCTTGATGTACCCCTCGTAGTTCTACTTCAATCATTTCATACATGGTCTCTTTCTTGGCTTATTTTTTCTACAAAATGTCTTTCGAGGTGTCTGATACAGCTGTGATGATGAAGTCGAAGCCATCGAGCGTGAGAATAGTCTGCAACTAAGTCTTACTAGCTTTTGAATTCTTCTATGATGAATGTTTCATGGGGAAAACCTTTCTTTTCTTGGATATCTTAGTTTCATCAATGGGATCCATAGGCGGTGTTACTTCGCCTTGCTTCTACTTGTCTTCTTCTCCATTTTTCTCTTATTTGTCTACTTCGTCATCACCTACTTCTCCAGGTGATTCTAAAGAAGTATCTTATGATGCATTGCTCAGTTGATGTATTTCTTCCTTCTTCTTCCTTCTTCTAGTTCTAGGTGTATCATACTCTTCACGAGTGACCACCGAGCTTCCGATTAGTTCAGGAACGGATAGTTCTACAGGGTCAACAGGGATAAGGAGATCTGTAGGCCATTCCTTAGTTATTTCTTCTATGTCCTCCTCTGTGAGCTTGTAATAACTCTATAGTACTTCTTTGTGTTCATCGCCACGCGCAGTGATATAGAAAAAATGTATGTCTGCATGGAACTTTACAATTGGCCTGAACCTATGCAGGGTGTTCGGCGTCATACAAGGGACAACCTCAATAGCCCTCTTTAACATCAAGTAGTAGGTGTGGAACACTGCATTTAACTTCCATTGTTTTCCCATGTTGCTTGACTACCAGAGTGTGGTGAACTTCACGACTAAGGGTTCAAATGGTTCTATTTCAGGGAAGGTCGCACCTTCCAGCATCTCCCAAGCAATGAATGCGATGAGGATCAGTAGCCAACTAAAATGGAACTCATATCCCTGATCCTGAGATTCACGGTATTCTTGTTCTAATTGGTTAACTAAGTAGCTTGCCCAATTCATCTGTAGCCCCTCCACGCATTTCCTTGTGAGGTCAACAACAAACCCCGTGACCTGGGTGGGTTTGTTCTTTCTTACTAGCTTACCAACAATCAACTAGAAAGCATGGCACACTGCACCATTCTGGATGGAGGCCACCTTGTAGCCGCGCTTCCACTTATCCACATCATCATAGGTATATTTAATCTTCTGTGATATGACACATTCTGTAGCCTTTTCTAGGTAAAAGTCTTGCAGGTCTGGTCCCTGCATGCTCAATTCGATGATCTGATGGATCAGCGTCGGGTTGACGGTGATGCGTCTATCTAGCCACACATAGCCACCATGGAAGCACGACAATAGGATCTTAACACACGCATTAAACTCTTGGTGCCTTCCAAAATGGGGTATCTTCATTCCATTCAGAATAATGGACTGCGCGAGGTCCATAGTCCATGGTTGGGGGATTATCCTCAACTTCTTCCCCTTCGTCCTAGTCAGATACCTATGAGGGGAGAGAATGTTGTAGTTCTTGCAATCCCCTAGGTTGAAGTCGCTGATTTTGAATGTCATGATCTTATCTAGCTATGGTTTAACTGCATGTATCCCCTTTGGGAGGTACGCAGTAATCAGAGTGTAATCAAAGTCCCTTGGGACACTGTCATGACTCACCGTTCCAGCTAGAGGCGGGATGTAGTCAGGAATTATTGATGGGATTAGCTTCACATTTTCCAAGTTATCGCGATGCTTGGTGCATTTCTCAGTCGCGGATTAGGCTGGTCCAGATCAACGAGTAGTCGACGGGGATGCTTGCACTCCTCTCGTCGATGAATCTTGAATCCCTGCAGACATTACTTTGTTGGCCATTAGATCGATTAGGATTTCTTCTATAGACTTTTCTAGTGCGTTGAGTTCGTCCGACATGCACGCTCGAGATCGGATAACTCAGGTCGATGAACAAATTATCAATGCAACAGAACATGTGGTGGAGTCTCAGAAAACACAGCGTGGTAACAATGAGTTCTCTTGTTGGCTTGGATACAATTTGTAAAAGTGTTCTCGGTGAAAAAGTTGACGGAATAAGTAGACAGTGATGTAACAGATCCCTCCAATGAACAAGAATCCTTCATCAATGTAGTTATGTCCGTTATGGCGCGGTCCTAACGGTCTGATGGCAATATTTCTCATCATAATTGTTGTTCTAACTGTTACGGAGCATCAATCTAACGGTCATAATGCCTCTAATAGTTATATTTCTCTGCCATGGCGAAGTGCCAATTTGAGTTTCTCTGATATGCCGACGAAGTTCAAATTATGGAGACCTTCCTTCTGCAAAGTCTTCTCTGGAACTTCCTGTAATTTCTCCAACTTTCTTTTCTTCTTGTTGAGATTTCTAGCCTTATTCCCTGTGATCTGCGTCTCGGTATTCCTCTTTCCATTTTGATTCTTATCTCCACTTGGTATAGTAACTTTGCGTTGTTGATGGTATTTTCTAGGGTTTAACGGAAATACTTCTTATTTTTCTAGGGTAGGTGCTCTACTCTCCTGTACAAACATGTGTTTCAAGTCTTCTTGTGGTCTTTCAACTTCGACATCCAGATTTCTGGTCCTCAGTAGCTTTGGCTGGTCTTCTTGTTCTTTTAGTAAGTGTTATATTCTCCTATTCATGAAGTCTCTTAGTTCTTTCTTTTTATGTTCTAGGGATTCCTCTTCTTTTCTTTGGGTCTGATATTTCTCAATCCAAGTTTTTCCAACATAGAAAATGGGGCGTTGTTCTCAATAAATTTAACAACCTCAAATTCTTCCTCTGTTGAAGTTCCATGAGAACTCATAGATGTCTGGATAAGTCTTCCACATAGGGTTATCAGCTTTCCTCTAAATAATCATATTCCTCCCAATCAAGGAATCATAGCAGGCTTTCCCAAAATTTCTCGGGTTCTTTCTGTCATGATATTCACCTGTGTTTCCTCATCCAGAACATAGTCAATGTCGAAGTCTCCTATTCTTGTTTCTATGCACTCTTTTTCTTTGAAGATCTATTATAAGTTGATATGTTTGTGATCATGCAGGGTTTATTTCATTTGTAGTAATACATTCTCTGATTATTTATGGGGTTCTTCCATGGTCTCAGTTTCTTAGCCTTCCTCGGGATTGTCTTGTCTCATATTCATTCTTTCAACCTTAGCAATCATTATAGGGCAATCCATAACTTCATGGTCCATAGATTTACAACAAAGACAACTAGATCTTCTACCAGGGAATTCCTTAGCAAGATGTCCCAGTCTTCTGCAACTGTAACAAAGAGTTAAACCTCTCTTTCTCTTCAATGATCCCCAACCTTTCTTGTACTGCACACTAGGATCATAGTAGTTAACCTGCAAAGAATTCTTCCTAGGATCTTGCATCCATTTGTTCGCCCAAAAATTCTTTCTATGCATAAGAATAACATATCTTTCATTATTTCTATCAGATCTACTCATATCAAATCTTCTTTCGTCTAGTTGTGCCCTAATTTTCAGACTAGGACAAAATTTATCAAACATACTTAGATCCATTCTTTCGAAACAAAATTTTATGCTTATCTTACCTTTAACTGAGCACAAAGATTTTAGATCTTTATATTTTCAATCAAAATGTTTCACTATTCTTACCTTTATCAGAGCAAAAAGATTTAAGGTCTTACCTCTTTTCTTCAGATCTCCCTCCTCTCTTAGTACAGAGCTTCACAAGTCAAGTAGAGTACTGCGCACTAGGGAAATAGATCTACGCACATATCTTTATCTTTTCCTCAGTTCCCAGCAATTACAGTTTCAGGTCCCGGCAACGGAACCATTTGTTGGCACAGGGGCAGACCCAGGGCTCAACGCTTCAACAATGCACCAACAAAACCCTAGCTACTGACCCTTTCGACAACACCTGCGAAGCAGATGAAGTCTCACCCGAGGTAGAGGCAGGGGGGTTGCAGGACTCAAATGTTTTCAACATAGCTGGGACACAGACCTATGATTACAACACCTTAACAAAGCACTTAACAGCTATCTTTCTTTAGTATTTAGCCTTTTTTTACAGTGCAGATAAACCCTAATTACAGAGCAACGCAATATTCAACAACATCAAACACATTCAATCACTAAGCATCAAAATAGATCAGATCTGGTACTCATTCACATCACCAAGCACTAAGCTATCATATCAAAAATATCTAACATTAAGCACCAAGCATAAATTACATGAACAATATAACAACCATAATGCATAAAGCAACCACAACACAAGATATACGTGGTTCACCCCCAGCCTGGGGCTATGTCCACCAACTCTTCTTCTCTTTATTGTCTTATGTATATCATCTACATGCACAGAGCCACAAGATCTTACTCCGCATAGGACAAGGGATCTGTGCGCACTTCATCAGATCCTCCTTCCCCGAGCTAGGTTACAACACAAAGTATTTCTTACAATTACTTTCACTTAGCTCTACAAGTCCTCAACACAGTATGCACAGAGCTAATCACATAGATCCAACTACTTTTCACACTTAGCTCATCGGCTTACAACTGATTCAACTGACCCTTTCTTACATTTCCTAGCTTTCTATTTATACATTACAAAGGGGCCTAAACATGGGTAAACGCATGGGCCGACATCCCCATACCCGTTACATAAGCCCAAAACCCAAAAATCCCTAATCAAGGGGTCGAGATCCTGCGATCTATGCTTCGACTTGCGCTCTGCCTTAGACATCCTGTCAAAGTCCCAAAAGGGGTCAAAAGTGACCAAGGATCTTCAAAACTTGGTCAAGGGCCAACATGCACCTTCAGAATGAGTAGCTCGTTGTCGTTATTACCTAGGGAAATGTCTTCAATTCGTTCCCCGACAATGGCGCCATAAATGTTAGCACTAGAAGTCACCTCTGGATTGCGGCATAGGTAAGCCCAGTACCCATTAATTTATATGTCACAATGAATAATTTTAAAGGGGGTCGAATGGGCACAGGCTCACGATAATATTTTTTAACTCAGAAAAATGGACCAACATGCACCCGCAAATGAGGTCTCGATTCAACTTTAGTCAGTAAGTTGTAGTAAGGGCGAGCAGGAGGAACAAATTGAGGAGAAAATGAAAAGGTCTGCTCTAGACAACAGGTCTTCCAACAGCCTAAGGAGAAAAAACTTAGAAAACAAGATATTCTCGTATTCAGAGTTCAGGAGATTGAAAATGCTATAATCGGGCTATAATCCAACATCCATTACAACTCGGTCATAAACATCCATGTGAATCCTTCAATCATGAACATTCAGTATCAGAGGCAATAAAGCATGGAAACAGGAAGTTGAATTTCAATAAACCAGAAGTCTTAGATCGAATTACATAACCATATAACCAGAGTGCTTTATAAAAAATTTATAATGTGGGAGCGTAGCTCAACCATCGACCATAAAAAAATATCAAAACTGCCTACATATACTCAGAATTGTTATAACCACCAGGAGTGTGATCGGACCACCGTATTAATGTTTTCAGTATGCGCCTCCTCTGTCATATTGTGTAGGTCTCTTCATGTCAGATGTGAGTCAGGCACAGTTATGTTCTTTATAGGAAAATCTGTCCATAATTAACAGTCTGCCTTTACGGCCGCTCTCTGCATGTTTTCCATTTATGGGGTGAGACAAGGTCTCAAATTCCGCCTCACTCTCATGAATTGTCTGCATCGGGATCAGGACAGGCTGCACTCTAAACTTCACGATTTGGAGCTTTGTTGGACACTTGCAAGGAGGACTTGGCAGGTAGATGGGGACACTGATGATAGGGAGATGACGAGATGATTGGGACTGCATGGGCACCAAAATTTAATATCATCACCCAACTTAGGATAAAAACATTTGATGGGTTTTTTAAGCCCTCTTCTTTCATTTTTTCTTCACCAGAATGCCACTTCCTAGGGAAAACACCCCCCCCCCCCCCCCCCCCCCCNAATAATGTGTGCTAACAGATCCTACACTTAACCACTTATTCAAGGATTATTTCATAAGATCTACTAACAGTTTCCTCGAAGTGTGCAAACTTTGTTTGAACTTGGTGTTGCCAACTAGCGTTGTGAACTGGCTGAGGAGGAGAGTTGGAGCTTGGATAGCTTGCAAACATATCAGTTCAAATTCACAGATATCAGCATCAATATCAGGTTTACCAGGAACTACTTGAGGGTCTACATGTTTCTTATAGGTTGAGAGAAGGTTTTATATTGGTTTATCTATCGACAATGTGAGTTGTCCTAATATGGAGTTACGAACCCTCTGTTCCAACACTGTTGAAACCTTCATCCTCTACATATTTAAAAGCTCAATTTTGAGAGAGTGGATATCCACCCATATCTAATTTGAAATGTATGGTTGGTCATCTACTGAAGCAAGCTTAAGTTGCACACATCATCAATGCTACTAACTAATATTATACTGATAAAAAACCTTGTTTTAGCAAAAAATTCACATTTGTCTCCCTTTTATTATAACTCTCAGTTGTTGTTCCTTATTCTTCATGTTGGAAGAGTGTCTTGTCTCATACCTCAATGTGTATAGAGTGAGATATATAAAATATTTGGACAAGTCATCCTTTTGAAAACATTTCAGTCATTAAAACCCAATTTTTTTGTTTCATGCATTTTACAACATTTTTTGTGATGGATATGTTTTGTAAGCCATGATTATCAGTTTGGGTGATTTCCTTTAATCAATATTATTAATATTATTAAGTTTTTAAAAAAAAATGGACACATGATACAGTTTTGGGATGTTAAATACTTTGGAAAAAGTGAAACATGTTGCTACAAGAAAGTTCACAGCACCGGCGCTGGGAACTAGTAATTTATGACAGTTTGTAAGCATTAGCACACAACATAGGATTGTTTTGATCATAACATTTTAATTCCAATCTGGGTTCCTATGAAATTTGGTGTGGAGGCAAAACATGATTCTTTTGACTTTCTGACAAAAAACCAGCCCAACCTAGTTCATATTTTGGGAGAAAAGAAAAAATCATCACCTATAGGAAAGTTTGTAGCACATGTTGTCATAGGCGTTGCGAACTCTAACAGACTGACAAATTCAAGCTATGGGAAGGCTTCCATATGTCAGGGAAGGTTTGAATGTTTTACTAGGAGTTAGTTGGACATGAGAGAAATGTGTTCCATCTCCATATCAAGAAGCATGACCTGTTTCAAAAAACATTTATCTCAATAGATAAGAACCCGGAAAATAGGAATTTGTTAGGACTTTGTTAGAATCTTTTGTAACAAGACTCCTAAATGGAGTAGGATCCTATGTATCTCCTTGGTTTTGAAATACTTAGGTTAGATAGATATGTTTCACTATATATGAAGTGGATTTTGATAAGGAAATGGTGGGAGTGATAAGAAAAAGGTTGTTACTATTTTGTAAACTCTCAGACTCTATATATCTAGATGGAGGATTCTTGTGTAGTCAAAGATCATATTGTGCTCATTTCTTTGTCCATTTTTTTTGTCTTCTTTCTCTAATGGAATATTGAATAATAAAGGATTTATCAACAACTTTGTTAGCATAATTACGCAGTGGATGATTTATTGTGTATTTTGTGAAGCATTTCTTCTTGGAGAAAATCTTTATTTCTTGATTAGAAGGATCCTAATTATTGAAATTTCAACCATATGAATTTTTCAATCAAGCCTGATGTGAAATTGACTGTTCATATTGATTTTTTTCTACATTTTCTTATATTCATCTTTCAAAATATGTGTTGGTTGTAGATTATGATATCCCTTCTTGCTGGAATACAACCTTTGGAATTTTGTGCATTAGATCAGGCTTTGAACCTTATCAATTTGATCCATTTTTTAATATAATCACTCATCCAACTCTAAACATTCTGATGGGTATTGGTCTTACACTTACAACAGTCTAAGTGTGACTCTTAGTTATAACACCACCAAGCAAAAAATGGGGTGTCCCAGGGATCACCCAACTGACCTCCTCCCTGCCCTGGGAATACTTCAGTCCATCTCTCCATTGTGCCATCTCGAACGTAATGAAGATGGATGTCTATATCGGGACAAAGAATTAGCACTCTCTCAAAGAAAAAAGTGCACAGGAGGATTCCAAAGCCAAAGTTCTTCATATTTCCTTGTTTGTAACATGTCAATTGAGCCTTCATTCACATCGACATTGACGTCCTCCAATCATATATAACAAGTCTCAAGAATTCAACTGCATAGACCATCATTATTATTGAAGCTTGGTGTAATGATGCATGTTATCGCACAAGTTGTAGGTTGGGAAAATCCCAACCCAACCAAAAAATGGCTACAACATTGAGAACACCTACCCGTTGTCACCTTAGGCAGGTATTCTCCTTTGAGATGATAGAATCACCTCAAGGGGGGAATCGCGATGACCCCGGGGGGGAGTAATGAGATAGACAATAAAGAGATGAGGTGAATTCCCCTAAAGTTCAAAAGAGAATTTGTGGAAAGGATTGGGGAAGACTCTTGATGGTAGCCAATGGTTTCCACGAGACAAGAAAACCTGCAAAGAATGTTGTACCTTCCCGAGACACAAGAAAAAGCTAAGCATATATGTATAATGTTAGGAGGAAAAACAAGTTAATATTATTGTCCATAATTGCAGAAGTAAACAACAATGTATATCAAAAAACATATAAGTATTAAATCTGTTAAACAATTGCAAAAAGTCCAACGAATGATGTTAAAGATAAGTTAGCTCAACACTAGTGAAACTCAAGAATGAAGGCACAAGAATTTAGCAATGAAACAAGGATGTAATAAAAAGAATTTGCAGATATATTTTGTAGCCTCATGGCTATAACAAACAAGTTATTACAACATCAAATCCAACCACCAAAACTCACAAAGAATCCACCCCAAAGTTTTCACTAGGCTAAGTAGATTTATGTGGCAGAATCTTAACAACTTTTGACGGTTGAAAGAAAAGTTATGAATAGAAAAGTGATAGGGTTTATGCAGCCCTAATGGTTGTAGATGATGTTTTATAACAACAACAAGAATTACTTGAGTAAATATGACACCCTAGTGGCTCAACCAAGTACATATAGAAAATAATTGATTGCAACTTAGACAACCTTCAAATCATAAAATTTCACGTTAACCAATGCAATAATTTATTTCTCCAATGCAATTATACTAGTTCCTTTAGCTATTGGGTTATGGAATCAAGTAAATAAATATATAAACAATGTTATCTCCTTGGGGGTGTAAACCCTCTTACTCCTAAAGACAAGAAAATGCTAATCTAAGAGATACTAGGAGGGTGTAATCCCTTTTACTTCTCCTAGTAAAACCTTGTGCAACAAATAACTTCTAGACAAAATGATAGATAATGGTGGGGTTGTAAATCCTTATACTCCCAAAGAAATATAGAAAAAAAAACATGTAACTAAGCAATGAAACATCAACACGATAAATCCTTACCTAGTTCAATAAATGGCAAGATAAACTTCCTCTTACCAAGATAAATCCACCATACATTCCAAAGAAACAAATCCAAGAAGGGTAGTGCACTACTTCTTCCTCCAATAGCATAAAGAAACCAAGACAAAAGAACAAGAGAGAGAAGGTTTCCCTAGGAGGGTGCAAATTTCAGCCTAATACTTCTCACAATGGGAGAGTTATGTTATGAAATGAGATTCACATTATCTCAATTTATACTAAAACACTAAAACAAATGCACCAAGACCCTATACAATTGACCAAGTTTAGGTATGGGAGGGATGTCATAGAAGTCCGATTTGTTAAACCAAAACCCTCAAGTAAGGGATGCTCCCAAGGGTGCCCCTTCAAGGTCATGTAGTGGATGATGAGGTGGATAGGGGTTCAGAATTCATAGGTCAATGGGTTTCATGACATACAAGGGTTTGTGTTGTCTCATCTATGGGTGCCTTTGTAGAGGGTGTGTTGCACCTTTGTTTTCAATGCATCTTTTTACCAAGCCCATTCATTGCCTTTAATTATTTTAGGATGTTTCTAGGTTGAATCCAAGGTGGGGTTTCTACCTAAGTAATAAAAAATGTTCCCACCTTCAATCTTCCCTAGTCACATCATGCTTCGCCAAGTTGGTAACACATGTGGGGCTTCTACCTAAGCATTAAAAACAATTCCCACACACGCCCCTCCCTAGTTGAAATTTGTTAATAGTTATTCTTTCACAGGTCCCATAAATTCTTATGAGAGATGTTTCATTGTCCTTGTTAATGGATAAATTCATGAGTGCGGACACAGACCAATCTCCCTAGATCCACCTGGATCTAGAACAAAGCAAGACAGAATACTACTCTTTCCCTAGATCTAGATTATTGAACGAACTAAGAGAAATGGATAATGGACATACCTTATGAATGCACTCCTTAAATCTCTGTTGTTCCTTGCTCCACTTCGATGCTCTTGTGTCGTCCAATCACAACAGTACAAACCAATTGAAGTACAAGGAAATTAATGTATTCAATACCTAGTCTATACATGTGATCAAGGAATCATGTAATAAGATGACATCATCATTATGGGAAAGGGACATATTCATGTATTGAATTAACTGAAAGAGAAATATACAACCTGAGCCTT
>ML777418.1:433845-467201 GCA_009831015.1 Picea engelmannii
CCATGGGGATTTGGAGGAAGAGATTTATATGCAGCAGCCACAGGGGTATGAGGTCAAAGGGAAGGATAATTTGGTATGCAGGTTGAAGAAGATCTTGTATGGCCTAAAGCAAGCTCCAAGGCAGTGGTATTTGAAGTTTGACATGTTTATGACAGAACAGGGTTATAGTAGATGTCATTCTAATTACTGTGTTTATTTTAAAAGGCTAGAAAATGGAAGCTATATTATCTTGCTATTGTATGTAGATGACATGCTTGTTGCAAGGTCTGATTTCTAGGATATAAATATGCTCGAGAAGAAGTTATCCAATTAATTTGTGATGAATGATTTGGGTGCTGCAAAGAAAATCCTTGGCATGAGAATAACAAGAGACAGAAAAAATCGCAAATTGACATTGTCTCAGGGTGAGTACACAGAGAAGGTATTGGAGAGGTTTAGAATGCAGAATGAAAAACTAGTTAGTACACCTTTGGCTAGTCATTTCAAATTAACTAGGTAAATGTGTCCCAAGACACAGGAGGAGGTAGAATACATGTCCAGGGTCTCTTATTCATCAGCAGTTGGTAGCTTGATGTATGCAATGGTTTGCACAAGACCAGATATTGCACATGCAGTGGGAGTTGTGAGCAGGTATATGAACAATCCAGGTAAAGAACATTTGGAGGCAGTAAAGTGGATTCTGAGGTATTTGAGAGGTACTACTACTCATGCATTATGTTTTGGAGGTTCAGACACTTTTCTATAGGGATATGTTGATTCAGATATGACAGGTGATAAAGACAGCAGAAGGAGCACCACGGGGTATGTTTTTACTATAGGTGGAACAACAGTAAGTTGGATTTCGAAACTGCAAAAGGTTGTTGCACTTTCAACAATAGAGGCAAAGTATGTTGTTGCTATAGAGGCTAGTAGAGAGATGATTTGGTTACAAAGGTTTATGGAGGAATTGGGAAAGAAGCAGGAGAATAACAGGTTGTACTGTGACAGTGAGAGTGCAATTCATCTTGAAAAAAACTCAGCCTTCCATTCGAAGACTAAGCATATACAGTTGAGGTACCACTTCATATGATCCACCTTGGAAGATGGAAATTTGAAGTTGGAAAAGATACACACTAGCCAGAATCCTACAAATATGTTAACAAAGGGAGTAACCAGAGAGAAACTGAGTTCCTGCTCAGTTTTAGTTGGTATTCAAGAATGAAGATGAAGATGAGAAATTTGTCAGGTCCAAGAAGGTTTAGAGTCCAGCATATACAGTAGCAGTGGAGTTGTTGAGATTAGTCCCCAAGTGGGAGATTGTTGGTTGTGAAGCCTGATTATGTTCCTGATTCAGAGGTCCTTGCTTTCAGTCGTGTTTATACCACATGAAGACTTTACACCACAGAAGTATGTACACTCTTCCACGCGGGGGAGTGCAAAGGGGGGGTACCCCCTCTACGGGGTCCAGGGGGCCTATCCCCTCGGCTGGGGGGTTCGGGGACGAAGGCCCCTAAGGAAAAATTGCCTTGTAAAAGTATATTGTAATTTCATTGTAAATCTGGACCATTCATTATAAGGTCACAGATCTAACGGTAGAAATTATGTTAGGGTTTTTTCCCTAGAAGGCAATCCTCTGTTATGAGGGAAATGTATTGCGGCTATGCATTATGGCGAGTATTGTATTATGAGAGAGGAGACTGTGAGAGAAAGAAGATGAAGTTACAACGGGTTTTGTTGTAGGTTGTATCCCTTCATTTGCTAGATAATAATAAAGGAAGGACCTAGAAATTTCTCTAGTGGACATAGCCCACACTGGGTGAACCATGTAAATCTGTGTCTCTATTGTATTAGGTATATTCTGTTTTTTGTTTCCGCATTTGTTTTATTTTATTGCTTCGCGGTCCTATTTTTCTAACAAAAGTCAGGGACCCGAAAACTAGGAAAAAACATTCAAACTGGAAAAATGCCAAAATGAGCCAGTTGGAATAGGTGGAGGCCACTGAAAATCCATTTGGATCAATCCTCCCCCCTTAGGAAGAAATGGTCTCCATTGCGTTGAGTGCCCCCATCGGATGAGGAAATTTCTGTTGAATTTGGCCCTGGGTGAGCCACTTGCCTTGGTGCAGGAGTTGCCCTGCTTTAACAACTCGATAAAGCTGGATCCTTTACTAGCGAGTTCCTTTGACCTATGTGTCCACAATATGATCATTCGATTCCTTTTGCATTCATTCATGGTTGAGCTCGGTTGGTTTCAACTATTCTGTTATCTCTGAGGTGTCCAACAATGGTGGGAAGTATGGTCAAAGAAGATCCACGTTGAACATTGGGTGTAGGCAAAGGAAAGGAGGATTGTTGAGCTCAAAATCATTATCACCCACAACCTTGGTGATGGTGTAAAGTCTGTAATGGAGTGGTCGAAGCTTCCGATGGGGCCCTGTAAAGAATTCTTTCTACAAGTGTAACCACACTTTGTCTCCCACCTGAAACTTGTGTGGCACCCGATGTTGATCATGGCACTGCTTGTGCTTGGTATTGGACTTATGTAAAATATCATGAACATGTTGGTGGATGTGTTGGATTCGCTCAATGAACCAGGAGGCTTTGTGATCTTCAGTTGGAGAAGGTGATGAATCGGTCAAGGTGGTCGTAAGAGGTAGTGCAACATCCATGGGACTCAATGGTTGGAATCCCAACCCGACCTAAAAGGGGTTGTGGCCAGTTGAGTTGTGTAGGGATATGTTGTAACTATGTTGAACATAAGGAAGACTCTCATCCCATGTGTGGGGGTGCTTGGAATTGTACATGTGCAAGATATGCACTATCATCCGATTGACGACATCATTTTGGCCATCTTTCCGAGGGTGAAAGGCAGTGGAATTGGTGAGCTTGGTGTCCAACAGTGACTAGAGGCTCGGCTAGAATGTGTTGAGAAACTAACTGTCCCGATATTAGAAAATGGTTTGTGGGATTCCAAAATGTACCCAGACTTGTTCAAAGAAGAGCTTGGCAATGGCCTCTAATGTGATGTTCTTCTTACAGGTGACCATGATCGTCATCTTGAAAAAATGATCAACAACCACAAAGACACAGTTGTTGCCCCTCTTGGTGGAAGGAATGCTCGACATGTAGTCCATTGAGTTGGATCCCCATGGCCTGTCAGAAGTAGGCAAGGGGGTGTACATGACCTATTTCTTAGTGGTTGGTTTGGAAATAGCGCAGGCAGTGCAGGACATGATATACTTGTTGACATCTTGTCGAATTTTCATCGAGTAGAAATGTTTCTACAACACTCACACTGTCTTTTCGACGCTGAAGTGTCCAACCACCCGACTATAGTGGGCTTCCCAAATCATCTCTGATCGCTCGCTTGATGGAATGCAGAGATGGCCCAGTCGACACAATAGCCTGTCCTGAAGATGGAAATTAGCGAGAATTAATTTTGTGCCCAACATTCGGTAGGTGGTGGAAAATTCATGGTTTGTCTCATAGAGGTTGGGCCATATGGAGGTCTCGTGGTCGCAAGAGTCTAGCACCATGGTGAGTGTCACGAATGGATTTCGGCTAAGGCAATCAATGACTTGGTTGGTACTACCTATTTTATACTTGATGTTAAGGTGGAACTGTTTCAATTATGTGGACCACTCATATGGCGGTCATTCTGCAATTTGCCCCATGTTGGCATGAACTACAGTTGTTTATGATCTACGTGGATGACTGTCTCCTTCCCGAGAATGTAATGTCTCCACTGGAAGAAGGATTTCACAATGGAGTACATTTCTTTGTCGTAAGTAGGGTACTTACAGACAACATCCGATAGTGTCTCACTATGATAGACCACAAGGTGGTCATGTTGAGTGAGAACTGCGCCCACAACATAGTCTGAAGCATCTATCTCAATCTCAAATGGTTGTTGCAGGTCTGGTAATGAAAGTACTGGGGTTGAGCATAAGTGTTGATTTAACTCATCGAACGTTTTCTGTTCGAACAGGCCCCACACAATTTTTTCCTTACCACCACCCCTGGTTACTTGGTTGAGGGCCCATGCAATATGGGAGAATCCCAACACGAACCTGCGATAGAAATTGGCAAGGCCTAAGAAGCTTAAAATCTCAATGAGTGTGGTTGGAGCTGACCAGTCATGGATGACCTGGATATTGTCTAGATCCACATGCGCACCATGGTGATCCATGATGTAGCTTAGGTACTGGAACCTGTCCATGCCAAAGGAGCATTTTTCCAGGTTGGCATATAGCTTGTGTTGTCGCAATGTGTGCAGAACCTGTTGAATGTATTGCAAGTATTCCTCCCAAGTCTTGTTGTATATGAGTGTTGAAATAATGTAACTACAAAGAGTATTCTTATTATTTCCCACCATTATTGGACACCTCAGACGTAGCAGAATAGCTGACACAAATAGAGCTCAACCCCGACTGCATACAATAGGAATCCAGTGATCAAATTGTGGACACACAGATCAAGGGAACTCGACAACAAAGGATCCAACTTTATCGAGTCGTCAAAGCAGGGCAGCTCCTGCACCAAGGAAAGTGGCTCACCTGGGGAAAAATTTAGCATAACTTTCCTCATCTGATGGGGGAACTCAACGCAATGGAGACCATTGCTTCCTAAGGAGGGAGGATTGACCAAGGTGGATATCGATGGCCACCCACCTTTTCCAGCTAGGTCAAAACAACTTTCTGGCAATATTGGTAATTTACTATTTTTAGTAGTTTTTCGGGTCCTGAACATCCAGAGCCGTTTTGAGGCCCTAAACGACGTTTTTTTTTTGGGTATGTTGTAGAACTTTGATTATGAAAATTTTAGCAATTGTTGTAGTCCTCGGATAGATATTTCCAACGGGCTATCGTACGCCTAAAACAGAGATCGTATGCAAAAGTTACGACCCCGAGAAGTTGATGTACTGACTTACCCAAATGGGGCCCACATGACTTTTGGCACTTCATCTCATAGGGTTAGGTTTTTGGATGTCTAGGGTTTTTTACACTCATGTTTATTGTAAAAAGTCCTTCAAAGCCTCATTGTAATCATCTTCTTGCAAATGAGCGCAACCGTCACATCTCTTCTCAGAGATAAGCCGCCACCATTCCAGCAAGCTTGTTTTTCGTTGCATTTTACAGTTTCAACTTATTTCCTTATTGAATAGAAAACCAGTTTTACTGTATCTCTGTTATTCTATGTTAAGCATCTGTAGTCGTTTTGTTCTGCTCATAAAATCTGGATCATCTGGATTACACCTGCTACTTCGCCTCCTGGAGCTGTGCTTCCAATTTCCTCAGCTCTGGATCTTCTGCAAGGCACTCATAGGTCTGCGCACTTCTCTCACTTAATTGGTTGCATTCTGAGGCCAATGCCCTGATTCTTTCTACTGCGCTCCTGGCATCTTCTTCCCTCTGATCGTGCACTTCTTGCAGAGTGTTAGGTATTGCTTGGATTTCTAACTCTATGATTAGTGCTTGAAGTTGTTGAATGGCTTCAGTGAGCTTCCCCACTTGCATTGCAGTTGACTCTAGTTCCTCTTGTGCTAGGCCCAACACGGAGCAAAGTGATCTAGTTATTGCCTCCTTGACCACAATCTGCTCTGCAAGCAGTTGGTCGTTTTCTTCCTGCATCTTTTCTTTGTTCTCCTTGAACATCGCCCTAATTTCACTTTTCTCCTACTGCGCAACTCGAAGTTTCTCTAAGGCCTCCTCCTTTTCTTGCTTCATGGCTTCTATAGCCTATTCCTTTTCTTCTTGGGCTCGACAAAGGTGATCCTCTGTCGCATATGCTAACCTTCGCAGTTGGGTGGGATCATCCCCCAATTCTACATTTTTCGTTGAATAAGGCGCAGTTGGCACTGTACGGCTTGAATGGATAACGTGTTGGATGTCTCTTAGCTCCTTCTCTATTCAGTCGTACATCGACTCCTACTTTTCCCCATGTCTTTGCAAGATGTCTTATGAAGCATCCTCTATGGCTGTGATGATGAGATCAACATCATCCACTGTGAGCACATTCTTCGACAGAGGCTTATTGGCGCGGGCCTTCTTTCTTGCTGAAGGTTTCTCTAGGGAAACCTTCGTCTTCTGCGATGCTTCTGTTGTGGTGAGGGGATCCTTTAGCGGTGTAGCTTCACCTTTTTCTTTCTTGTCTCCTTCATCCCCTCCTTCTTCTTGGTTTACTTCGTCTCCTCCTCCTCCCTCGGGTGAATCGGGCCTACTCTCTTCTGAGGCATTGTTCTTCTCATCATTGTCTATGTCCTGAACTTTCTCCTTTTTCATCTTTTTCCTTGCGCTGCTCTGTCCATCATACTCAGTCCAGGTGACCAAAGGACTTTCGATGATGTTGGGGTCGAAGAGTTTTGCATCTTCGACCGGTACAAGGAATTCGGTTGGCCATTCCTTAGTGATCTTTTCCATGTCTTCATCGGTCAATTTGTAGTAGGACTGCAGCTCCTCCTTACTTTCATCCCTGTGCGCGGTGATGTAGATGAAGTGTCGGTCTACACAGAACTTCACTAGCGGCCTGTATTGATGCAACGTATTCGGGATCATCCACGAAAATGCTTCAATGTCGTGCGTTAGCTATATGTAGTAAGTATGGAAGACAACATTCGACTGCCACTGCTTCGACATATCGTTCATGTACCACAAGGTGGTGAACCTCACAACCAATGGTTCTGATGGCTCAACTTCTGGGAAGGTTGCTCCTTCCGGCATTTGCCAGGCGACAAATGCGATTAAAATCAACAACCAACTGAAGTGAAATTCATAGCCTTGGTCCTGCACTTCACGATAGTCCTTCTCCAACTCGTTGATGAGGTAGCTCACCCAGTTCATTTGCATTCCTTTGACACACTTCCCTGCGAGGTTGACTACAAACCCTGTGACTTGTGTCAGACGGTTCTTTCTGATGAGCTTGCTAGCTATAAGATGACAAGCTAGGCGCACTGTGCCATCTTGGATGGAGGCTACCTTGTAGCCTCACTTCCCCTTCTCCACATCGCCATAGGATTTCTTTATACGTTGTGCCAGGGAGCGATCAACAACCTTCCCTGGGTAGAATTGTTGAGGGTCCAGTACTTGCATGCTCAATCCAGTGATCAGGTGGATCAGTGACGGATCCATAGTGATGCACCTATCTAACCAAAGATAACCTCTGTGGTAGCACGACAGGAAGAGTTTAACGTAAGCATTAACCTCTTGATGTCGATCGAAGTGGGGGATCTTCATCACGTTTAAGATCGTCAGTCTCATAATCTCCTTAATCCATGGCTAGGGAACTATCTTGGGCTTCTTCCCAGTCGTCTTCGTCAGGTACCTATGCGGTGTGAGCATCGCATAGTTCTTTCGGTCTCCAAGGTTGAAATCACTGATCTTGAGAGCTAGGATCAGTCCCAACTGAGGTTCAACTGTGTGTATCCCCTTCGGGAGGTACTCAGTGATCAACTTGTACTCAAAGTCATGAGGGATGTTGTCACAGCTGACTGCACCAGCTAGAGGCAAGATGTACTTCGACAAGACCGACAGGATCTTCTTTGCATTCACCAGATCATCGCGATGCTTGCTTCTTTTCTCAGTCGCGGTTCGGCTAGACCGACGTGCAGTCGAGGGGGATGCTTGCAATCCTCCAGTCGACGATGCCTGTATTCCTACAGACATGACTTTATTAGCCATGAGGTCGATCAAAATCTCTTCCACAGACTTCTCTAGCATGTTATGCTCACCCAAAATTCACACTTGTAATAAAATAACTTGGGTAGGCAAACATACGCTCAAGGTAATCGAATCGATGGCGAGGTCTAGACAACACATCACGGTATGCAATTGGTTCTCTGTTAGCTCAGATATCTCGGTTTGCAAAAAGTATTCCCGGCACAACGTCCGACGGGTTAAATAAGCAACGTTGTAACAAATTCCTCCAACGGGTAGGAATGCCTCAATCAATACGATTCCATCCATTGTGGCGCGGTCCCAATGGTCCAATGGCGTTTTTTTCGGCAATAACTGCATTTCTAACCGTTCTGGAGCATCATTCTAATGGTCAGGACGCCTCCAACGGTCATATAGCTTCGTCGTGGCGAAGTGCCATTCTGCGTGGTTCTGCTATTTCGACGAGGTTCAAGTTCTACAAGCCTGCCTTCTGCGACGTGTTTCCTGGAACTTCCTGCAATCTTTCTAACTTTGCTTTCTTCTTCCTGAGCTATCTTGCCTTCTTTACTATGATCTGAGTCTCTGGATTCCTCTTTCCATTCTCATTCTTATTTTCTCTTAGTGTAGTAACTTCGCACTGCTGAGGGTCTTTCGAAGGGTTCGAGTGTTATACCTCTTCTCTTACTATTTCCAAGGTGGATGTTCTTCTCTCCTGCATGGACAAGTTCTTTAAGCCTTCTTGTGTTCTTTCCACTTCGACAACTAATTCTCTGACCCTCTGTTGCTTCGACTTGTCCTCTTGTTCTTCTATTAGTCGCTTTATTTTTCTAGTCATGAAGTCCCTTAATTCTTGCTTTTTCTGTTCTGTGGCTTCCTCCTATGCTTTCCTTCGGATTTGATCTTTCTTAATCCAGGTCTTTCCTAGCAAAAGTGAAAAAGGAGAGTTGTTCTCAACAAACTTAATGACTTCAAATTCTTCTTCGACCGATGTTCCATGAGCAATCATAGGTACATTAGTAACTCTTCCACATAGGGTTATCATCTTTCCTTTAAACAATCTTATCCTTCCTAAAGAACGAACCATAGCAGGTTTTCCCAAAATTTCCCAAGTGCTTTCTGGCATAATATTCACATGTGTTTCTACATCCAGGACACAATCTATGTCGAAGTCTCCTATTCTTGTTTCTATGCACTTCTTTTCTTTTAAGATCTTTGGTAGACTGATGTCTCTGTGATCATTCAGTGTTTCTTTCATTTGTAATAACATAGTCTCTGATTTTTTTGGTTCACTAGCATATCCTTAGCTTATTGACCTTCTTCATAGTTTTCTTGTCTCATGTTCATTTTTTCAACTTTAACAATCATCCTAGGGCAATCCTCAACCTCATGACCAATAGCTTTACAACAAAGACAAATAGGACCTACACCAGGGCATTCCTTAGCAAGATGTCCCGGTCTTCTACAATTATAACACAATGTTAATCCTCTCTTCCTTTTAAATGATCCCCAACCTTTCCTGTACTGCACACTGGGATCACAGTGATGGACCTGCAGTCTGCAATTCTTTTTAGGTTCCTGCATCCACTTGTTAGTCCAAAAATTATTTCTATGCATAGGAATAACATATCTTTCACTATCTCTATCAAATTTATTCAGATCAAATATTTCTTCCAGTTGTGCCCTAGTTTTCAGATTAGGACAAAATCTGTCAAACATACCTAGATTCATACTTTCGAAGCAAAAACTTCCACTTATCTTACCTTTACCAGAGCACAAAGATTTAAGATCTTACCTCTTTTCTTCATATCAGACTTCTTTTTCTTAGCACAAAGCTTCACAAGTCAAGTAGAATATTGTGCACTACAACAACAGATCTACGCACAAAGATTTCTCTTTTCTTCAGTTCCCAACAATCATAGTTTCAGGTCCCGACAACGGAACCATTTGTTGGCATAGGAGCAGACCCAGGGTTCAACGCTTCAATAACGCACCAACAAAACCCTAACTACCGGCCCTTTCGGCAACACCTGTGAAGCAGATGAAGTCTCACTCGAGGTAGAGGCAGGGGGGTTGGAGGACTCAAGTGTCTACAACCTAGCTGGGACATAGATCTATGATTACAACATTTAACAAAGAACTTAGTCAACAATATGCATTAAGTTATGATTCTTATTCACATCACAGACTAAACCCTAAGTACATAACAACACAGTAATAATTGGATCAAACACTTCCAAGCACATAACATTAACTCAGATCTAGCATTCATTTACCATCAATAGAGCACTAATGTTAGCCTATGGCTTACCTTTACCAATCACTAAGTCTAAATTGTCACCTATATTTGTATTATTCATTTAGGATATTAGTAATATATCCTCAAGTGATGACTAATGATTTAGTTAAGATTGCCTAGCCTAGTCATCATGCACGATTTTAGGATATAGAGAAAATCTCTCTATGAGGTGGCATCACCCATTATACTATAAATATGTAACATTGGTGTGAATATATTCAGAGTTGGCTAATATGCCTTTTCCGCCATGTTGTTATTCTTGTTTATGTTTTATCAACTAAGCATACATACATCTATCTAACATACATCAAGATTAATGCACTAAGCAGATAAATACATGAACAACATTGCACAAAGCACATCAACACATGATATACGTTGTTCACCCCAGTGTGGGGCTATGTCCACCAACTTCTTCTTCTTCTTTATTAGTCTTCAAGCTTCTTACATTCCTCTGCTCCTGTGCACAAAGCTACAGAGCCAACTCCACAAAGGACATGAGATCTGCACGCACCTCGCCAGATCCTCCTTCCCCTAATTAGGTCAGGGCACAACGCCTTACACAGTCTGTGCACAAAGCCTTTTACAATCACTTGCACTTAGCTCTACAAGTCTTAACATACTCTAGTCATGCACTAAGCCCATGACCTATATTACTTACATCGCCTAGTTACTTATTTATACATTACAAAAGGCCTAAGCATGGGTAAACACATGGGCCGACATCCCATACATGTTACATAAACCCTAAAAGCCTAAAAAGCCCGCAAAACGAGCGAGATCTCGCGATCTCCGCTTCGCCTAGGCGCTCCGTCTTCGACCAGCATGTCGAAGTCCCAAAAATGGTCGAACATGACGAACGTTTCCTCAAAACTTGGTCAAGGGCCAACAAATTGCCAGAAATTTGTTTTGAGCGAGTTGGAAAAGGTAGGTGGCCATCGAGATCCACCTGGATCAATTAACTTCAATGCAAACAAAGGAGGAAATATGTTCAACTCCAAGTGCCACAGACGATAATTTGTCTATTTGTTTTGGATGTACATTTCCATACAACAATGGTAATAAGTGCGTGTGAGTGTGTGTTTAGAGGTGCATAAATGAAGTATATGCATTTTTCTTTCACACCCTAATTTCTATATAACTAGGTAATTTTCTTGTTCTCTGGATGTTATGGGACATGGTTAGACTATTTACTTATTTTGCATACATTGCAACAGTCTTTGGATGAAATGGTAAATAAAAACAATGGAAAAGTGATATGCCCAATGACTGGTGTGGTTTGTGATTAGACAGATCTCAATAAGACATTCATTTCATAGAATTGTAATATACCTCTCATTTGTACATATGGTTTCAAAATAACGTGAATTCATCATGTGCTTCCTTTTTGTTTCATTTACAAGGAAAAACAAATGCAATCATTATCATTATAAATTTATTTGGTTGAATTTGTCTTTAATATAAATGCAATCAAGTAATCCTAACCTTCTCTCTTGATCTTTATTTCTCTTTTGTGCCTTTATTTATGCATATTGTTGGGATGCTTCCAAACTTCACACACACCTCATTTACATGTATAACATGAACGAGGGAAGTAGAGTTGATGCAAAATAAAGTTATAATTGGGATTGAAAAAAATGAAAAAATTGTCATTCTATGAATGAACCCCCATAAGTGTTTGTGAATCTTGGAGAGATCTCACATCGAGAGCAAAATGATTGGTGATTTTGTCATCTTTGAACTTCTATCTTGTTTATCCTTACCAAACAAGATAATTCTTTTAAGGCGTCTCTTGTACATAAGGGGCTTCTGACTTTCAAATGGAAAGAGGGAATGTATCATGTTTTCATTGGCATCATTGGCCGCTCATTAAGGCATTCAATATGTGATTTTGGGGAAGCAATCTTTTTGCAGATTTTGTAATAGTCTCTCTCCCAGGATTTAGTCTTTTCATGATTTCATTGACTCGATTGACTCGTTACAACATATCTATACAATGCTATAGTTCACTATATTTTTTAATTTCACAGATTTTGTGATAGTATCTCCCAAGATTCAATCTTTTCATGCTTTAATTGTCTCGTTACAATATATCTATACAATGCTATAATTCACTGTATTTTTTAAATTATGTTGGTTTTCCCTGTAAAGCACACAAAACTGAAATCCAAATAATATGCAATAAGAATGTGAAGTAAGCTCTGTTGCTTTTGCATGTGGCAGTTTGAATCCTGCAAAAGTGGCATTGGTGACCTTCATTGGATTTTTTATTTTTAAAATTTATCTTGAAATTGTCTTGGTTTGCAAATGGACTACTTCAACTAGAGTGTTGCATAATGTTGCTTTATATTATCCATTATTTTCCCTCCATCTCTTTGTAGTCTATTTGTATGGAGTGGATCATTAAACCATGGAGAATGGTAATTTGGATAAACACAAGATGCTTAATATGGATGATTATCCTTTTAGAACAAAAAAAGGATAATTTGGATGATAAATTCACATTTACAAGTTGATGGCTCATTATCAATTGCTAAAATTGCCAAAAGTGAAGAAATGAGAAAGATAAAATACATGCAAATATTACTATATTGGTGAAGGTAAATTTAGGTGTGCAATCCACTTTTATACTAATTCGAAGAATGCGTTCTTTTAAGGGGAGGTTCTCTAGAGCCTTTCATCATCTATACATATAAACAAGTACCACACGCGTTTATCCACAATGTATCAACAAGTGCCACGTGTGCTTGTTTGCAACCTGCTAATGTGATGGATGCATTGTTGGTCAATGTTGTCGGTGAGATTATGGTCAAGAAGGCGGTGGAGATAGCCGCAACACAAGTAGTGTGGACGAAACCCTAGAGCACGCCCGGGACGAAAATGTTTGCCACTGTTCTCTTGGCTTGCGCCAACCTCGCAAATTTGAAGCAAGGTATAGCCATACATAGAGTAATGATTACAAATGGATTTTGATGTGATATGTTTGTGGAGAGTGCTCTTGTAGGCATGTTGAAGTAGGGATTTCTTGGATGTTTAATCACAAGAGAGCCCAAAGTTTCAACATTGAACACAAGAGAGCGCACCGCTTCATCAATGTCAACCAAGATTGTTTTTTGGAAAAAACCCTTTCACCTATTTTCATCATCAAAATGGTTTGATTATTATCGATTTTTTAACTTAAGAAAAGTTAGATAACTATAAATGAAAAATAACATCCATAAAATATATGGACTTTAAAAAAAGCAACAAAATAAAACAAAATAAGATGAGTAATAACATTGCAACCAATTATAGTTTAAGAAAAAAAAACTTTATTTTTCAACATATATACCAACATTTCCTTCCCCTTCTAGGATATGCTATTATATGTTATCCATATAAATGATAAATTAATTCAATATTTTATTTCAATTATTAAACTATTTTTTTTACAAAGAGTTCACAAACCCTTCTGAACGCTGAAAAAAATGCGTGTTCATCATTGAATGCCACCTTCCACTCTTATCACTTGGAATATGGACCTGTGTGACCATATGACTTGAAGACCGATCCGGCTAAGGCATAGCTCTAACGAGCGGAGCAAAGCCGACTTCTCACCTAATATTTAAAAAAATAATTTACAAGATTGCATTATTAGAAAATAATTAAGCAAAAACTAAACGCATAGATTGTCGATGGGACGTTCACACGTATCTGCGCCCACAGATGGATTGTCAATGGAGTTGCATGCCTACAGTTGTCTACAGGACCGGTCAGTGGGAAACAGCTATGCTGATGTGACGTAACACCCACACTTTAATGAGGTGAACAATTCTGATTACATGAATCTATAAATTCTATTTATGTGAAATTCAGATTACATGAATCTCATAATTGGACTATGATAAAGTCCTTTTATAACTCCAGCACCTAGGGTTTGTTTACCAGTTTTCACTCCAGCACTTAGGGTTTGTTGCCCAGTTTGCCCAGTTTGCCCTTTCTGATTACCCAGCCTAGAGCAAAACGGGAGAAGAGAAGCAGTCGCTGCTGCTGCTTCAAATGATGAACAAACTCCTGCTGGTTCGCGTGAAGGTGCCCCTATTCTCTCAGTACCTAATGCCAGTCACTTTCCTACAGGACCACCAGAGAAACCCTAACCCTGCATCGGATGCTTTCCCCACCTCTTCTCAAGCGATCGCTTTTAAAACCGTATCATTCTGATGATAATGACAAGGTTAGAGAAAGGCGGCTTCTCTAAATCGTCAAATGATGTTGCAGAAGATGATCAGCTCATTAGGATGCCCTCTTCGTCTTCCAGCGTTCCAACGGTGTCAGATCTGTCTAATAACATACATACATATACTGCAGTTGAGGGAGATGCCCTTATCGAGCACAAATCTCAGCTTTTGGATTTCATCGAGGTGGGTATATCTATCAGGAATTTAAATAGCAGAGTATGTTTAAAATATACAAGCTATCAAAATGAAGCTTTCGTATTTTCTTGTGTTTCTTGTGTTTTAGAAGCTGAAAAAATCCTCACATCTAAATGCGGCTCAACTTTCATCAAGCTTCTTCATATTCAAGGGTTTCCTCTCAGAGGGAATAAATGTAGTCGTGAGTATCAAACCTCTTTTACAATTATTTAGCAAACATCTTTTACAATTTTACAATGATTATTTATTATTTTTTTCAAAAATAGAACTATATTATTTTTTGAAGCTTGAAATTTCATATAACTACGGCTCTGAAATATCAGATCTGATTTACACTGTAGTTTTAAAAACCATTTATTATTTTTTTTAAAGTATAGATCTCATATCACTATGTCTTGTATTTGAAATGTTAGATTTGAAATTTTCTTTGTTTTTTTGTGGTATTTAGGATGATATTATTCTTGGCGAAGCAAAGACAATTGCTTGTCTTTATTATTCTCTCAGATATTTTGGAAAGATTCGAAACCCTTTATCCCAAAGGAGAGGAGTTGGTCCAAATATTAAAGGGGAAGCAATAGAATTGATAGTACATGGGTCCATCATTGAAATTTAAAAATTTTCAAGGTTAGTAGTGATGGCTCTCATCTTTTTTTGTTTTATAGTAATGCTCTTGGCCTATTTGTTTATATAGTAATGCCCATCCTAGTCAAATACATCCTTCACTACACGCAAGGATAGGTATTTGAATTGAATGTCATTAATTGCAGCATTAGTCAATTTTTTTTCACATGTGTACCTTTACACAGTCAGAAAATAAGAGATGGGCATGTTTACACAATATTTAGGACGAAAGTAGTCCATTTTTTTCAAATCTGTGTGCCTTTACACAGGCAGAAAATAAGAGATGGGCATGTTTACACAATATTTAGGACAAAAGTAGTCCATTTTTTTCAAATCTGTGTGCCTTTACACAGGCAGAAAATAAGAGATGGGCATGTTTACACAATATTTAGGACAAAAGAAAGAAATGAGTAAATTTACATATCATTAAATGACATGTACAAGCATCTTGATATCATGATAGGTGCAACAAGACCCTCTACCTAGAAGATATCTAGAACATGCATGTTAATTGTCATTGAAATTAAAGAATGTAAACTTTATGAGGTTCGATTGTTGACGAATCTAGCATGAACTCCACATATAATAGAGTTTCGTAGATTTTTATACTATTAAGATGGAATGGGGGCGCATGTAATAGAGAGTGGCAGCCTTTTATATACATGGCCAGAATAGGTTTGGACAACTTCTGCTTACAACTATGAATGCAAGAAAGTAAAAAATGTTGAGGAGGGTCGCTGCTTCTCACCACACATTATGTCAGATAATGTAATGTGATGTCACATAAATGTGGATAGAGGATGCCTGATAAAAGGCTTCCCAAATTTTGCTGAATGTCTAATGGGTCCCTACTAAAGGAGATCTTCTTTGTCATTGAAGAACTAAAAACCTCTTAAGTTTTAACAACTCAACCACATAATAAAAAGTAAAACACAGAAGGCTTATTCCTTCTCCATAAACAGAGGTCACAATAGCAAGTCAAGTTTAGGAGTTATCTATACCAAATTTAAGAACTTACATAAAACATAAATATATACAACTTTTCGTCATACAATGCCTATTTTAGTTATTTTCTTGATTCTCCGGCTAACTCAATTACCCTTGATTACTTCTAGACAATTCTGTTTCAAACAATATCTATGTTTTCTTGAATCTGGCTAACTCAATCACCCATGATAATGGTATGCAGGATATTCAAGGGATCAAAGATGTTTGATTGAATGAAAATAAGGATCCATTGGATATATCTGCATCAAAATTGGACTTAATGTATAATTATATCTGCATCAAAATTGGATTTTAGGTAGAAATTAAAAAGGAATACTTGAGTTAGTTATTGCTTATTGTTTAGCATGGGAGTTGAGATACTTGAGTTAGTTATTGTGTAGCATGGGAGTTGAGATACTTGAGTTAGTTATTGTGTAGCATGGATTAGCAATGTATGAGTCCTTATCGGGACTAAATGTAATATTGGGAACAGAGTTGGTAATGTTTATTTGGCTGAGCTCATGCATGAGCCTGAGGCTTTGGATTCTCTTGTTGAGACTTTTGATTAAACACATTTGAGTTATTGTTGATTTGTTTTTATACTAAGTGGCGATGAATTTTATCCATATATGAGCTCTTAGAGATTGGGACTAAGTGTAAAGTTGATTTTTTTCCCCTCTACTGTGTCGAAGCTAAAAGGTAGAGGAGTTGAGTTCAGCTGGCCTTAGCCATGCATGAATCTCAAGGCTTTGGATTCCGTTGTCAAGACTTTGTAGTTCAGATACTTGATTTATTGTTGAGCTAACATCAAAGGGAGACTCAATGAATCAGAATGATTTTTTATAGATTCTGTTGTCTAGACGTTGGAGTTGAGATATTCAATTATTGTTAAGCTAGCATCAAAATATACTCGATGAATTCGAATAAAGTTTTACACTTATCCTAAAGTTAAAAGGAATTGAGATACCTGAGTTATTGTTTATACATCGGCTTAACCATATCACCATGTATAAGCCCTCAGGCTGGAACTAAGTGTAAAATTGTTTTGCTTTTTTGGTTTGCCCTTACTGTCTCAAAGTTAAGGAATTGAGTTCAGATGGGCGTTAGCCCTGAGGCTTTGGATTATGTTGTTCGAGTCTGTGTAAAGTTTCGTTTGTTTTTTTGATTTTCCCTTTACTGCGACAAAGTTGAAGGAGTTGAGTTCAGTTGGGCTTTAACAATGTCGAGACTCTCACGCTTGGTGCATTTTTTTAATGTTGTACTGTATTGTAGTGCGCACCTCTTTGTTTGGTTTGGTTTGGACCCAATCCTGTTAGAGATTATTATACGTGTTATTATTATTATTGTATAATGGTGTTTTATATGTATACCAATTGTGGACATCCTATTATTGTGTTTATTTTAGGTTCCCCCATTGTCTTGTCAATTTGGGTGAGGAGTCTTTATTTTGATATTTACACTAATTGGTCTTTATTAGCTTGTCGCATCTCTCTTTCTTAAGAAGATATAGATCTCTGGTCTCGGCTCTATTATCTTGTCAGATCTCTATCTTTCAGTAGTAACAGATAGATCTCTGGCAGATAACTTGTAAATTGATTAGATTGTTTGAAAGTAGAGATTTCTTAAATTGATTGAAAAGTAGAATAGTAACTATTTCGAAGTGGATGTTTGGCCTTTAATAGCTAGTCACATCTCTTACATAAGAAGATATAGAAATCTGGGTAATCACTTGTGCTTTTTTAAGCTTGTCACATCTCTTTGGCATAAGAAGATATAGATAGATCTCCGGGGTGCTAACTTGTTAAGGCCTGTTGGAAAGATGCAAATTCATATTATGATGTAGATTTCTACGTGGTAACTTCTTATGCTTCTCTTCGAAGAAGCAAATTCATTTTATTTTCTATTGGAAGCAAATTCATTTATTATTTGAAGAAGGGGATTTTTTAAATTGATTTAAAAGGAAAATCACTACTGAGTTAGTAACTATTTCCATATATATATATATATAATTTTTTTTCCCATATATTTGATATTTCAAAAGAGAAATTAAAACACACTTCTACTAGCCTTCTGGTTAAGTTCAGAATATCACGACTATCCACCCCCTACAGCATTAGAATTACCTAACTATCTAACCATACATCAAAGCATTACTTTCATTCTTTCAGCCATAAGTTGGTTACATTTCAAGAAATTCATCAAAATTGACTAACAACCTTAAAACTAAAACTAAATATTGACCCTCTACAGCATTAGAATTACCTAACTATCTAACCATACATCAAAGCATTACTTTCATTCTTTCAGCCATAAGTTGGTTACATTTCAAGAATTTCATCAAAATTGACTAACAACCTTAAAACTAAAACTAAATATTGACCCTCAATGACTTTGAGAATTTCATCACCCTCAATAACTTTGAGAATTTCATCAAAATTGACTAACAACCTTAAAACTAAAACTAAATATTGACCCTCAATGACTTTCAAGATATATCAATGACTTTCAAGATATATGAAAGATATATGAACCAGCACCACAAGCAACTAAGAAAAAACTCAAAAGAGAGTTATAACTTTCATTGCAAGGGCATTAAATCCCTATGTTCTTACTCGAGAGAGTTAGAACTTCCATTGCCAAGGGGATTGAATACCCTATGTTTTACTCAAAAGAGAGTTAGAACTTCCCTTGCTAAGGGGATTGAATCCGTATGTTCTTGCACATTTAGTACACACCCCTTCCTCCAGCCTAAGGGTTTCCTTGGATTAAAATTCATGTAAATATGATCAAAGTAAAATCCTCAAAAAGGGTTCTTAAACCCACAATCGTTTCCACAATCAGTGCCAAAACCAAGTTTTGAATTTGGCTTTTCCTAGTTGCCTTGCGTCTCTTGGGACTTCTAGTCTTCTCCCTTTCCACAATCAGTGCCAGAACCGAGTTTTGAATTTGGGTTTTCCTAGTTGCCTTGCGTACCAGAAATTTCAAGTCCCTTAGAACTTGTAGTCTTCTCACTTGGTTGTGTATTGCTATTTTAAGTAAGATCCAAGATCCAAAGCACTATAGATATCAACTTTTCGCTGTTCATACCAAAACTTGCACCATACTTTAGTGAGAAATAATGATCATTATCCAAGAAGAGTAAAGTCTTAACTCCATACACCATACTTTCATGAGAAATAATGATCATTATCCAAGAAGAGTAAAGCCTCAACTCCATAGACCCTTGGGGTACCTTGACAAGCTCCGTCAAAGAAGCCCTAGGGCCTGGTGTAGTCAATCCTAGGGTCTTGTAATATTATTGGAACAATTGGTGTGAGAGGTTTATGGCCTTCTCCAAAGGAAATTCTTGTTTGATGTAATAACCTTCCAACAAATGTTTATTTGGAATGTTTATTTTCCTTATATTATCGATTTGCTCCCCGTACTCCCCACAAAACATAACAAGGTAGAGCTTTGATAGAGGAAATAGCTCTGTCTAACAACCAAGATTCCAAACATTCTAGCACAAAATCTTTGTCCCATTGAACTTGCAAATTATAGCTTTGATGCACCTCCATCCAAACAATGTTATAAAATGAATAAAGTACAAATAAGTGTTCCATAGTTTTGCTTTCTTGTTTATACAGAGAACAGTATTCAGGTCTAATCCAATTCCTTTTTTGATTATTGTCCCATGTTAACACCTTGTTCCAATCCCTTTTTTAATTGTTGTCCCACATTAACACCTTGTTTGTCAACACAATCAAAATAATTTTTTTGGTTGTTAGAGGACAAATCAGTGTCCACACTGCTTTCCACCACCACAACAACACACAAGCAAAAGAAAATTTTTGGTTGTTAGAGGACAAATCAGTGTCCACACTGCTTTCCACCACCACAACACCACACAAGCAAAAGAAAATTTTTGGTTGTTAGAGGACAAATCAGTGTCCACACTGCTTTCCACCACCACAATCTGAAAATTTCTGGTTGGAGGACAAATCAGTGTCCACACTGCTTTCCACCACCACAATCTCTCTGCACCTTGCACTTCGCTAAATTTAGAAGCATAGGCTAGCTTTGCAATAAACATCCTTGTGGCTTGGTTCTTAACCACTTTAATTCATCATCATGTCTTGTAAACAAATGACATCATGTTTTAATAAATTAATGCATTGGGTCCATTCAACAATGTGATCATGTTGTAGTTGCAGATCCTCTGCCAGATTTCCATCCCTTATCCCACTACCAAAACCATGTATGTTGCAACATTTTTTAATTTGGTTAAACCTTTTTCACGAAGAGACAAAAGAAGAGGTTTTGAAAGCTCATGATTTTCATTACGATGAATCCGAGGGTTTCTTACCAATCACCAACTTATTTCCTTCTTTGATTTTCCAAGCCATCAAGTTGCCTAATATGTAAAAGGATTTTACCAAACCTCTCCGGACATTTGAAGCCCCTTTAAGACTCAGTCTCGCTTGTCTAATCCATTCTTTTGGTTCGTTATTCTCAAGGGATTTGGCCTTCATCACTTCCCCCCACATACCTTTGTCACATACCTTTATTGAACAAGACTCTCCAAAGGTTTTTTGTTGCTAAAGTTTCATTGAACACAAACACATTCTTTAGCCCCGAAGTCCAAGTCGTTAGTTTTCAGCCTAGTTCGTTATTCTCAAGGTATTTGGCATTCATCACTACCCCCACATACCTTTATTGAACAAGACTCTCCAAAGGTTCATGGTTGCTAAAGTTTCATTGAACACAAACACATTCTTTAGCCCCCGACCTCCAAGTCATTAGTTTTCAGCCTAATCCAACCCTTGGCAATTAAGCTCTAGCAAATACCTTGCTTAACTTCTGCATATTTATCGATTTAAAATACAATTGAATTATTAATAATTTAAATAAATTAGTGGAGAAAAAACAAGAAACCTAACACATGTACACAAATAATTTAAGGGTAAACACCCTTGAAAAAGCCCCTTAGGGAAAACCAACAACATGATGATTTTATTATGATAAAATTAGGGTTCTCGTCACAAGAAAATGACCACTCCTAGGAAAAGTACAAAACAACAAAATCACTGATCACAATTCAAGCTCTGTCCTTCAATCTTGTTGGCCGCTACTCCTTTGTTATCCCTTGCTCCCTTTCTTGGACCTTGCCCCTACACATTTGGATGAAATTCCTTCTCCACTCAATCATTGAGATTTCACAATCTCACTGTGTGTGTCTCCCACTCTAACCGTAGTTGTCTTTTATAATGTTGAGTTTACCCTAAATAAAAAAACCTAGATCTCCAAAGTGATTAATGGTTGAGATTAGATCTCACCAACACTTAAGATCAATGACTAAGATTTAATTTAATTCTCTTAAATCACTTATGTAAAAAACGTAGGCATTTGATTAAATTAAATTTAGTTAATTATAAAAATACATTCACTTTAATAATACTTTAATAAAATGAATTTCTAAGTCTTTGAGAGGTATTAATGGTGACTTCCACATGTTAGACACAAAACCAATGTAAAAGTACTTATTTGATGCTATACACATCACCACTTTCTCTTAGTGAGGAAGGTACTTCTTGATGACCCACTTGGAACTGGTTCTCCTTTGACTCTGGCACAATGTCACACACATAATCCTCCACTAAGGCATCTTGCTATCCCTGTTTGACTGCTACTTCATCGATGACGTAACATATTAGTGCCATGAAGTTTGGGAACTTTTTCAAAGGTCTGCGCTCTTTTAATGTGTTACTAAGAGCCTCCACATGCTCCCAAACATCCATCAATGTTAGTTCATACCAACATGGTCCTCTGAAAGAACTTTAAGGGGCTAATTCCTCCTTTCCACTTGAAGATTGACTCCCTGAACTAGAAGTCTGTGAACTCTATACACCCTTAGGAGCCTCCTGCTCCTTGTCTTTTGCCATTGACATCAATCCATGATCCAAGATCCCCTTAGATCCACTAACAGGCTTTCCTCGCAACTTGTATACCTTTTCTTCTTTGACACCAAGAACTCGTGCTTAGTCAAGGCCATATATTTTTGGTCAAACAAGAACTTGACCATCCTCAAAGTGATGGTGTATCCATTGTCCTCCATTTTTGAAATTGAGAGCAAATTCATTTTGAGCTCCAAAACATACACCACATCTGCCACCTCTATAGAACCTCCTAACTCTAGCTGGAACCTGACTGTACTAACGTCCTCTACTCCACACTTTACATTGGTGCCAAGCTCCACGTGCAGATCCAAGTCCTTCTCTAACAAATTGGTGAATAACTCATGTGCCTTCGTTATGTGACGAGAAGGCCCACTATCCATGAACCAAACACTATTGAAAAATGTGGTAGAAAGACGAGAAACTAATAAGAAATCCTTTTTGAACCCCTCAACAAACTATTTAACTTGAGAATCTGCAGATGCAGCTACCTACTAAGGGTTTTCCTTCCTTTTCTTCCTTTCAGGGCATTGTGAAGCTTAGTGACCACTCTTGTGGCATGCAACACATTTCACTTTGCTCAGATCCTTCTTCTTTACAGTGTGTGAAGTCGACTCTCTACTTGTATTCCTTTTGATTGAACCTATATTTTTTTCTCTTCCTTGTTTGATTGACAAGAGCTAGGTTCTCATCATCATCTTTCTGTTGGTCTGCTAGAGATTCCTCTTGAATCTCTTCTTGGATGAAATCATCCTATAGCCTATCAAATTTGGGAAGTGTCTCCCATGCGACGATGCCCTTGATGAACGGGGCTCATGGTTTAGTGAAACCATTTAGGGTCGTCCTCACCATCTCTTCATCTATCACAATCTTCCCAATTGCTACCAATTGATTATTAACCAGAGTGATTTTGGTGAGATAGCTGGTTACTGTATCTGATTTGATCATCTTGGTGTTTCTAAACTTTTCCCTCAACACCATCTTCCTATTTGCATTGTTGCTCTAGATTTTTTTTTTTCAAAGCTTCAAACATTTTCATGATCGATTTTTTTGGTGAAAAATTAGGTGATCTTTCACCGCATTTAAGATAATCCTCTTGACTTTCACATTCTTTTAATTATAGATTTTCAATGTTTTTGGATCCGTCGATAAGTTACAATGGTATTTGCAAACTCCCACAACCCAATTCTCCATGAGAATTAATGTAATCCTTACATTACAAGGAATAAAATTAGATGCACCCTCCACGAACCTCAAATCGGTTCCAACAATTTCCAAATCCAAATTTTAGTAAGAAATATAAATTGATGGAGAAATGTACTTTGTCCTTTGGGTACAATAAATTGAAAAATTTGTGCTTACTCCTTCATGTACCTTTTTAAATAAAAAGGAAAAAATAGAGTTATAAACATATTGATATGACAATAATCCATCATTATATAATTAAGTCCTTCATGTATCTTCTTAAATAAAAAGGAAAAAATAGAATTATAAACATATTGATATGACAATAATCCATCATTATATTATTAAGAGTTAAAAAAATTCTTTATTTAAAATTTAAGATTTTATTTTATTTGTAATCAATATATATTTATGGTCATTGTACTTATCTTGTATTTAATATTTTTTTTTTTCATTTAGAAAAATAATCTAAAAATTCATCTTACTTTTATTTGATTTATACTTCATTTATTTATTCATTTCACATATTTTGTATTTTTTTTAAAATAATTAAAGTAATTATCCTTTTTTATTTGATTTATACTTCATTTATTTATTCTTTTCACATATTTTATTCTTTTCACATATTTTGTAATTTTTTAAAATAATTAAAGTAGTTATCTTTTTTAAATTCATTTGCACTATTTATTTATATTTTGTATTAAATGTTTTTTTAATTATATATATATATATATATATATATATATATATATATATATATATATATATATATATCTTTTAATTTATTTAAATTTTATTAGTTTTTTTTTAATAATAATAATAATCTATTTTTAGGTTCATAGCCAAGCTAAAAACCAAATTGGTGTATGAGACTCTTGTTTGTAAGACAAATGATCCCCTCAACAAAACAATTTGACTCCTTAATTTCACGGAGATATACATAACCTACCCCTATGGATTTGAACTTGTGACCTCTTAGGAGGAAACCCATGTTCTTAACCATATTTAAAATATCTAGATATAAAAAAGTAACCATGTGTATATGTCCTACATAAAAACTTTTGAAAGTAAAACTAGCTCTATATTTTAAAAATCATGACTTGGAATTAACTATGGATAAATTTGAATGGCTATATAATTAATAAAAGAAGCAATAGTCACAATTCCTTTTTAATTAACTAGTTTAGATCCATTTTAACTTACGATTTATCAAGAGTTGAGAGGGATCGAATCTCTCAAGGTGCAAAGATCAAATCTCTTGAGGTGCAAGGTTTGCACCTTGAGAGATTTGATCCTTCTCGACTCTTGATAGATCTAGAGTTAAGATGGATCTGGAAGTTGGGATCGGGCGACCTGCACAAAAGTTAATAACTTGAGAAAAAACAAGATAAAACAATCACACACACAACACAACAAACACCACAACATACAACACAACAAACACCACACAAAAATGGGGGCAATGATAACTTTATTGCTCAGCCAAACCAGTGGGGAAAATGAATACACACATCTCGTAGAAGCACCTCACAAGCTTTTACATTTAAACATAAATTACTCAAGCGTTTTTCAGGCATATGGAAGGCCAAGCACTTGAGGAACCAACTATGAATGTCACTGGCAGGTATGTGTTGTCACAACCCAACAATATCCAGCTTGACAACAATTTCCCAATACCCTGCCCAACGAATCAAACAACACCTTTTTGCAAGCCAAGAAAAGCCAAACATCATTGCAACTTCTCTAACAATATTGATTGTATGAACACGTTTACACAATTTTCTCCAGTATGGACGATTCCACCTCCATTGAATTAACATAACCACCAACTAAATCGCTGCAATCATTGTATGTGATACTCATGCTTCTTAGATATCGAAGCACCCATTTCCATGATCTTTACATGGTTTTGCCATGTGTCCATTGACAACACCAACTACATGTAAAATATTTGAACATTCCCATTGCAAACATCAACCTTCCTACTAACATACGATACACAATACATATTTAACCCTTTTCTTCTTCGTTACTTAGGACATAAACCTGAAGAAAGATTACAATGGAAAGCCAAAGGGATATTTATAGATTTCACATTATTCAAACTGAATTTCATGAGTATCTTCTCCACATACTTTTGTTGTGATAACCAAAGCTTACCATTTTTACTGTTTTTGTGTATTTCCATGCCCAAGATTTGTTTTAGCTGCTCCTAGATCCTTCATATCAAATGTCCTCGCCAACTGAGCCAACATGTTGATATCAACCATGCTTGTGCTTGCTACAAGCATAACATATATCACCAAGATAATGAATATACCATAAACACAATGGTTATATTCCTTGTAAATTTGGCTCACCATGAAGGAATCAAACATCTTGCACCATTGCCTGCTCGAGCTTTAGGCCATGCATTGATTTTTTGAGTTTGCAAACTAATCTCTCTTTGCAATCCTAAACAACTCTTGATTGTTCCATGTACACATTTTTGCTAATGATGATTTGTGGGTAGTAGGATCCAACAATTTGCATCCTCTAACTCCATCACCATAACCAACAAAGATGCACTTCCTTGACCGAATCCGACCAAGCTAACCAAGTGAGCCTTCACCTCTCACCTCCAAGCCAATGTCCATTACATGTAATACATGGGCTCTAAAACCACGAGCTACCAGAAACATGTGTTCGAAAACCACGACTCTTGACCTAACTTCCCCTCCATGACCAAAACTGACCAAACTTTCCTCAAAACAGGGTATCTGGGAACACTGCATGCTCCCCCTATCACCTAGGTCGTCTAGATTTTACTGGTGACATTTTAAACCTAGGGTACGCATGCCTAACAAGGTCTTACATTCATATGCTCGTTTACATATAGGAACTCCACCTCGAACCATGCATTCATGGATTCTGCCATTGATTCAAATCCGAGTAACCCCATCGAAACTTCGCTTCCATGCTCGACTTGCGACCATCATCGCCAGATCTAACTTTGTCTTCTCCGACAACCCATCATAACGATCCATGATCATCTCGTTTAGGCATTTCGTCAAACATTTCACGTGCATTCTCCACATTGCCAAACTTGACATATATATCCACCAAAACTACTTTGATACCACTTGTCGGGATCAAACGGCTTGCACAAATGTTAATAACCAGAGAAAAAATGAGATACAACAATCTCACATGCAACACAACATACATCATAACATAGACACACATAAATGGGAGCAATGATAACTTTATTGCTTAGCCAAACTAATGGAGAAATGAATACACACATTTGGTAGAAGCACCTCACGAACTTTTACATTTAAATAAAAATTACTCAAACGTTTTGGAAAGTCAAACAATTGAGGAACCAACTACTAATGTAACCTATAGATATGTGTTATCACAACCCAACACTAAACTCATTAAGATACTTTTATATTAATAATACTTAATTAAATTTACTTCTATTAAAAAAAATGAAACCACCTTTCCAAATTCAAAATATCGAATCTACACAAATACATTAAAAACAATATTTATATATCCACTTTGATTACCAATCAAAGCACTTAAAACAAAACAACAGCAAATTTGTTTTTCGACATGAAATTTCCGTTCCACACAACTTTGTAGATTGAATATGGGTCGTAGATATTTGTCAAATACTTCAATTGCTGTAAGATATATTTTGCATACGATGATTATAACCTAACAAATCGCAAGAAGACCATCATTTTGTAATGAATCTTCATTGTCTTAGATATGTAATCTAGGATTTAAATAAATACAAAATGGCATTACAACTTACATTGTTCGGTGAATTAAAAGCCGTGTCCAATGCCTGCCTATAGTTCTCGATAGTATTAAAGCAGGTTTCTTGCTTTAACAATATCAGTGGGTTTCCTTGGTGATCACACAATATCACTGGTTTCCTTGGTGATCAATGTATGTATTACATTTAAAATGTTCAAATATTATTTAAAAATTTCTCCGAGTCTTATTGGTTTTGATAAACCTTTATGCCATGCTTTCCTTAGTGTTTTTCCATGTCTGTTAAAGTATATTTGTGTAGTTATGCATAGAGTTATTGCATTTTGTTTTACTTGGTGTCGAAAATATAAGAAGTTGTGGCTTTTGATTAGTAATCTTATAATTTATAATTTACATCTTCACTACTAATATCTTGTAATTTTTATATATGGAATTATAATTGTTTAAGTCTATTTTTTATTATTATTTATTATTTTGTAATGTTATGTATGTGATAATATTCTTCTTGATATATTAATTTATAGAGTGTTAAAAATTTCAAAAAGTGGAATATTTAGACTATTTTTAATAAAATTGTAAGTAGTAACTATATATCATAAAAAAAGAAAAGAAGGAATTATTGTTTTATTTGGATTTTTTTTTATATTATATAAAACAAGGGTTGCATGGCAGCTTAGTCCTTGCTAAGTAAATTTGGAAATGAAGATGATAGTTAACACCCTATAATTATTTATGATGATTACTTTGAAACATGAATAATATGCTAACAAATGAGCTAGTTTCATAATCTTAAAAGAAATCAGCTTCTTAAAAGAATTAGACATAGAGTCACAAGAGATGGAGAAAACCTTATTCCTCCATGATGACACATAGTTTTTAGATTTGTCATAATTGGTAGTGGACAAAATATATTTCCATGATTTTACTTTAATGTAGCTGCCATATAGTTTTGGGATTAGTCGAAATTTCTTTCTAATTAAACTAAGCAAACCAAATGCAAATCTTATTTAAAAAGTAAAAAATAAAAATAAAAATTTCACATTTTATAATATATAATATTTTACTATCTTAACATATATTTATATATTATAAAATATAATTTACATTTTAATATATAATATATATATATATATATATATATATATATATATATATATATATATATATATTAATTTATATAATATTATAATATATATTTTAATACATATAATATTTTAATCTGTTAGCCTATATATTATAAATTACATAATATGTATTTTAATTTATATAATATTTTAATATGTTATGACATGAAACATCTAAAACATGAATATCACTATTTATTATAAAATATATAATATATATTTTAATTTATATAATATTTTAATATGTTATGATATGACATATTCAAAACATCAACATTAATATCACTATTCATTTATTCTTCTATATTGGGAAATATAAATTTAAAAAATTATTTGTATTGTGATGGTGTAATAAGTGCTATATATGTTGTACAACCAATTAGAATTTGTTGTTATTGATTATGCAATTAATTTTAAATATTGAAATATGTGAAGGCAACAATAAAACTTGAAATGTATTAACCAATTAGAAATGAGAAAAATAAATATTTTTACTATATCAAAAATATATATTTATTTTCTTAAGTTAAACATTACATTTTACAAACAAATTTAAAATATAAAGCAAATTAATGTCAAATCAATAGCAAACTCATTGCTATAGTCCTGCTTTGGCACGGACTAATAATTATAAGAAGGTAATGTATATTCCATTACTAATGTATATTCCATTACTAGTTATATTTGTTTTTAAGTGTTTTAATAAATAGAATTGATGTTTCAATTTTAATTAATTCTATATAAATATGAAATTGCTATGAAATTAGTAAAAAACAACATATATTCAATTATTATTATTATTATTCAATTTAAAGCATAGTTATATATTCATATCATATACTAAAGAGTATAAGAGTATGTATATCTTTGGTGGAGGTCTTATGTTTAAGGCGAAGAAGCCAATGCCATCTATTTAAGACTATAGATCAATCTTGCAGTAATGATAGGAGCCGACATACAGTTCTCAAAGTTTGTTAGAGTCTTGGTTCTTGTATGTAGGTTTATGAACCATAAAAAGTATAGCCTCTTAAGGCAATTTCTTGTATAGAAAAGGATAAAAGATAGATTGGTAAGTTTTTAGTCTTCAAGACATGAAGAAAGCCCTTTCCTTTTTTGCGATAGGTAGAAACATGTATATTCAACCATATGAATATATTTTTTTTTCCAAGGGAAAATAAATGTTTGGTGGAGGTCATTCATAGGGTAAACTAAGACCTACACTAGCTAAAAAAGAGCATAATTGTCTACTACATTTAGATTTATCAACCTATTGTTTAGTGTACAAAAAGAGATGATAGTCCTTGCTAACAACCAACAACTTGAAATAAAAACTAGATAATATAAAACCATTCTTGAGTTAAGAGTAGGAGGCATGAAGCTTTCATCCATTGGTTGGCCCTTTGGTTCCTTAGTTTCCATAGGTTCTTCTTGAGCTACACCAGGAGGTCGGGGTCCTCATCTAAATAGATGCGATTAGATTGTGTGCTACAAATTTTCCATGCCATCTATTTGGAGTCCTCTTCCAATGCCATGGAGTTTGTGTTTTTGTCCTGACCCGAAGAAACAACAATTTTAATCCCAAACATAGCTTTATAGGTGGCTACAAATTTTCCATCTAACATGTCAATTTTATGGAGGATATCTTGTTGTTGCAAGTGTCTCTCCTTCATAACCTGGGTAATAAGGGGCTTGATCAACTAGTAGGTCTTAGTATTCTTAATAAATTTGTATCACATGGTCTATAAAATCCAAGGTCTTGAACCCATCCTTCAAATTCATCTTGAATCTCTTCATTGAATAATTTTTGTCTTTTCTTCTTGTTATTTCCTTTCATTTCCTCCAATTTTTCCTTTATTGAATTGGGGAACCTTGACAATAGAAACATGTTGTTGCTTGAGATTCTTTTTAAGTGGGGGTGACATACTTGGGCTCATCAGGGACAAGGGTTTTTAGGGTACAGGATTTGGCCTTCCTTTTCCCACTTTCCACATCCATAAGATTGTTATTTTTGGTCATTGTAACAGAAAAATTAAACAGAATTCCACCATAGCTATCTCTTAGGATCCCAAGGGAAGTGGTGAGACTATTGAGACATGGTTGGTCAAATGAGGCCTCTTCCCACAACTCATAGTAGTGCATATATATCCCAAACCTTGGTAGGTGGAAATCCCAATGAGCTCACTTGACTATACTTAAAAGACCAACGCCCAAATACAATAACAACTAGTGCATTTGGAAGGAGAGGACCTTGACTATCACCTTTAGCTCGTCCAGTCAGTCCTGTAATCCTTTTATCTACAATTGACATCCTCAAAATGTTAAAATCATTCAATCATAGATAACCTGTTACCTTGTGAGCTTTCATGATGCAAGGTATCATTTCTCAAGCTAGTGATCTAAGCATCAATTGCCATTAAAAGAGACACTTCAGCCATGATCCAAATGGAACCCACCTTCCTTTCCCTTTTATTCATTGCACATGTATATATTTGCATGTTGGTGACTAGACAACATGTGGGGTGTGTTGTATCCCCAACCCTTAACACCGTCCATGTGACATATATTCAATTATTAATCATATCTATTTTTCAATGTTCTAATTAATATAATTGTTATTTAATTTTAGAACTATTTCATTATATTAAATAATAAATAATGATGAAAAATGTTTTAATACAATAAGGTAGCCATATTCTTTATGAATTCAATACCTGTTTATAAACAAGTGAAAATAGTAGCAAAGTTGCTTATACCTACCTCTTGGGAATGTTTTAAGATAATAATTCTATATAGTTCAAAGGTGAAGGTCTAGTAAATCCTTTATTTGTATATGGTTGCAATTTGTACCTATATATAGTCAATTTTTTAAGTGCATTCAGATCTATTGAATAAGTTATATATAAATTTGATATATATTGTACAAAGTATTCAATTTCATGATAAAGGTAAATGCATCTTTTTATATGTAGCTTTAACAAGAATCACAACATATAACTAGAAGAAAATACATAACAAACATTAACAAGAACTTGAGAGTAATTACTCCGATAAACAAATTAACAAGAACTTGAGAGTAATCACTCCAATATTAATCACATTTGTCCTTGGAAATACATGCTACACATAAGAAATTGTAAAAACAAAATAAACAATCGATGTGAACAATGTCCATCATTGTTACTTAGACAAAAATGTTGATCATGAACACATATATTAATATATAAAAGAAAATACAGAGTAGGTATTCAAAAAGAGCGAGTACGCATAGACAGAAAAATAACTACAATGAGGAGAAAAGGGCACGAGACTAATACAAATAAGATGAAGATCTTAGGAAGCATTCCTAATAATCATGGAAACATTATTTGTTCTAAGGGTTTTGCATGATAAAAGAATGTGCAAACAAATCAAAAGAAATAGAAATTGCAAACTTGTTCCATGTGGATTGCATGTTGGACCATTGATGAGCATTTGAAATTGAAATAAAATCTAACAAATTAATTTAGTAACTTTCATCTCCATGAGTAAATATTCCGTATTGTGCTAAAATTTTGAAAAGATATTTCAATATTCGACTAAATTTCTAATCAAAATTATGCTAAAGGTTAATACAACACACACTAATTTGTAAAAGGGAAAGTAGTAAATCCGTGGAAACTTGTCCATTAATGTTATTCAAACAAATAACAACACATAAAAATATATTAATAGAGAATGGACATTTGAAAATCGAATATTAACAAGGGATGCAAAATAATTACACAATTTCTAGATCCATGCCTAAGCATTCCAATATCGTGTTAAATATTATGCTAAATTTCTAGTGTTTTGATGATCCTTCATTTGCTTCTGTTTCTTCAAGGCAAAAGCACACGTTGGGAATGCAATAAAAAATTCATCTAGCTGTCGAGTATATGCAACCATTAACCAACCATGAACATCTAATTTTTAATTTTTCAAAGGATATTTTGAAGTTCAAACGTTTTCACCAAATGATTATTTTTTAACTAACACAGATTTGATCAAGTGATTCAAATTCTTACAGCGAAATATGACAACACTATATATAGTCTTATTAGTGACTCTGCATCCATATGCCAAATTTGATATCCCTGCAATTGACAATGAAATTGAATGTTAGAAAACATTGAATGAATTGAAAAATTGAAGTTGTGAAGGATCTTGGTAGAACAATCCTTTGAAACACACATTTTTTGTTTGAATTTATTTTTGCAAAAATTAAACAAGGAAAATCTCATACTGTGACAATTTCCTCTACTTCAGCTATTGTATTGTCTTGATTGAGTATAAATTTTTCATGAATGGTAAAGTCACACACCATGTAGATGGCTTTAGAATTGTCTTTTGGGTAATCTTCATATGATAAAGTTGTCAATTTTGGCAAAATCTTTCTGAAGATGTCATGTCTAAGAGAACATGATACTTTTTTATATTGTGTGTTGATTATGATGAACTTCAACCGATGTGAATAATTGAAAGGGGTTTCAGCCTGACATTTAGCACAATGCAACATTGTTCCTTGTATTGATCCAAAATTTTCTCTTGCTAAGTTGCATTTTGAACATATAGGCTGAAAATGATTCAAATACATGTTTTCTATTGTCAATGTGCCTTGAATCTATTTGGTATTGGTCAATGAAAGTGCTAGTCAATAGTTTTTTAATAAAAAGCATGTACGATATAACATATTTTTAGATAGTTGCAATATTTTACCTAGTTTATGCACCCGAGCAACAATTTTAGATCATCAAAAGGATTCTTTTGTCTTAATGGTGCAATGAATGTTGATTGGCATGTGTGTAGTATATTCAATACTGCTTCTTTTTGTTTCACAATGTTTCTGAATAACAAGATGGGAAATTATTTTTTTGAAATATGATCTTCAATGGAGGCAAATTCTGCTGCAAATGTTGGAAATAATCGTAGTTGCACTTTAAGAAAGACACATTAATTTTCTGTTTTTGCTATAGAAAGTAAATGAAAGGAAAATAAATCTTTTTGTAAGCTAAATGTTTGAATGTAAATGGCATTACCATTTCCTATCATTTTTTGAATTGCCATATTTGATTTCCAAGGTATATTGTGCACCTAATTTCTTTGCAGTGGTGACAATTGCACCTATTGTTCCAAGTACATATTATTCTGTTGTTTCTAAAAGTATTTTGATTGATGTGTTTGGTATACATTTGTATTCCTAAAAAACAAGTGCTATGTTTTCTATGATAGTGTGTTGATCCACTAAAAAAATACATTCGACTTCACCATGATCATAATTGGTTTTGGATGTAATTTTGAAATTTGTAATACAAATACCTTTTCCTAGTAAAAGTTTTGCTTGATGTTGTTCGATGAGATCAACATAAACATTCAAGGTTATT
>ML777418.1:478381-546264 GCA_009831015.1 Picea engelmannii
AATTTTTTGGCCATTTTTGCATAGTTTTGACCCTTTTGCTGTGCTGTGGAGTTAATCCTTGTGCCATGAACGACTGTTTTTCTGTGTTGACGATGCAGAGTTCTTGTCGCCCTGTGCGGACGAAATTTCAGTGATAACACTTGCAACTAGTCAGCTCTTCAATACTAACTGGGATGGAAGGTGTTGGTTTGTTCCTATACATAGAAAGCAAATACAAGTTAGCAAACAAACACTGGAAATAGATCTTTGAGTTCATATTTTACAATCTTTGCCTTTTTCTTTCTATTCTAATGTTGGTCTTTCATTTTGTTTTCCTTCACTTCTTCTTTCCATGTTGTTGTGGGTCAAAGAATATTTGTTATATTAGGGAAAACATCTAGAGAATCTAAATATATAGCATGAATAAATTTGTATGTTAGAGAAGTGAAAGAGACAATATAGTTAAATTCAAAAAAATATTTTTGAAATCAGGTAAAGGGGATAATTTCAAGTGAACAAATTGATTAGCAAAGTTGAATTTATAATAAAGGAACCAATTTCAAGTTGCTGGTAGCTTCGTGCGGACTACCAATTTCTGAAAGACACATAAAAAAGATCAACCATCTAGGAAATGGAATATGAAAATTAAATGAAGTATGAAAGTAGCCTAATATGGATAAAATAGATATGAATGTCTTGTCTATGGGGACATTATTTGAGAAAATGCCCCTCTATGCATCCCAAACATTTCATAGGTCCTTTCCATTACGCCTTTGACCTTTCTTCCACTACATCTGCTGGCTTGTTTCCACTTTGCAATGGAAATTTCTGCTAGAATCTACTATGTGTTGGGTAACTTGGCTTATAATTATTTTCCTAGTTCCTATACTGCTGAGGATTAAAACCTTTCTTCTTTTGATCAAATTTCTCCTTTCTCTTTCCTCTCTAGGCCTTGTTGAATTCTAGTTTACGCTTGTCTTGCTCATAACAATAGTTTTCATTCTAGATTGTCTCTTTAAGGGTCTTAGGCTCATGAAATTCAATCATATCCTGATAGGATTGAGAAAGTCAATTGAGAAAGTATTGAATTTTCACTTTCTCATATATGATATATGGAACATATCTCAATAGTTCCAAAAATCTATTTGCACACTCATACATGGTTGACTGTCCCAATTTCAACTCATAAAAGTATTTGACCTTGCCATCATAATACCGCTCTGATAATTATTTATGTCATAAGTATTTCTTAAATTGCTTCCATGTGACCTTCTTTTCACTAATATTCTTCATGTTCTTAAGGTCTCCCCACCAATTGATGCTCTACCATTCATATTAAAAATGGCCACTCTTGCCTTCATATTCCTAGAGTAATTATGCACCTGAAAGTATTTCTTTAATCCAAGAATCCATGCTTCAAATTCTTCACCCGTTTTCACCTCACCATCAAAGGTAGGTGGCTTTACCTTCCAGAACTCCTCCCGTAGAAAATATTTGGAATGCTAATTTTTATATTTACAAGAAGTAGGCTTGGTACCATTGGTGAATGATTCATCATAAGAAGTTACATCCTTGTCAAATGAGTTTGAGTGCTAGCACCGTTGAACCTTTTTCTGCAAGTAATTTTACCTATGTTTCTTGAGATCTATCTTTGGTGTAGTTGTTTATGAATTTCTATCAAACTATGAAGGAAGGAAGAATTTAGCTCATTCTATTCTTATTGAGCTCTTATTATCTTTTTGTTATCAACCCAACAACTCTGAAGTTATTCTTTCAACCTCGATATGGTTTTTTCCATGTTTGGGGGAGTCTCAACATATCTTCTTTCATCAGATTCATTTTCTTGGTAGTGTTGTGATTCTTCCATGGTGACACTTTACTGATTTCCTGTGAATATATGAACACTATTATCTCTCTCTCTCTATTGGAACAAAGAAAACATCAAAACTACTACCATTCCATTTCACTAAGCCCATACAACCCCTAGTGCAGTAATCTTGGCTCTGGTTCCTGGCCCATGTTGGTCTAGTGTTTGAATCAAGCTTTGATAATTTTTCCTTTGTGGTCTATCGCTAGCCCATGTAGGTCCAATGTTTGAACCACAAATTTGATACTATTTTGTAACACACCTGACCCCCTAAACACTCTTAGGATGGTGGGGTGATTCAAATTTAGTTTAATCTAATTTGAATTACAGATATGATACCAATTTAGATATACCCCCATTACGAGATAAGAGAAAAATGAACACTTTTTATTTATTTATTTACCATGGAAATGATGAGTCCACCTTTGGGGATATTTTTTTTATTTTCCAATATATCCATTGATAAAATCTCAACTCTAATTTCATAGGTCGATTTTTCTCCTTGAGAGCTTTCCAATGACTATTTTCTTTCTCAATTTTGAGCTCAGAGTGAAAGTTATGGCCTTCTAAATTTCTTGAGCACTTTTCTACTTCCTTACGTTAGTGTTGTTAGACACGTAATCCTTTGTGGTTGTGTTACTTGTAACATTAATGTAAATATGAATAGTCATAGGTGATAGGAAGTGTCATCTGTTATGGAAGACAAACAACCATTTTATTTGTATTTATTAACCTATTTAGTTAATGCAAATACATCAAGTGTGCAATTATCTTTTTTTCCATCCCTGGCATGACAGTGGTATTAGAGCCAACACCACTAAATCCATGAGTAGATTCCCTGCCCTGACATTTTCCCAATATGTTGAAACACCCTCGTCTGTCCCTCTGCCCTCTGCCCTCTACACTCTAGTCATTTCAGTGTGGATACCAGTTGTCTCTCTGCATATTTTTCTGGTTATTTCTCCATGTGTCAATATGCCCACTAAAATCTCTCATTTTTTCCAGCACGCGTTCACGAATTTCCCTACACGAAACCATAGATTTCTAGGTCGAAGCCTGTGAGATCCTGAACTTTCGGTGCACCTTTCTCTACCCTATAATCCCCATGACTAGTGATTTGTTGAGCCAAATCCTAACGTGATAGCTCAAACTCGTGATAAAGAACAAGACAAAACCAATTACATTGATTAGCGATAGTTCTAGGGTTCAATTTCTTAGTATCAACAATGCTAGAATCAACCTGTGACCTATCCATTTTACTCTTCACTCTCACACCAGTTCACTATGATTTCTTCTTTGGTATCATACTCACACACACTGGTATCGTTCGATTGCTCACTGGTATCTTTCCATTGAAAATCCTTTTGATTATGCTTCACATTATTCACATTCATCGCCTTCTTTCTCTTGAGTTTAGCACTGTTATAGAGAGTTAAAATTGAAATAGATCTCCTCGTGCTTTACTTAATTGATCTCCTCAAACACTTCAGCAAGAGAATACATTGAAATTTATAGCCCAAAATTAGGGTTCGTGTCCCCCAAGGAGCAGTGCACCATTTGAGTATCGAAGATATGTATAAGTAAGCTTGGGGCGAGGCATTTCACTAGCTAATGTGCTCTCACAGACTCTCACATCCGACCAATCCTTTGTTTGATTGAACAAATGCCTTTGTACACTTCAATCATCTTTATTTTGATTGAACTTGGGTTCCTCTTCTAGAGCATCGGCCCTAAGATCTACACTTGTTACCACTACCTGTATATCAACCACTCTCATTCAATTTTGGCTTTGTCGAACCTTTTTATCACACCCATATCACCTCAATGATACTCTCTTTTTTGATTCAACCTGTAGACGTAGGTATGCGAAGTTCCAATATTGCGGATCGAATCTACTATATAGGATCTGAAAGTCCTAAACAACCATGATTGAGATTTTCAAGTTTGCAAGATCACTACGAAGGCAATAGACCAATAGGCTTTGAAAATTCTCAGAGGATTTGTTTTCAAACATGGGTGCACTCCAACGCACAACCTTCAATGCGTGCATTTGAATTCTATGGAATTGTAATCATCAACCACTAGAACAATGAGTAACGAGATCAAAGATAACTTCCAATAACAACCAATATTTCTTTCTTTCATATGACTAGTAAGAAATGAAAGGGCCCATAAAGAAGAAATTGAGAGGAAAAGGGGGGAATCATCACGAAAATGAATCCATGGACTGCAGAGTTCCATGGCAGAATATCAAAGAAGAAATACAGAGTCAGAAAGAAGATAGAGATAAAACCTCAGAATCAACCGAAGGTAAAACACCTATTCATTATGTTGTTTCCTATTTCATTATAGGAGTAACTAAAGATCTATTTAATACTTCATTTGCTTCTTGGGGAGATGCATGGCTTCTTGACACAGGAACAACCTCCCAAATGGCGTTTCAATGAGATTTCTTTGAAGAATTTGATGACAATGTAGATGGCATAGTGTACTTTGCAGATAGACCAAGTCAAACCTTCAAGAATGGGCACCATCGGGATTAAGTTGCTTGGACTCATGGAGTTTCTTCTGCACAATGTACTCTATCTTCTAGAGTTGCAAAGGAACTTGTTGTCCCTTGTGCACATCAAACAACAAGGCCACTTTGTTCATATGTTCGGTGGAAAAGTTGAAATAAGGAAGGATTCTGACAACATGGTTGTCATGACTGGAATAGAAGATGGAACACTGCTGAAGTTGAATGAGACATCTTCCCATACACACACTGTTGCATACCTCTCTCATCATGACTCATGTATAATTCCATCTAGTATTTTGTGGCATGCTAGATTCAACCATATTAATTATGACAATCTTCATTTTTTGAGAAAGAATGGTGTTTCTGGTTTGCCTACTATTCCTAGAAAATTGAAGCAATGTGATGCTTACATCCTTGGAAAACACAACAAACAACTCTTTCATGATTCCACTTCCAGAGCATGTAGAAATCTTGAACCAATTCTTTTTAATTTATGTGGCCCTATGTTTGTTCCTTCTGCAAATGGAAACAAATATATCATGACTTTTATTGATCATTACACCATAATGTGTTGGGTGTACTTGCTGAAAGATAAATCACAAGCTTTTGAAACTTTTAAAAATTTTCATATATGGATTCAAAATGAAGCTCAGGCTCGTATTGGCTCTCTTAGCATTGGCAATGGAAGAGAATATACTTCTAATTAATTTTAAATCTACCTTCGCCAACATGGGATCAAACATCAAACCACAGTTCCATACAATCCCCAACAAAACAGTGTGGTTGAACGAATGAACATGACACTCTTAAACATGGTTTGTGTAGAGTTTTAATGACAAAAATTAGCAAGCTAAAATTTCTGTCAAACACTTAGCAACGTAGAGATAATTGTCTTGCATGAACTTCATAAATGCCTCACACTCACATTCAGAAATTACCATAAACATAAATACTCATTGCTAAGCAAATATGCAGTGTAAATAAACACAATGGACAACAACTCATAAAACTTAGAAATTTAGGAAAAAGCCACAGAAAACCCCAATGTGGGGAAACCCAACGAGAGAGAGAGAGATATTATTATTAAACTTCAGGAAAGTACATAAAAAGAACAATAACACTTTTCCAGTGAAGAGAAAAACCACTTACAACACAAGAACAATCCCCCACAAATCTGTGTTGAAAACCATGCCACAGTCCGTAAAACTGTACGGATTTGATGAATGTTGGCACCTCAAAATTTGTGCCACAACTGGAAGCTGTACCTTGCCTCCTATACGATGGTCCTTCAGAAAATTCTTCAAGGTATTCCTCAAAAACCGTGCCCAAACTTACCTCAATTTCCATGCCTCAAATATGATGTTGTACGACCTGTACGGATCCGTCCAGTACGACCTGTCCCAACAAATAACACCGCAACAAATAAAAATAGAAAATTCCTTAGGATTTGTGCCCTATCTCTCTTGGGAATTGTGCCCTTCTTGCTGTTCACTTTCCTCTCTCAAGCTCTCTCGAAAATCTCTCTCAATCTCCTCTCGATGTGTCTTGCACACTAACCAATGCATTCTTTTATAAATCTGAAAATGATATTTTCCCTCCAAAGTGTCTTTTCACCTTCCCCAACCCTAAATCCAAAGGCCAAGATTAGATTTTTCCTTTTTCAAGATCAAGGGTCATGATCCATTCCCTCCAAAATGAATCACTTGAAATATTAAAGTGATTTCACTTTATTACATAAGTGCTTTATGAAATAAAGTCACTTTAAAATTAGAAGGTACACTTTATTAAAAAGTCACTTTAATAAAAGAACCACTTTACAACTTTATAAAACAAAGTTAACTACCTAGTAGTGTAAACATAAGGTAACATCCACATTCAAGACAAAACATGTGGAGTACCTCCCGAGCTAAAAATCTAACACTCCCTCTTAGCGAGGGATGTACTCGCTACCACCTCCATCATCTGGTCCCATCACACTGTGCTCTGTAGGAGCTCCCTCTGAACCTGGAGCCATCCTCAACACCTGCACAAAACTCTAACTAGAAGATCTTCTCCTGACAACATCCTGGAACCCTGAGCTCACTTCATCCTGAGCATTGGTTCGATCAACCTGGCTGAGCCTTCTGCCAGTGCTTAGAAGAGACTCACTCTCTTCTCTCAGAATACAAGACTGAATCCTTGGCACCATCGCAGTCTCATGAGCCTCCTCATGCTCCTCACCCAACGCTAAATCATACACTGAAGGTTGTCCTCTCAACATATATAACCTGTCCACTCGGTTACCGATCAGCTGCAGCTCTACCAGGTCCACTCCCTTACTGTAGATAAAGACATGTTCCCCCTTGAATAATACGTAATATCCTACATCCTCCAAGGTTGAGACTGAGAGCAAGTTACCCCTCTACCCTGGAACAAAGAGAACTCCATCAAGCTCCAAGAATCCCCCAAACTCGAGTTCGAATCTAACACTCCCAACTCCACGTACAACTCTCACCATACCACCTTCATTTACCACATGTCGGCCAGGACCAATCTCTGTGAAATTTAGGAATACTCGCCAGATTCCCGTCATGTGGCAAGAGGCTCCACTATCCACAATCCATTTGATATTACCTCCAAATCCTCCTCTGCTGACACTGGAAACTAGGGTCACAAAATAAAATTCCCTATCGTACTTTGAAGCAAAGTCCTCCATGGCTGCTGTAGCAGTTGTCTCAGGTCCCTCTAGTTTCTTCTTTTTCTTCCTCTCAGGACAACAAGAGGCAAGGTGCCCCAACTAGTTAAGACAATAACATCTGAATTTAATCAAGTCCCTTCTGGAACTTCCTTTCTTCTTGCTCTTTGCAATAAGAGCAACGTTCTTATCAACTCCATCTGTCTTCTGTTCATTGCTTTGAGATATTTCTTGGATCTCCTCTTGAGTGAAATCATTCCACAGTCTGCTCCAATCTGGTATATGCTCACGTCCCACCACACACTTCATGGATACTTCCCATTATTTGGTGAAGCCATTTAAGGCTATCCTCACCAACTCAGAATCCGTTATGACCTCTCCAACAACAACCAACTCATCTTTTACTTGAGCTACCTAGTTAAGATAAGAAGAGACACTCTCCTCCTTACCCATCTTGGTATCATGCAGCTTATCCTTCAAGGCCATCTTCCGGTTCTCATTCTTCGCCTCAAATAAGTTCTTAAGTGCATGCCACATCTCCTTGGTAGTCTTTTTCTCAGTCAAATGTGGGATAAGGTGATCCTTCACCCCATCTAGAATAATCCTTTGAGCCTTGGCTTCCTTGACCTCATGCAAGTCCAAAGCAACATGATCTGCTGCGGGAGATGCCACAACAGAGTTGACATAGTTATAAATTTTGTTCTCCTTGAGAACAACTAACAATCAGACCTTCCACTGCAAATAGTTGGAAATTCCATACAACCGATCCTCATATCTAATGCTTGCAGCCATATTCCCTGTCACAACTCAAGGAAAACAATCACACCCTTTCCTTCTTCAACTTTTACCAAAAATCACACAGCCCACTGTCACTCAGAGACAAAGCTATGATACCATGTAGATTTTTAATGACAAAAATCAACAAGCTAAAATTTTTGTCAAACACTTAGCAACCTAGAGATAACTGTCTTGCATGAACTTCATAAATGCCTCAAACCCACATTCATAAATTACCATAAGTAGAAATACACATTGCTAAGCAAATATGTAGCGGAACTAAACACAATGGACAACAACCCATAAAAATCAGAAATGTAGGCAAAAGCCAGGGAAAACCCCAATGTGGGGAAACCCAACGAGAGAGAGAGATATTATTATTCAACTTCAGGAAAGTACATAACAAAAACAATAACACTTTTCCAGCCAAGAGAAAAACCACTTACAACACAAAAACAATCCCCTAAAAATCTGCCTTGAAAACCATGCCACAGTATGTACATCTGTACGGATTTGATGAATGTTGGCACCTCGAAATTCATGCCACAATAGGTAGCTGTACCTTTCCTTCTGTACGACCGTCCTCCTTCATAAAATTCTTCAAGGGATGGCTAGGAAACCGTGCCCAAACTTGTCTAGGTTTCCATACCTCAAATCTGCTGCTGTATGGCTTGTACGGATCTGTACAGTATGACCTGTCCCAACAAATAATACTGCAACAAATCAAAACATAAAATGCCTCCTTGGGATTTGTGCCCCAACTCTCTTGGGAATCGTTCCCTTCTTGCTGCTCACTTTCCTCTCTCAAGCTCTCTTGGAAAATCTCTCTCAATCTCATCTAGATGTGTCTTGCATACTACCCAATGCATTCTTTTATAAATATGAAAATGACATTTTCCCTCCAAAGTGTCTTTTCACCTTCCCCAACCCTAAATCCAAAGGCTAAGATTAGATCTTTCCTTTTTCAAGATCAAGGGTCATGATCCATTCCCTCCAAAATGAATCACTTGAAATATTAAAGTGATTTCACTTTATTACATAAGTGCTTTATGAAATAAAGTCACTTTAAAATTAGAAGGTACACTTTATTAAAGTAACCACTTTACAACTTTATAAAAACCTATTACAAAGTTAAGTGCCTAGTAGTGTAAACATAAGGTAACATCCGCATTCAAGACAAAACATGTGGAGTACCTCCCGAGCTAAAAAGCTAATAGTTTATTCCATGATGTTTTTCAAGAATGTTAAATTGATGTTTTGGGATGATGCAGTTCTATGTGCAGTTTCTTGTTGAGATTTTATGTAATTTCAAAAGTTATTTCTAAGTGTAACTGTATTGGTTATTCCTAAGTATAATTCTATATAACCTCTTTTAGAGTATAAATAGAGGTTATATCGAGTCATTTTGATCACTCATTGAATACAAATACAAGAGAGTAGTACAGACTTATCTAGGAGGCTATTCTTAGTTCGTGTCTAGGTCTCTTTGGTCTTGATTTCGTGAAAGAACATTGTATGAAATTGTACATGTTGGAGGAATCTATACCGAGGAAAGTTTTCAAGGTTTTCTCCCCGTTGAGGGTTTTCATGAAGATATATCTTGTTGTTCTGTGGATATCTATCTTTCAGTTGTGATCCTTTTGCATATTAAATAATAATATATAAATACAATATCATCTCTCTTGAAAAATCAACATGGTATCAGAGCGGGACCATGCCCAACTCCCTCACAGGAGGGCCTAGGAAAATAAGAGAGATAGTTATGTTTGGATTCAGTGGGATTGATCTGAATAGTGAGAGAGATGGGAGAAATGAAGGAATTAATGTCATGAGCAGTGGCACCTACCGCTGCAAAGTTGGCTCCATGCCCAAAATCTAAATCCACCGACTGTAAATATGGACTCAGAAACAAAAATCCCATCATCGTATCTTCAAAGTACAATGGATACGCCCTCGTCAAAGAAACGCCTTGGGTGTAATAAATATGGAAAATGAAGTGCACGTTATAATTCTTCCCAGGACATAAAATCTGGTAGTCTGGTGCATTTGGTTAGTTCCAGTAATTTCTTTTCTCTTATGGGATATGTGGAAGGCATGGAAGAGGAGGGTGTTGTCCCTTGACCAAGTTTTGGGAGTTTCTTGGTCATGTTGACCTATTTTGGAACTTCGACAGCCTGTCGAAGGATGAGTGTTGGCCCTTGGATATGGAAGCAAGAGAAGATCGAGGAAGAAAAGGTTAAACGCAAACTACGTGGAATACACAGTGACTGGCACTAGGTCGAAGTAAGAAAAAGAGAAGAAAAACTGGAGCGAAGTGCGGAAAAGCTATCCGTTGGATGGGGAGATCAAGGATGATAGATCAAAAAGGGAGATGGATCGAGGAAAACTCAGAAAGCGGGGAAAGACACCATTACCACCGTGCAGAAAGAAAGGAGAGACAGGCTGGCAAAGCCCGAGAAAAGTGGGTCAAGTTGACCTAGGGTTTTAGACACCTAGGGTTTTGGTAATTAGGGTTTTGACACCTAGGTTTCGACCTAAGGTTGTCGGTGATGGACTATAATGTATAAATAGAGGTCGAGAGGACCTAGGTAAGGTCAATACTATTGTTGGGCATTGATATTGGATATTGTTGATTGAGAGATTATTGTACTGTGAGAGAGGGAGTGCTGAGAGCAAGAGCTTCCTGGTATTGTAAGATCTTTAGCTGTGTGCGAGGATCAAACCCTGCAGCTGGGTGCACAGGACGATAGAGGAAGAGAGAAGAAGAGAGGAGATCTGCTGGCTAAGAGCGTAGATCAGAACTGTAGGCATTATCTTAATATATTATAAGCACAGTTTTGTGGACGTAGCCCTAGAGAGAGGGTGAACTACGTATACCTTGTATTGTGTGTGTGATTTATGCTTTGATCTTTGTTGCTGTTATATGGTTAATTTCATTACTGTGTTAGATCAGATCTGTGACTTTGCAGGATAGATCTAGCTTGATAAGTGTTGATGCATATGGAGTTATTGTTGTACTTGATCCACTTGACATTCCTTTGGTTGTAGACATCTTTGTCCTGCAACCCCCTCATAGCTTCTTCGAGTGAGACTGCATCTACTTCGCAGGTGTTGCTGAAAGGGCCAGTAGATAGGGCTTGTTGGTGCACTCTTGGAGTGAACCTTGGGTCTGCCCCTGTGCCAAAAAATAGTTTCGTTGCCGGGACAAGAATCTTCATGAGGGAATGTCAAGGTGGTTCCCATCAAAGACAAAGATTCAAAAGTGGATAGAATATAGAGAGAGGGACTTCGCTGAAGCCCATAACAAGAACCCTAAACTGAGTACTAAAGATTGGCTACAAAGATACATTTTCACCGACATTCACGATATTTTCTTTGGAGGAATCCATCAGGAGCTACACGAGTGGTTGGCTAGATTAGCTGATACACAGTTTGAGATCAGATCTAGACCTCCTGTGGCTTGGACATCGACGCTGATACAAAGGGTTAAGAGAGTTGATAATGCTGTATCCAGAGCCGTAGATGATTGGTTTGATAGTACCATTAGAGGGTATATCACCGAATTTGCTGTTGACAGAGTAGAATCTTATAGCCAAGCCAAGAGATACTTTTTCAAAGGACCCAGAGGGAAATTTTTGCATTTTCTGAAGTTAAGAATTATGATTCTCTTGCATGAAAACCACATCTTGAAGATACAGTAGATTGGCTGGATCTGAAAAGGCTAATGTTCAAAAATTCAGACAACGATAGTGACAAAGAAGCTGGACATATGCGCAGTGGAAGAGTATTCATAGGGGTTCACCTTGAGAACATGTTTAAGAAAAACTACGGAGAAGAGGGTTTCTATAGTGGGGAAGAGGTAGATCTGACAGACGAAGAACATTCAGAACCCACCGAAACAAAAGAAGGGGAAGCTGAAGAACTTCGCCAAAGCGAGCTAGAAATCCGAGGAGTGCAACTACTGAAGTAAGTAATAATGACCATCCTATTGTTTTAGAAATATTAAACCATCAGAATAGTCAAAATCACCAGAGTTTGCGGAGTACCATTACTAGCAGTTCAATGTCTACTCAAACAGGAAACCTAGGCAGCTCCATGGTAGTTGAGATGAGGCTCCCTATCTTTAGAGGAGATGGATCTGAAGATCCTGATCAACACTGGTTTCTATGTGAGGCCGTATGGAACATTAAAAACATTACCGACGAAGCTATTAAAAGAAACCATTTTAGCACCACATTGAGGGATCGTGTGTTAAGCTGGTACATGAAGCTTGGCCAAGGAATTGCGTAGCCTAAGCCACTGAATGAGATCAAGAACGCGCTAGTTGCAGAGTTTAAGAAACCTAAGTCAGAGTCACAATGTATCACAAAACTGAAAGAGATCAAGCAAAAGGTCGTCGAAGCTGTTTGGGAGTTTGATCAAAGATTCAAAACCTTAACTGGAAGATTGAATTTTAAGATCCCAGATGAACAGAAAAAGGAATGGTTCATCGCTACCCTTCTACCACATATTAGATTTCCCTTGATGTAGCAGAAGATTGCATCACAGGAAAAATATTTGGAGATCGCCATGAAGCTTGAATCAACACCTATGGGAGAATCTAGCTCATGCATGAGCCAGATCCTGAGCCAACTGACTAGTTTGTCTCTGCAGGTCGAAGATATGAAGAAGGACAAGGGGAAGGACAAAAGAGAAGATATTTGGTGTGTAAGATGCAGATCCAAAGGTCATGATAAGGAACACTGTCCCTTGTTTCATGAATATTTAGCCTCAGGAGCACCAAGCCCCTTGAAGAAAGTTAACCTACTCTGGTGCGAAGTATGCAGAAACCGACATTGCCCTGGTGAGTGCTACTATATGCAGAAGTATGTTCAAACACCCACAAAATTGTATTGCACATTCTGTAAGTTTGTAGGGCATAATGACAGAGATTGTAGGGCCTTTGACCTGATGCATGAAAGATCAAGAGACATATACAAGATCCAAGGTGAAGTTCACCAAGAAGGAAACAATGCACAGTACAATTCCCCAGGAAGAGGAACTTTCAATCCTCGCGGTGGATATAGAGGACGAGGATGAGGAGGAGGTATGAGTCAAGGCCGAGGAAAAATAATCTGTTACAACTGTGCACAACTAGGACATCTAGTGAGGGACTTCCAGAACCCTTGCACCACTTGTAGTTATTGCAACTCCTTCGAGCATGTTATTGAATACTGCCCTGTGTTGCTAGCCAAGATTCAGGAAAGACGAGGACCCCAACAGAACCCTCAAGTACAACTAATATATGTTGAGCCTCACAAAACAAACTCTAGAGTCATTGTTATTACTCAAGGAGGAGCTGCTACAGGAGAGGATAGAACAATCCAAAGAAAGATCGCATAAGATTCAGGTATCAGGAAAGCTGCAGGGAAGACTCAGGCTTTTGATGCAAAGAAAGAAAGACAAATCTTTGAGGAAGCGAGACATGAGTTCAAGAGAGACCAAGGGTCCTCATCAAAAACACGACCTGAAATAAAAGAGTATGGAATGCCTCAAGCATTTGACCAGTCAACTGCACATAAAGAAGGAAAAGAGGTAAGTAAACTCATCGAATTTTTGTACACTTGTCTTAAGTTAATTTAGGATGGGAATGCTGTGCAAGAACTACATAACTTAATCAAGAAATATGAGCTAGAGAAGATAGACCCCTTACTGAATAATTTAGTACACCAAACTGTCAAGAAGAGAATAACAAATAAAGAATTACATCTGAATGCTCAGATAGGAGAATATGATATAGACTATGTGGTCCTCGACTTAGGATCGAAGGTCAATGCCATGCTGAAGAAAAATTGGGCATTAATGGGAAAACCTAAGATGATCTATTCCCCTATCATACTTCGCATGGCTAATCAACAAGCTGTCATCCCATTTGGATGATTGGAGCATGTCCCTGTGGACATCGACACGGTTAGAACCTTTGCAGATTTTGAGGTAATTGAAATTGTTGATGATAGTTTCCCTTACCCCGCATTGCTTGGAATCGATTGGGCCTTCAACAATTCTATTGTTGTTGATTTGAAGAAAATATGTATGACCTTTGAAAGAGATGGTCTTAGGGTCATTGCACCCTTAGATCCATATGAGGGTCAGTGTTACACAGATCCCATAAGAGAAGAGGACCATGCATACGAATTGGAAAACATCTGCAAACTAACAGCCAGACAACATGATTATACCAATCCTACAACCGATGGGAATCTGAGCTGGCGAAGTGACAACGTGTGTTCATAAGACTCGGAAGAAGCACTGGAGAACTAGTAGAACTAGATGTATGAAATATCTACTAGAAGATGTGCTAGATTAACCAGAGAAGCTCGCTGGATCGGCATAACAGTGAGTAAGTTACCCACATTCGATGGCCTGAACCCCATAGAAACCTTCCTTTCAGATTTTGAAACAAGTGTACCAACACAACAACGATTGTTGGAAATGGATGAGGCCATGAAAGCTACACCAGAAATATGGTGGGGATGCACAAAAAAAACATCACAGACTGGACACAATGCCGAACCTTGATGACAACACAATTTTCAACACAAGTAGTAAGCTGCGAAGTAAGGTATACTGTTCGAAGCTACCCAAAGGACCATACGTGAAGCTATGAAGAGGCTTGGAGCGATATTCCTCGAGAACAATGGGTGCACTGATTCATTAACATGCTATATACAACCCCTATCAACTGGTACCTTCAAGCGGAGCTACGCCTCATCACCACAGATTGGGAAGGCATGATTCATAATTTTTTTACCACCTTTTTATTTGAACGTGAATATCATTCAGTAGACCAAGCACTACATATTGTGAGGCATAAGGTATTCAAAGAGGCATCTAGCCTCCCTATGGAACACGAGGAGGATGAATGGACTGGGCCTCTCCAGAAATTGTAGACTTGCTATAACATCAATGCTGATGACGACGATGACCGGAGGAAGATCAACATCGTGGAGAAAGAGGCCAAAGAGATGTGGAGGGACCAAGAGTTGAACTACCATTTATTGGACAACCAATCAAGATCAGAAAGGTCAATATTGGAACAGAGGAGACACCAAATCTTGCCAATGTCGGAGATTATTGGGATGCTGCTACCATTGACAAGATTACAAATTTATTGCACGAATATCAAGACTTGTTTCCAACCAAGTTCATTGATATGAAGGGAATCAAAGGACCTATGGGAGAGATGAGAATACCTTTGAAACCAGACATGAAGCCAGTCAAGCAAAGACCCTACAGATTGAATCTGAAATACAAGGAAAAATTGAAGATTGAGCTCGACAGAATTTTGGAAGCAGGGATTATTGAACCTATCGAAGAATCAGAATGGATCAGCCCTATGGTGGTACAAGACAAGAAGACATGAGAAATCAGAATATGTGTGGACCTCAGGAAATTAAACGATGCCTGTCTGCATGACCCTTTCCCTACACCATTCACTGATGAAGTATTAGACAACGTGGGAGGCCAAGAGGTATATTCTTTTACAGATAGATTTTTAGGATACCATCAGATCTGGATTGCCAAGGAGGACTGCCATAAGACCACATTTGCAAAAGAATGGGGATCCTTTAATACACAATAATGCCATTTGGACTAAAGAATTCCCCAACCATCTTTTCCAGGGTGGTGGTCGAAACGTTCAAAGAATTTTTGCATAAATTTTTAGAAGAATATTTTGATGACTGGATTGTATTTAGTTTGTTGAAAAACCATATTGAATGTCTAAGGCTAATGTTGGATAAATGCAGGCAATGTCAAATTGCTTTAAATTTGAAGAAGTGCATCTTCTTCTCACCATTTGGAGTATTATTAAGCCATATTGTATGCAAGCAGGGATTGCTGGTTGATCCATCTAAAGTTGCAATTATAGTTGATTTTCCACCTCCTACTTCAGTTAAACAACTGCGCATTGCGCTAGGACACACTGGATATTACAGGAAATTCATTAAAGGCTATGCCCAAACCACAACACCAATGGAGAAGCTGCCGAAGAAGGACTACTAGTTTGGGTGGCCAAATGAATGCCAGCAGAGCTTCGACACACTGAAATAGAAGATGGTCACTGCGCCCATTCTGGTTTTTCCAGATTGGAGCAAGGAGTTTTATGTGCACGTCGATGCATATTCTATTGCACTAGGAGCAGTACTGGCACAACCAGGAACAAGAGACATTGATCACCCATTAGCCTTTTCTAGTAGGAAGCTATCCAGAACAGAAGTTAACTACACCACCACAGAGAGAGAAGGATTGGTCATGGTATATGCACTACAAAAATTTCACCACTACTTATTGGGGGGACACTTTAAAATGTTCATAGATCACTCTATGCTGAAATATCTAGTCAATAAACCAGTATTGGGGGGGCAGATATGCAGATGGCTCCTGCTATTTCAAGAATATGATTTTGAGATCATAGTTAAGCCAGGAAGAATGAACAAGGGCCCTGTCCACTTGTCAAGCTTGGAACATGGAGAAGAACCCACCAGTTTGGAGGATACACTACCAGATGGATAACTGCTTGTCATTAGAAATATTAATGACCACTTCGTAGACATCGTCCAGTTCCTGACAACATGGATAACACCTAGTGAGTATAAAATTCCCCAGAAGAAACAACTCGTGGTGCGCGCTGTAGAATTTTCACTGATAGATGGTCAGCTATACAATATGGGACATGATGAGATAATAAGAAGACGCATTATGGAGGCAGAGCACCTACTGATCCTTGCAGAAGCTCATGAAGGCATCGCAGGAGGACATTATGGAGGGAAAGCAACTGCGTAGAAGGTCCTGCGAGGTGGCCTTTGGTGGCCTACCTTATACAGAGATGCTAAGGATTATGCTAGATCTTATGATATATGCCAGAGAGTTGGAAAACCATTCCAAAGAGATGAAATGCCATTATCACAACAGATGACCCTACAAGCATTTGAAAAATGGGCCATTGACTTCGTGGGACCTATAAACCCACTAGAGAAGTGCACAAGAGCAAGGTACATCATTACTGCGACTGAATACTTAACCAGATGGGTTGAAGCAAGAGCAGTCAAGGAATATAGTGCAACTACAACTACGTGCTTTATCTTTGATGTCATAATAACCAGATATGAATTCCCTAAGACCCTTATGAGTGATCAAGGCACCCATTTCATCAATAAGAGAATGGAAGCCCTGACTGAAGAATTTTCAGTTCACCATCATAAGAGTACACCTTACCATCCACAAGAAAATGGCATGGTTGAAGCATTCAACAAGATCTTGGAGACAACATTGACGAAGGTTTGCAGTGTGAACAAGGACAACTGGGATTTAAGAGTACCAACAGTACTCTGGGCTTATAGAACCACTTACAAGAAATTAACAATGCAGACCCCTTTCAAGTTGGTTTATGGCCTTGAAGTTGTTGTCCCGATGGAATACTTGGTACCAAGCTTAATAATTGCTACATTTACAGACATGGATGATACTGGTGCTGTCCAGGAGAGGCTAGCATAGTTGGTTGAATTGGAGGAAGACTGATTCATTGTAGGATTCCACCAACAGGTTCAGAAAGAACGAGAGAAGGCATATCATGACAGACACATCAAGAAGAAGACATTCAAGCAAGGCGACTTAGTACTCGTATATGATAGTAAGTTCATAAGACAACCAGGGAAGTTCAGGACGCATTGGATCAGACCATAAGAGATCACCTATGTTATAGAAGGAGGAGTTTCACAACTGCTAACATTGAATGGAGAATGGAAGGAAGGATTGGTGAACGAGAGTCGGCTGAAGTTGTACTATGATAACCAGATGCCTCCCAACTCTCAGTAAAAACAAAAGGATAAGGGTCTAGGTACCAGGTGCAGTTGAAACTGGGTACCAGACATAGGAAAATACAGTCTGCACAACGTAAGAGAAGCGACACAAAGCAAAAAGTAAAGACTGCACTGTGCACTCCAAAGTCAAAGTAAAATAGAAAGATCATATCTGAAGTGCCTCAGGATGAGTCACAGGTGAGTGTTGGGGGCCTGTTGGCCCTTGGTTATGGAAGCAAGAGAAGATCGAGGAAGAAAAGGTCAAACGTGAACTGTTCGGAATACACAGTGACTGTCACTGGGTCGAAGTAAGCAAAAGAGCAGAAAAGCTGGAGCGAAGTGCATAAAAGCTAGCCGTTGGATGGGGAGATCAAGGATGATAGATCAACAAGGGACATGGATCGAGAACAACTCAGAAAGCGGGGAGATCCACCGTTACCACTGCGCAGAAAGAAAGGAGAGACAGGTTTGTGAAGCCCGGGAAAAGTGGGTCAAGTTGACCTAGGGTTTTGGTAATTATTGTTTTGACACCTAGGTTTCGACCTAAGGTTATCAGTGAGGGACTATAATGTATAAATAGAGGTCGAGAGGACCTAGGTAAGGTCGGTACTATTGTTGAGCATTGATATTGATTATTGTTGATGGAGAGATTATTGTACTGTGAGAGAGGGAGTGCTGAGAGCAAGAGCTTCATGGTATTGTAAGGTCTTCAGCTGGGTGCGAGGATCAAACCCTGTAGCTGGGTGCATACGACGATAGAGGAAGAGAGAAGAAGAGAGGATATCTGCTGGCTAAGAGCGCAGATCAAAACTGTGGGATTTATCTTAATATATTATAAGCACAGTTCTATGTACATAGCCTTAGAGAGAGGGTGAACCACGTATACCTTGTGTTCTGTGTGTGATTTATGCTTTGATCTCTGTTGCTGTTATATGGTTAAATGCATTACTATGTTAGATCAGATTTGTGACTGTGTAGGATAGATCTAGCTTGATAAGTGTTGATTCATATGGAGTTGTTGTTGTACTTGATCCACTTGACATTCCTTTGGTTGTAGACATCTTTGTCCTGCAACCCCCTCATAGCTGCTTCGAGTGAGACTTCATCTGCTTCACAGGTGTTGTTGAAAGGGCAAGTAGCTAGGGCTTGTTGGTGCGCTCTTGGAGTGAACCTTGGGTCTACCCCTGTGCCAACAATGAGTGCAATACGAAGCGAAGATCACAGGATCTCGACCCACTTTTGGGTCCTTTTTGGGTTTTGGGGATAATGTAACGGGAATGGGATGTCGACCCATGGGTTTACCCATGTTTAGGCCTATTTTGTATGTATAAATAGAAGGATAGGCAATGAAAGAGAGGGGAGAATAGTGCATCTATGTGATGTGAATGTATGCTAAGTGCAAGTAGGGTCTATAAGTGCTTTGTGCATGACTATAAGAGACTTGCAGAGCTAAGTGCAGGTCCTTGTAGCAGATTGTGGAGAGCTTAGTGCTATAACACAAGGAAGAAGGATCTAGCGAGCTGCGCAGATGTTCTGTCCTGTGCAGAGTAAGAGTTTTGATGGATTTGTGCTTGTAAATGATTGACTGAAGGAAATGAAGAATAAGGGTTGGTGGACGTAGCCCCAGGGTGGGGGTGAACCAAGTAAACACTGTGTTATGTGCTTTGTCTTGATGTGTTCACATGTTATCAACTAAGTGATTTGATATGTTTAGATATATCTACTTCTGCTTTGTGCTCATGATATATACGAATATTAGATCTGATCAAGATAGTCATGCTTAGTGGTTGATATGCTCATTCTGATCCATTTGTATATGCTAAGTGCTTAAATACTGTAGATTAGTGTGAATGCTGCGAAGCTCTGTTTTATCAACGAAGTGAATAGTGATTGTATATTGAGGAACTGACGGTGCTAAGTGCCCTATTAAGTTGTATAATCACAGATCCGTGTCCCAGCTAAGGTTGTAGACACCTGAGTCTCGCAACCACTCTAGTATCGCAACAACCCCTGCCTCTACCTCGGGTGAGACTTCATCTGCTTCGCAGGTGTTGCCAAAAGGGCCGGTAGTTAGGGCTTTGTTGGTGCGTTGTTGTAGCATTGAACCCTAGGCCTGCCCCTATGCCAACAAATGGTTCTGTTGCCGGGACCTGCAACTGTGATTGCTGGGAACTAAGAAAGAAGAAGCTTTGTGCAAAGTGTTGACCTGGAAGTTCTGTGCATAGATCTGTGCCCGAGTGCACAATATTCTACTTGACTTATAAATCTCTGTGCTAAAGAAAGAAGTTCAGATCTGAAAGAAAGAAGCCCGATCTGAAGAAAAGAATATCAGATCTAAAGGAAAGAAGCAAGATCTGAAATCTTTGTGCTTTGATAAAGGTAAAGATAGTGAAAAGTTTTAGATTTGGAAGCTTTGTGCTCTATAGAAGTAAGATAACTGGAAATTTTTGTTCCTAGAATATGGATCTAGGTATGTTTAATAGAGTTTGTCCTAGTTTGAAAACTAGGGTATTAATAGATGAAAGAAGATTTGATATTAATAGATATGATAAGAATAGTGAAAGATATGTTATACCTATGCATACAAAGAATGTTTGGACTAATGAGTGGATGCAGGATCCCAGAAAGAATTTATTGCAGGTTATCTACCATGATCCTAGTGCGCAGTACAAAAGAAGTTGGGGATCATTTAAAAGAAAGAGAGGATTAAACCTCTGTTACAATTGCAGAAAACCGAGACATCTTGCTAAAGAATTCCATGGGAGAAGACCTAGTTGTCTTTGTTGCAAAGCTCTAGACCATGAAGTGTTGGATTTCCCTAGAATGATTGCTAAGCTTAAAAGTATGAGAATAAGACAAGAAAACCCTAAGGCAGATCCAAAAATTAAGGCTATAACAGAACCCCAGAAATAATCAGAGAAGGTATTGCTACAGATGAAAGAAACCTTGAATGACCACCGACATATTAGATTATCAGATATATTTAAAGAAAAAGAATGCCTTGAAGCAAGAATAGGAGACTTCGACATTGACTATGTTCTAGATGAGGAAACACAGGTGAATTTCATGACCGAGATAACTTGGGAAGCTATCGGGAGGCTTGCTATGACTCCCTCATTAGGAGGAATAGGGTTATTCATAGGAAAACTGGTAAACTTGTGTGGGAGGCTCGCTCAGATACCTATGACTGTCAATGGAACTTCGACGGAGGAAGATTTTGAGATTATTAAATTTATTGAAGACAGTGCCCCATTTACCATGTTAATAGGAAAACCTTGGATTGACAGAGATCAAGCCAGGCAAAAGAAAGAAGAAGAAGTTTTGGAGCAGAAGAAACAAGAATTAAAAGTTTTCATGACCAAAAAGATCGCACAATTAATTGAAGAAAAGGAGAACAGATTGAAGCTATTTGACACTAGAGATGTTGATGTCGAAGCTGCTAGGACACTAGGATACCCATAGAAGACTGAAGTACTTACTCTAGATAAAGAAGAGGTATTACCCCTGAATCCTAGGAAAGAATCTCAACAACGCATAGTGACTATGTTAAAAGGAGATAAGAATCAGAATGGAAAAAGACATATCGAGCTGAAGCTCACTGGAAAGAAGGCTAGAAATCTAAGTAAGAAGAGGGCTAAGATTGAAAATTTACAGAAGATTCTAGAAGGAACTTTGTAGAAAGAAAATTTGCAGAATTGGAGCTTTGTCGGGATATCAGAACAACGCCACATGGCACTTCGCCATGGCGAAGAAATATAGCCGTTGGAACCGATATATTCATTCGACTCCCGCTCTGAACGGGAAGAAAGGCAATAAAGGCTCGACACCAGACTGTTAGACCATGCTATAATGGATCAAACAAGAGTTAATGAGGCTTCATACCCGTTACAAGCGAACCATTACCAAGTTTCCTACTTATCCCATTGCGTTATGCCCAGAGAACACTTTTGATAATTGAGAATTTGAGCCCGCAGACAAAGTGAATTGTCTACATTGATCATTGCACTATTTCTATTTGTTCTAGTGCCGTATCTAAGTTCATCGTGACCCCGATAATTTTAATCCAGAGCGTGTATGTCTGACGAGCTCACCGCAGTTGAAGATTAGTAACATAATTTCTCCTTGACTTGATGACTGAAAGAGTCATGTTGGAGAGAGGAGTGTCTACAGGTGTACAAGCATCTTCGACAAGAGGACTGTTGACCTCTCCGTCCACTGCTCGAGCTGGTCCATCCCAACCAGCAGATGAAAAGTGAACTAAGCATAGGGATGATCTCGCAAATTCTAAGTTAATTCGGAGTATACTACCCACCTATATACCACCTTTGAGCGGCGCAATAAACCGAGACAGTGTGCCCAAATATTTTGAGTACGCTTTGGTCACTGTGTACCTCCCAAAAGGGATACGCTCAGTGCGCGCAGACCAGGATAAGATCCCGGCATTGAAGTTTAGTGACTTCAACCTCGGCACTAGGAAGGTGTACAACATGCTCACCTCACACAAGTATTTGACCAGAACCAAGGGAAAGAAATCGAAGATCGTACCCCAGTCATGGACCATGAACCTCGCGCAGTCCACACTGCTCAATGTCATGAAGATTCCTCACTTCGGTAGGAACCAAGAAGTGAACGCATGCTTCAAGTTGTTGCTGTCCTGCTACCATGGAGGATACTTGTGGTTGAATCTCTGCATCACAGTGGATCCGATGTTGATCAATCGAACCACAGGGCTAAGCATGCAAGGTCCTGACCCACAGGATTTCTATCCTGGGAAAACCATGGATCATGCTCTTGTGCAGAAGATTAAAGACACCTACGGAGATGTTGAGAAAGGAACAAGATGCTACAAGGTAGCCTCTATCCAGAGCGACGCAATGTGCCTAGCCTATCAATTAATCGCAAGAAATTTAGTTCGCAAGAACTGACCCACCCAAGTGACTGGATTTGTAGTCGACCTTGTAGGAAAGTGCACGGAGGGCATACAAATGAATTGGGTGAAGTACCTTGTAAACTGACTGGAACTAGATTGCAGGGAAGCACGGGACCAAGGATATGAGTTCCACTTCAGCTAGATTCTCATACTGATCGCTTTCATCACATGGGAGATGCCGAAAGGTGTGACCTTTTCGGACATCGATCCCTTTGAACCTCTAGCCGCGAAGTTCGATACACTGTGGTACTCGAACGACATGAATAATAGTGGCAATCAAATGCTGTCTTCCACACTTATTACAACTAGTTAAAGGTATCCATATAGTCCGCACCTCGCATCACGCCCAATACTCTCCACAGGTTTCGGCCTTTAATGAAATTCAACGTGTACCGCCATTTTATTTACATCACAACACACGCCGATGAACATAAACAACAACTGTAGTCTTACTACAAGTTGAGGGAGGATGACTTGGAAGAAATTACCAAGGAATGGTCAGAGGACCTCCTTGTCCCAGCAGACCCTGAGGAGATGTCCGACATTGACAGTCCAGAAGCAGTGCACGATACACCTGGACCAAGCAAGACCAAGAAAAATGAAGAAGCTCAAGATGTAAGAAGTACCTCGGTGAAGACTGCTTCTATCTCACCTGAGAAAGGAGGTGATGGTGGAGATATAGATGGCACAGAAGTTGAATAGAATAAAGGTGAGGTTACATTGCCTAGATATGAGGAGGACCCCTCGAAGAAAAGGAAGGTTTCCCCACCGAAACCCTCATCCTGGAAGAAAATGAAAGCAACCAGGACCAAATTTGAGACCACCCTCACCTCAGATGACTTCAACTTCATCGTCAAAAAAATGAACAATGCTTCACTGGAGATAGCAGAGAAGAAAGAAGCTAAGCAGGAGGAGGTGTTCATTCCAATTAAGGATGGGCTCCAAGGGGTGTAGCAGGCATTACAGTCCAACCGTGCAGTTTGTACTACGCCTCTGTCAGTAGGAACATCAAAACTAGGTGATGAGCCAACTCAACTACACCGCATCATTGATACAGTCAAAGCTCGCCTTCGATGATCTTAGGGAGAGACAACACAAGCCACCTAGGCTTTCACGCAAGTACATCAATATATTGAGGAGAAACGTAGTGCTGTAGGACAGAAAAATCTTGCTCTGCATGCAAAGTGGGATGAAGAAAAATCACAGTTACAACAAAGCAAGGAATAGTTGCTCGCCGAGCAACTCGAAGTTAAGGAAATGGTTCACAGATCACTTCTCTCTATGACAGTCATCAAAGTAAAGTCTAAAGAACAAGTCCACAGTAGGTGGCATAGCTTGAAGAAGTAATCTAGCAGCTCCAACAATGCATAACATAATTGGAGCTCCACACTGTGCCCGAGACCCATCAAGATGTAAGGGACCAATGAGAAGCAACTGCCCACAACGCTGTTGATAGACTAAAATCTCTTTCCTTGGAGTGCAAGAAGCTGAGTAACCGAAGCGCCCAGACATACAAGAACCTCACTGAAAACCCGGAGTTACAGGTAGTCGTAGCTCCAGGAAGTGAAGTAGCATGAAGATACACTATAGGCACAGTTGAAGGCCCTGTCAGCCATAGAAAGAATGAAGAGGTCTCATGAGAAACGCATCACCCAACAACAAATCCATATGCTTCAAATCAAAGTGATGGAAGTTACTCAACGACTTCAACCTTTGCAAGATAAGGCATTCCAGTTGTTTACAGAGGTAGAGAGCCAAGGAGCAGAGTTAGAACAGGTTGTCAAGAGCCAGTGAATGACATAGTGATCCAGGAATTCACTGAACAAGAGGCTGTAGAAAAGAAGCAATTCAAAGCAGTTTGAGCCAAGCTCGAGGATTTTGAGGTAGAATTTCTCAAATCAGAGTGACTCGGGATGAGTCACAGTTGAGTGTTGGGGGCCTGTTGGCCCTTGATCAAGTTTTGGGAGTTTCTTTTTCATGTTGACCTATTTTGGGACTTCGACAGTCTGTCGAAGGAGGAGCGCAAGATGAAGTGGAGATCATGGGATCTCAACCCACTTTTGGGTCCTTTTTGGGTTTTGGGGATAATGTAATGAGAATGGGATGTCGGCCCATGGGTTTATCCATGTTTAGGCCTATTTTGTATGTATAAATAGAAGGATAGGCAATGTAAGAGAGGGGAGAATAATGAATCTATGTGATGTAAATGTATGCTAAGTGAAAGTAGGGTCTTTGAGTGCTTCGTGCATGATTGTAAGAGACTTACAGAGCTAAGTGAAGGTCCTTGTAGTAGATTGTGGAGAGCTTATTGTTGTAATGCAAAGAAGAAGGATCTAGCGAGATACACAGATCTTCTGTCCTGTGCCGAGTAAGGGTTTTGATGGATGTGTTCTTGTAACCGATTGACTAAAGGAAATAAAGAAGAAGAGTTGGTGGACGTAGCCCCAGGGTGGGGGTGAACCACGTAAACACTATGTTATGTGCTTTGTGCTTTGTCTTGATGTGTTCACATGCTATCGGCTAAGTGCTTTGATATGTTTAGATAGATATACTTCTGCTTTGTGCTCATGATATATAAGAATATTATATCTGATCAATATAGTCATGCTTAGTGCTTGATATGCTCATTCTGATCCATTTATATATGCTAAGTGCTTAAATACTGTAGATTAGTGTGAATGCTGCGAAGCTCTATTTTATCAACAAAGTGAATAGTGATTGTATATTGAGGAACTGACGGTGCTAAGTGCCCTATTAAGTTGTATAATCATAGATCCGTGTCCCAACTAAGGTTGTAGACACTTGAGTCTCACAACCACCCCTACCTCTACCTCAGGTGAGACTTCATCTGCTTCGCAGGTGTTGCCGAAAGGGCCGGTAGTTAGAGCTTTATTGGTGCACTGTTGTAGCATTGAACCCTGGGTCTGCCCCTGTGCCAACATAGGGCTATTTGGATTCCAGGACATTCTCTTATTCTTGGTGCCTTTATTATATGATTTCTCTCTTTTACTGATTATTCACATATCAACGTATATTCAAGAAACAACTACAAAACAAAAGAGGCGGTGGCTGTTTTTGTTAAAAATCAACTGATGATTGATAACATAAGACTTATGATTGTTGGAGTTACTTCAAACACACCCAGGATTTATTTTTCCTAAGTTTTTTCCTTGTTTATTAGTCATAATTAGTCATTATCCAGTCTCCTATATTTTAGGGGAGAATATTCCACCTGGAGAATATTCTCTTTCAATTAACACTTCAGTTTGACTAGTTGAGTTGAGTTTAGATGCTGCATTGGTTTTATCACCATGAAAAATTGGGATCATTACTAGCTAATGTGCACTTGCCTTGGGATCATCACTAGACCAACGCATTACCCTTGATTTCCTGAGTTAACTCCTCACTACTCTCTGTTCAGTCAGTTAACTGAAGACTTGTTGACTAGTTAACTCAACTAGGTGGAAGTTCACTCCCATAACTTCCTGAGAGAATAGAATAGGTGGAAATTCACTTCCTTAACTGCTGGTGTGTGTCCAGATCACTCTAGACCACCACTATGTCTCATTAGTTACTCATGTATCCTATATCTATTTTAAATTATTTACTCTTTGAGTGTGGAATACAATTAATGAGAATTCTTTCATTCTTTCTCTCCTTCTTCTTCTTTCTCCATTTCTCTCTGCAAATGTGTGTATTATTGTTTAGTTATATATATTATGTGTAGGTTCAATATATTTACATGGTATCATATTTGTTAGAATGCTAAGCAAAATCTACACCAAATTATTTTTTGCAGGTACTGAAGATTGAAGAAGGCAGAAAAGATGGAATTTATGTTTTACTCACCGATAACACTTCTCATGCCTCATAACTATTTGGAGTGGAAGCCAAATATTCTACTTCTTATAAAAATTAGAGGCTTATTCCAAATAACAATGGCAATGGAAGTAGAGCCTAATTCCGCCAATGAGAAAAATGACTTTCTCAATAGACAAGATATGGCCTTAGGATTTATCTTCTTGTTTATTTCTCCAGAAATTATCCACCAAGTATATGATGACACACAAGAATCAACTTTAAATGAATTATGGACCATATGGGAGGTTCTATTCGGGAATAAATAAGATTGTGAATATTTCATGCAGGAGGTTGAACATATAGAGCTAGAAGAGAAGCCATCATAAGATCACGCTTCTTATTATGAAGAGTCTTTTACAAAAGTATTTTCACAAATTTGTATTCCTTTAATTGAAGATGATGTCTACTCCATTTCAGATTTGTTTTCTGAAATTCATGTGGAATATATATGGCATGCATCTCAGGAGTCACATGTAGACACTTTTCCATGTGCAATGCATGCATCTCAGGAGACAAAAAGGGAGCTGCGCACATCAGACTCAATTATGATATTTTATGATCACAATTTGCAGAAAAAAATAGGATATTTTAATTCCTCACAGGAAAATATCCAATTTCAAAAAAACAATCGTTCGAAACAGAGTATGGGAAGTGAATTTATGATCGTTTTAAAATCAATAAAATTTCAACATTTTTCTAGAAACGGCCACACAGTTTTCAAAGTTTCATCCAATTTTTTTTTGGATATTCTTCATTACAAGAAGAGAAAGTGGATATGTGTGGACATCTCAATGGTGCATCTACTTCATCAGATCTGTGCAGACATCTACATCTTCAAAAAAATATTCAACGAACACAAACTTGCACAGTTGCGAGGTCTTCTTGGAGTGAAGGACAAGGTTACTTAGCAACTACTTTTTGTTCATCCTCATTTTTTTTTATGCATTGTAATTTGAGGGGTTTTTTTTCCCATGAGGTTTTCCCTCTTTCCTCACTTTATTTCAGTGTATCTTTTGTATTTGGGTACCTAACATGGCCTCGTTGCTGGGACCCATTCTTTATTAGTCATAATTAGTCATTATCCAGTCTCCTACATTTTAGGGGAGAATATTCCACCTGAAGAATATTCTCTTTCAGTTGACACTTCAGTTTGACTAGTTGAGTTGAGTTTAGATGTTGCATTGGTTTTGTCACCATGCAACAATGGGATCATCACTAGCTAATGGACACTTTCCTTGGGATCATCACTAGACTGATGCATTACCCTGGATTTCCTTATTTAATTCCTCACTACTCTATGTTCAGTCAGTTAACTGAAAACTAGTTGACTAGTTAACTCAACTAGGTGGCAGTTCACTCCCGTAAATGTCTGAGAGACTAGACTACGTGGAAATTCACTCTCATAACTATTGGTGTGTGTCCAGATCACTCTATACCACCACTATGGCTCATTAGTTACTCATGTATCCTATATCTATTGTAAATTATTCACTCTTTGAGTGTGGAATACGGTTAATGAGAATTCTTTCATTCTTTCTCTCCTTCTTCTTCTTTCTCCATTTCTCTCTGCAAATGTGTGTATTATTGTTTATCTAGAGCTATTTTGTGCAGGTTCAACACATTTACTATGATGTGTGTGGTGTTGTATTATTTGTTTCCAGGAATGGCTCGTTCAGGCTTGACTATGGTGGGGAGCGATCTTATAACATTTGAATTGAGTATAATACTCAATATTGTCTCGGAGCTTCATTCCGTTTGGAAAGTGAAGAAGCCAAATGAATTATCAAGTGATCCTCCTCCCAAATTTAATATGGAGACCAAATGGTCTGACATATAATGGTCCATGGTTTCCAACAGATTTACATATATAAACATGATGAGGGCGACCTAGATTTGTGCATTGTGGAAATCTTTGAAGCTTAGGGCCCCGACAGTGCCCGTGATCTTGTGCACGTCTACAAATTTCTTTAAAATATCATAGGCATGGTTTCCTATTGTGGAGTTGTCGAAGTTGGTGGAGATATCATGATACCAAAAGACATCCTCTATGTAAATTTGTGAGACATTTCCATTGAGTTTCCAAAACGGTGGGGTTTCCAAGTAGAAGGATCCACTGAAGTGTTGTATTTAAGCAATTTATTTGATTGATGGTTTCAATGGAAGAATTAGGTCTCAGTGCACATAGTATTTTCCACAACCATGTCTCATCTATCCGAGGCGAGGATAATTGAGATAAGAAATCTAATTTGTGAGTTGGTAAAAGATTAAGAACTAAAACATTGAATGAAAATGTGAATACTCACGGGATCAGATCGATTAGGTGATCACGGGCGAGACAAAATGGGATTTGTAATTTTCAATCTATTTAATTTTGGATGTGATTGTGTGCACCATGAGGCGCTGGTAGCGATGAAAATGAATGATGGAATCGTTTCAAAATATCCAAGTAATGGCATTACCATGAAGAAGAGAAAGAAGATGACATTGTTTCAAATCCTCCAATGTAGATGATGATGTTGTATATTGATAAAATTCCAGTGGGTTTATGAGCATGAGAATGTTGTGGGAGGAATTTGTATAATGTGAAATGAGAATTCCTTTGACAAAAATATGGTGTGATTAAATATGCTAGAGAGGCTTATGAGAGAGGCCTATACAAGAATATATTGTCATGAATATTTTATGACACCAACAATGATCCAATACGTGCAATGTAAGCCTGCAGGGGCCATCCCACCTTCTTCTACATTGTGGGTAGCGTTAGCACTGCATCATTTTGGTATGATAGCCTAAAATGTTTTGAAGGCCAAGGATTAAAAGGAGTTGTGCAACTACCAGATTAATGCTTTGGGAGTCGAACCTTGTTCATGGTTGGCATTTTCATCTACTTGGAGCTAAGTGTTTGGCATAGTTAGTGTCAGTTATGATACAATCTGTTCAATGTTGTTAAGTATGTCATGATCACTTGAACCACTGGTGCATGTTTATGTCAAATGATATTCATGAGAAATGAATATGGAAAAGTGTAAGATTGGAATGATTACTTTGGGAAAAATACAAGAGAATAACTATGGTTGCCGTGTTTTGGATTACCTGCAATTCGTCGTTGGAAGCAATGGACAGGAAAGAGGTGATCGATTGAATGCAAATCCACTGTATAGCCAATTGAGAATGCAAAGAGAATCCTCTCGGATGGAAAGAACCATGATTCAGGTGTATTATTTTGTGAAGGCACGTTTGACAATATGCAAGGGGAAACAATGGAAAAGAGTCAATGTTATTGTTGCATAGAGAGGTGTCTGTCAAATTTGTTGCTGCAATTATAGAAGACGCGAGGAGCCAGTAAGGCAGACTGGACAATAGGGATTTTTTTTAGTGATAGAGGGAGTTGGCCTTTGAGTTTGACAAGAAGGATATTAGTCTCATACATTACTATTTGGGATTATAAGTAATATTCCTTGGTTAGGGAAAATATGCTGTGGAGATACTAAAGAGGTTTGGGGTGTTGGAATGTAAACCGATGGCTACATTGATGGAATCAAATATTAAGTTGTTGGATGATGCAAATTCAGAGGCTATGCATGCTACATTATACAGGAATATGATTGGATCATTGATGTATTTGACGAATACATGACCAGATATATGCTTTGTTGTGAACACCCTAAGTCAATGCATGGTTGACCCTAGATGTGTTCACACGATTTCAGTAAAACATGTGATGAGTTACCTTAAAGGTACAATGGATTATGGGCTCAAGTATGTTGTAGACAGTGAGATCAATCTACTTGGATATTCATATTCAGATTGGGCCGGTGGTGTTGCAAACCGAAAAAGTACATTGGGAGGTTGCTTCACTTTGGGATCCAGTATGATTTCATGGATCAGTAAGAAGAAATCATCTGTATCACTCAGTATGGCTGAGGCATAGTATGTGGAATCATGTGTAACAACTCTCAAATCAACGTGGCTTCGGAAATTGCTGACTTGATTATTCGATATTGCGATGGAGACGACTTGTATCTTGTGCGATAACCAAAGTTGTATAAAGTTGTCAGAGAACCCAATGTTTCATGATAGGTTGAAACATATCAAAATAATGTATCACTATATCATGGATATAATGTAGAAGGGATCAGTGAGGCTCCAATATGTGGCTAACGATGAGCAGGTTGCAGATGTGTTGACAAATCCATTGTCAAGGATGAAGTTCAAGTACTTCAGAGAAAAGCTCGGTGCAGTACCTCTTTATAGGGAGTTATGGCTTCATATGTTATCAAAGGGAAGTGTATGTAATGATGACATGTTGTAGCTATTGGAGAGCTACCCATCGGCCCTGGATGCATGCTGAAGAGAAGAGGTACAAATGTTATCACAGGGTATTGGATGTCATGCATAAGATATCCGAGTTTTTTGTGAGAAAATGGATAGTCTCATGATGACATGTTGTGTAATATTCCATATATAAAATAGTATGTAGAACATAAATAATTAGCTAGAAATGGAAGATAAACAACGATATAACCAGAACAACACCACAATAATACCATAATAACACCAGAAAGAGCACTTTGATTATTGAGAGCAATGTTTACTTGCCTCTTCGAGGGAGCAACCTACAACATAACATAGCTCTATTAAAATAATATCCAAGATAAAACTTCTCATACCCTCTACTCCTATTTATACTAAATATGTCTATCAAAAGAACAATCTAGAGGAAGATCCTTCTAGAAGCGGAAGCTTCTATTATGTCTTCTTACATTTGTCTTATTATTCCTTATTGCTAGGAATTATTAATATTGACCTTTATTGCATGGAAATATATTATTCTACCTACATGAGGGGTTAGGTCCCTAACATGTCCTCCCCCTTAAAAACAACCTTGTACTCAAGTCTTGAGATGAGGAAATTGTTGCAGAATGGTAGCTGGTTCCCAAGTGGCATCTGCTGGAGTTGTATATTTCCACTGGACTAACACTTCCTTGATGGTTTGCTGATTCAGATGATGCTCACGTTGGTCCAAAAATGCGTGTGGTTGTAGCCAAATGGAGCCTTCTTCGTCCAACTTGAGAAGGTTGGTTTGAGTTTGGCACTTAGTTTCAATCATCTTCTTTAAGCAGGAAACATGAAAAATAGGATGGATATTAGAATGAATAGGAAAAGATAACTAATAGGCCACCTGTCCCACACGCTTGAGAACGATATAAGGACCATAAAATTTGGGCGCCAGTTTCTGAAAATGGTCAGCCTTGAGGGATTTTTTCTTGTAAGGTTGCAGTCGAAGAAACATCTGATCTCATTCTGCAAATTGACATTCAGAGCGACCTTGATCTACTTGTTGCTTCATACAATTCTGGGCCATGAACAAATTCTCTTTGAGGGTACAGAGAATAGCCTCTCGAACTATAAGAGTTTTTTCAACCACCTGGACCTTCGAGACACCTGGAAAGTATGAGAGAACTGAAGGTGGATTTTTTCCATATACTGCTTCAAAAGGAGTCATGCATGTATCTGTATGGTAAGAAGTGTTGTATCACCATTCAACTAGTGGTAACCATTGAGCCCACTGATTTTTCCTTTCCAATGCAAAACAACTCAAATATGTTTCGAAACACTTGTTGACAACTTCAGTTTGACCATCAGTCTGGGGATTATAAGCGGTGCTGAGATGCAATTGGGTGCCTTGTAGCTTGAACAGTTCTTGCAAAAAATTGTAGGTGAAAGTTGGGTCGCGACCAGAAATAGTAGAATGAGGCATACCATGAAGCTTGAAGACCTGATCCATGAAACGTTGAGCCACAATGGAGGCTGTAAATGGGTGTTGAAGAGCACATAAATGAGAATACTTGGAAAGACGATCAACTACCACCATGATGACTGATTTATTTCCCAATTTAGGGTAAGCCTATAATAAAATCCATAGAGATATCCCACCAAATAGCAGGTGGACTCAGAAGAGGTTGTAGTGTGCCAAGAGATTTGACTATTTCTCCCTTGTTGTGTTGACAAAAATCACATTCAACCACAAAATTATGAACGTCTTGTTTCATACCATCCCAGAAAAAAGAACATTTGACCCGGTCATAGGTTTTGGTAAACCCTGAGTGCCCAGTGGTGGATGTAGCATGAAGCTTGGAAAGTATCGTGGATTTAGTTTTGACTTTTTACTTAAATACAAATGAACTTTGTATCGAAGCTCATCAATGAGCCAAGAGTACCCTGGGGAGACTAGAGAATTGGCCTACAACTGTTGTATTGGATGCAAACTTTTGGAATCATGTAGCCATTCCTGGCGAACAACTTGGAGCTAATCTGGTACAATGAAGGAGAGAGAAAAAATGGACCCTTCATCTTCATGTTTTCTAGAAAGTGCATCAACAACCACATTGTATTTGTCTTTCTTGTAAATGATCTCATAATAATATCCAAAGATCTTGGCCACCCATTTTTGTTTCTCTTGGGAGGAAAGGCGTTGTTCCAGAAAATACTCGAGGCTTTGATGATTTGTCTTAATTTGGAAGCATTTCTCCAATAGATAAGGGGACCAAAGATCCACGACATGCAAAATAGCCAAGATTTCATTTTCATAGATTGATTTGCCCAAATGTTACTCTGACAGTTGTTTGTTGGTAAAGGCCAAAGGCCGACCCTCTTGCATAAGGACTGCACCAATTCCTTTCCTGAAAGCATCACATTCCCAGACAAAGGTCTTTGTGAAATCAGGAAGGGCTAGGAATGGAGTGGTGCACATGGCCATTTTCAAGGTTTGAAAAGCCTGAGCAGCTGCTAGAGTCCAAGTGAAAGAATTCTTTTTAAGGAGAGAAGTGAGAGGTGCCACAATCTTTCCATAATTCTTAACAAACTTGCGATAATAACCTGTTAAACCCAGAAATACACACAAGATTTTGAGAGTCTTTGGGTGAGGCCAATCTTGCATAGCTTCAATATTTTTAGGATCCAGCCTGACATTGGCCTTGCCAACAAGATGACCCAAGTACTCGACTTTTGAGGTGCCAAAAGCACATTTACATTGTTTGAGGAAAAGTTGGTGCTGAGAGAGTAGATGGAGAACTCGATCCACATGAGAAAGATGGGTTGTCCAGGTTTTACTATAGATGAGGATATCATCAAAGAAAACTAAGACAAAATGATGAATAAAAGGACATAAGACATGATTCATGAGGCTTTGGAAAGTGGAGGGATAATTACACAATCCAAAGGGAATGACCAAAAAATCATAGTGGCCCTCATGAGTTCTAAATGCAGTCTTAGGAATGTATTTCTCATTCATACAGATATGGTGGTAGACAAAACGAAGATCAAGTTTAGTAAAGAACTGAGAGACACTCAATTCATCCAAGAGGTCATCAATGATAGGAATGAGAAATTTTTCTTTAATGGTGAGTTTGTTGAGGGTGCAGACACATGCACCAAGAACCTTATTTATTAAGGGCCATGACCGCAGGAGAAGAGTAGGGTCTCGTACTAGGGCGAATAACATGTGCGTTGAGAAATTCTTGAACAATTTTCTCAATTTCATTTTTTTGGGAAAATGGATGATGATAGGGATGGATATTGGGAGGAAGGATTCTTGGGACAAGGGGAATGGAATGATCATGAACACCACGAGAATGAGGGAGTCCCTGGGGAGTGGAAAAAATCGCTTGATGTTTAGAGAGGATGGATTGGAGGTCTTGCGACACAAAGGGTGTCTCAGTGGCTTGTATGGCAAGGAGTTGGGAAATAATTCCATAATGACCTTTTTTGAGCATATTTTCCATGCGATGGGAACTGATGATCTCTGGGGAGATGACGATGATGCCTTGGAACATATATTGTTGTCCCTCTTGGTTGAATTTCATGGTTAATTCCTTAAAATCCATGAGAATGGCACCCAAAATCCTTAGCCATTCTGAACCCAACACAATGTCACAACCACCCATGTCTATAACAAACATATTAGATTTCATGTGGTACTCACCAATTTGGAGACACACATTTTCACAATGCCCTCCACATTTCATGGATCCACCATTAGAAATCATGATTTGAAAATTATTGATGACATGAATATAGAAATTAGTTTCTTGGGCAATGCGGCGATGAATAAAATTATAGGTGCTTCCACTATCAACAAGAATGATGACCTTCCTATGATTAATGTATCCAATTAACTTGAGGGTTTGGGGAGCAGAGAATCCAGTGAGAGCATTTAGGAAATGACCGGTTCTACTTAGGGAGGGTCTGAGGGAGGGGTCATGCCAGTGGGTTCAGGTGACACAGACACAAGGGGAGCCTCAACATCGTCTTCTAAAACATCCTTTGAGATGGCCATAAAATGATTTTTTTCCTTACACTTGTGCCCAGGAAAATATTTGTCATCACAATTATAACAAAGGCGTTTGAGTTGGCGTTCAACTATTTTGGCCTTGGTCAATTTATGGATATTTAGTGGAGCAGAAAGAGGAGTGTGAGTGACTGGTTTAGTGCGAGGAATAAAGGAGGATTTTCGGTTTTGAGAAGAGACAACCTGTTTTTCTTCCTTAGCTCTTTTAGTAGCGTCCACCCAACTCCGAGGTTGAGCCATGAGGACATGGGCACAAATCGCATCCTTAAGGCCACTGATAAAAAAATCTCGGAAAACAGAATTAGACATGCCCTTTGTATGAAAATCCAATCGCTCAAAAGCGTCTATAAAGTCTTCCACTATGCCAGATAGTTTCAAATTTTTCAAACTACCTAAATGGTTTGTGTCACTTTCAAAGAATTCATAAAGCTATGCCACAAAGTGTGTCCAAGCCACATGCCCACATTTTTTCTCCATTACCACCATTGCCAACGTTCTTGAACTATATGGAGAACACCATGCCAGATTTTGGCCAACTCATCCGTAATGCCATACATAGAGAAATAATGTTCCATTTGAGTTAACCAGCCAGTGGGATCTGAGCCATCAAATTTGGTCACATGCACACACGAAAGGTGTAGGTCACATTGAAAGTGATGGGGCTGAAAATTATGGGAATGAGAGGAAGTTTCACCTTTGGTTTGCAAAGGCGGGTCAAATGAGGGAAGATATGCAGGGATATGCATCTTGGTGCATATCATCATAGTGAAGGATTCAAGCTAGGTAGCAAGGTCTTGTTTAAGGTCCTCTATTTTGGCGTTGATGGAGGAATGATGCTTTTATTGATGGTGGCAATATTTACACTAAGGTGTCTCACTTCTTGTTTGGTTTCTGTGAAATTAGAGTGCAAGGCATTGAAGCGAGCTTCCAAGTCTTGGCTACAAGTGTGGGCCATGATGAATAGGGAACATGAAAATGGGCGGGTGGGACCACAAAAAAAATGGGTTATGGGTGAAGTGTATCACAATGATTAGGGTGACAATTTGAATCCAACGGGGCAAAGCCCAAATAAGGGTGTTGGAAGGGGGTCGGGTCCACGAGAAAAATTTTTGCTGAAAAATGATAGGCATGAATGCGATAAGGGTGAAGAGATAAATCCAATGAGATATATCTCAAATAATGGTGCCAAGTAGATCCAGACTTTTATTTTTTATTTTTTTTAATCCTACGAAGTTATACCCTGATATGAAGAATATTTCAATGATGGAATTCCCAAATGCTCAACATGAAGAAATGTGTAGTAATTTCGCAACCCAAATGCAGGAGACATAGTTGCCTGGCAATAGATCTTGTCTGTTCTGTTTTTTTTTTTTCCGTCCCAAGGGTTAGGGTATTCAAGGGTTCTAAAGACAAGGGTTTGTCGTGTGCTTAGATCTATGATATATGTGCGGAGTCCAACAGTAGTAATCGACCCAATATATTAGGGCACCAACTAAGGAGGCTAGACCGTGCCCTTACCCATACTACCCAACTATTACTAGAGAGTATCTTCCCGAGTGCTATTCACGGTGGAACTATAGCAGTTAGGTGGTCAATCGGTTTATCTATGGAGGGATTCATGAGATCTAGGCTGATTCGTATACATGTGCTGTCTGATGCACTACCACTCGAAGGGGTACCAACATGGGTTACAAGGGTGGCCAACAAATGTGCGCTTAAGTACCACTTGTATTTCCTATGTGTATGAATCCCCGACCGCAGGTTTATGTGCATAACAACAAATATCTGTAGCTTAAAGACGCCAAAATACATATCTACCCTGAAAAAAAAATTTAACCCACAATTTTGGGTTAAGGAAGGTGCTCTGATACCACTTGTAATATTCTAGATCTAAAATAGTATGCAGAACGAAAATAATTATCTAGAAATGGTAGATAAACAACAATATAACCAGAACAACACCACAATAATACCAAAATAATACCAGAATAACACCAGAAAGAGAACTTTGATTACTAAGAGCAATATTCACTTGCCTCTTCGAGGGGGAAAACTCTAGCAGAGCAGAGCTCTATTACAATAATATCCAAGACCAAACTTCTCATACCCTCTACTCCTATTTATACTAAATATGTCTATCAAAAGAACAATCTAGAGGAAGATCCTTCTAGAAGCAAAAGCTTCTATTAGGTATTCTTACATTTGATTTATTCTTCCTTATTGCTAGGCCTTATTAGTATTGACCTTTATTACATGGAAATATATTATTCTATCTACGTGAGGGGTTAGGTCCCTAACATGTTGTTGCTATCAGAGAGATACCCACCGGCCTGGGATGCATGCTGTAAAGTCACTATTGATTTTCTATGATGTATAGATTCGTGTGTCCAACAGTCAATGGTCATGAGTTAATGTGGATGGCGACAATGTTAGAGTCTGTGATGGATAGAATACCTTCCTCATTAAGAGGGAGTGTTGAGATTTTATGTAATTTTAGAAGTTATTCCTAAGTGTAATTGTATTGGCTATTCCTAAGTGTACTTGTGAAATATTTTATTGATAAGTCATGTCTTTTAGGTATTTTAGAGTATAAATAGAGGCTATATCAACTCATTTTGACGACTCATTGAATATAAGTACAAGAGAGTAGTACACACTTATCTAGGAGGCTATTCTTAGTTTGTGTCTGGGTGTCTTTGGTCTTGATTTCGTGAAAGAGAATTGTATGACATTGTACATGTTCGAGGAATATGTACCGAGGAAAGTTTGCAGGTTTTTCTCCCCTTTGAGGGTTTCCCTGAGGATATATCTTGTTTTTCTGTGGATATCTATATTTCAATTGTGATCCTTTTGCATATTAAATAATAGAAACACACACACACACACTCTCTCTCTCTCACACACACACAAACACACACAATATCATCTCTTGAAAACTAAACTTTTATGTCAAAAACAAGTGTCCATCTCATTCTCTTAAAAAAAAGACTCATGAAATGTGGTATGGCCACATTCCTTTGGTGAGGCATCTTAGGGTCTTTGGTTCCACTTGCTATGCCTTGATTCTTAAGGAGCTATTGGCAACCAATTCACATTTTTTCCACTGTCTCATAAGCTGCCTACACCAATGTTTTGCAAACATCGATTTTTCGTCGCAATTCTCAAATGAAACGACACTTTTATTTTTGTGATATTTTCACACTTACCTTCATTTTTGTTTTCACGACTGTAAGCGTGAAAACTTGGTCTTTCAAAGTCGCATTTAAATCATTATTGAATTGTCGTTATCATTCTTGTCGATATGCCCATTGCGTTTACATTTTATTTATCATTATGCAGTTGGCAAAACCCTTTGATCTGTACTCATTTGAACACTCTTTGATTTATTATGCAATTTCGTTTCATGAGTAATTGAGGTTGTGATACATTGGTAATTGGATTTATATGTTTTTTTATTTGATCTATTTGGCACATTGGTATACATTAAAAACGCATGTCACATAGTCAAAACATTGGTATTGGTTTTGATTTGTATGTTTGGTTTTAAAACTATGGTATAACCATTGCTTGCACAAATGATTAATACACTTACCGTTGATTTCATTGGTCAGGCAAATGACATAATTGTTAAACTATACAATAGTGGGTTGAACATATATAAGCGCTGACGGTTGTACCATTGGTAATAACTAGTCTGCATGACAGAAATAGCTCCACCACCTTCGCACGATGTCATTAATGTTTCTCCTATCCCTGTTTCACCTTTGTTAGCTCGGGTAAGCCTTCAGGCGTTTTGTTCCTGTGTATACTTTGATCCAAACCCTGGCTCGTTCACCGTGTTCTCTTCCTTATGGCACCAGTGGTCCGAATTGAGATGAACGGTAGCCAAGCCTTGCTACTATTCGACAATGCCCGGAAAGACTTAGAGGATAGCGGTTGGCTCACCTTTGTGTAGAGGTTTGAGGGTTTTAATCTATTTGTCGCACAAAAGTTCGCCCTAAATTTTGATGGCTGTAGAGCCAAGATTGGTGACATCTAGTTTGAAGTCAGTGAGGAGTTTATTAGCTCTGCCACATGGTTAGCAGCCACGGGCCAGCGTTGGTTTAAAAATTCTAAAGTGGAGGAGGTGCCATGGCCACTACTGTTTGTCTCACGAAAGGTCACATCCTGTGAAAGAGGTATGCCGATATCCACGCTTAAACCAAGATGGCATGACCTTTTGATGGTGGTTAAACAATTTGTGACCTGTGAGGGTCGATACAGACTGGTTTTCCTTTATCACCTTCGACTGTTAATGAATTTTATGGGTTATCCATTGAATATGCCTTTTTATTTCAAACATAGCCTATACAAAATGGATAAAAGGTTTAAAAGAGAAAAGTCTGATAGTAGCTTGTTCCACCATGGCCTAATCAGACTCATCGTTGTTCATCACTTAAATCAACATGGTGATGGCTGGCAAGATTTTATCTCTCGGAATGATTTTGCTGATGCAGAGCCTGTCCAAGTTGACAAGCCTGTGGTTAGTGAAACCAAGGTCGAGCCACCTGTTCCCTTCCATGTCCTACTGCCCTCTCCTAAACCCTCGGTCGACCCTGATATTGACTTACCTGACGTCTTAGCAGACAAGGTTGAGGCTATAAAAAATCCTGTGAGCAAAAAGGTCAAGGGAAACCCTACTGTTGATGGAAAAGGTAAAAATAATGCTCGTCTTATCTCGAGAATGGCTAGGAATAAGCCTAAAACTAGTGTTGAGCAGAAGCCCATAGTCCTCAGTCAAGACTCGGACTCGGACATCGAACGCTTCCTAGCTAGTGAGTACCCTTACTCTCAAGGTTTGTGCTCCGAGCCACCCTATGATCTCGTTTCTAATTTTCGCCCGTGCCTAAGGAACAATCCCAGTAATCCAGGGATCAAGCTACCTAACGAAACCCTCGGAAATTTATCCAAACCCGCACCTGCATTTTCAAAGCCCGGACAATCGTCTTGTGACCAATGTGATGTGTGGTTGGAACGATACTATATAGACGTTCCCTTACTTCAATCGAAAATCAAATCGTTGGAGAACCAAGTTACAGTGTTGACAAGCCAAAGGGACAAGCTTCAAGCAAATGATAGAAAGCAGAAAACCACTGGTTCCATCGTATTTAGGAATGTTGAATCGGCTACAGCCGTTGTCAATTCCAAAATGTCATGATCAAGCTGTTTGCTCGTCATCCAGGTATGAATTTCGATATCATTTTTGTTTTGTGAATTGCTAGGATTAATAAAATGATTTGAGTTTGGTTTCCAAATAGCTCTGTCTATCATTCGAAATGGCTCTGTCATAATGTTGTTCATCCTGTACATTGTTTTCGCTTTGCTAAAATTAAATGAAGTTTTGATTTGGATACACGATTTGCTCATGCCCAGTTTAGCAATTGATAGGTTTTCATTTGTTTTGATTCGTTTGTCTATTTGGTTTGAGTTAATGAAACCAATGGTTTGCTTTCGATTGGATTTGTTTGTATCTAATCTGAACAAGAGGTTTTCATGCTAAAATTAGAGCACGATCATGTTTTGATTTGGTTATGGTTAGATTATATCGGCTCTAATTTAGTTTGTATGTTGTGATTTTGGAACGACTTCGTGAGTTTGAATTGATGTGATGTAATCTTCTAAATCAGGAATACAACTCTGATTGACTCTGATTTGGAAAGAACGACTCTATTTCGTATGAAAACGATATTCTCATTTAAGCCTGTACAAAAGATATCTATGCCCGAATCATGGAGCGGTTTTGATTCACAACGACTGTGTTAAACTCCAACTGTTCGATTCGCTCTTGTTTTGATTGGATTGCTGTGTATCTTTAGTTAGTATGATTGTTGTTATGAGTTGGATTCTTATAAAAAATAGACTCGATACTGCTCTGTTTGATTTTAATTTGCAAAACGAGTTGGTTGAACCCAGATCAACATATGTTCTCTTTGTCGAATTCAGTTAAGAGTTCGTTGTGAAATGAATTCGACTAATAATTTCATTGAATGTTAATCGAATTTGTCTGCCGCAATTAGCAATAATAAACGATGGATGATTCACACAGATCCTGTTATGATTTCATTGTGATAATTGACACATCAGTCTTGATTTGATTTGCTAATGACATGGATCGTTGGTTTATGTTAATAAAGTTATATCAATTTGAAAGTGATCTTGCTGTTTTCGTATGGATTCGATCGTGTTTCTTGTTGATGAGGCAGCATAAACGATTGCCTATGATGTGTTTAACTGTATCGGTTTCAATTTTATATGAAACGATTTCATTACTGTTCAATACGATTTTGTATACCTGAATTAGTAACGAATTAAATAGAGTATAGCTATCTAGTTTATCGTTTTATTTAGTTTGTTCAAATTGCATACAAGTGTCGATTTGAATAAGGCTTTTAGAAATCAAATATCTTTTGAAAGTTTGAATGTATTTTCAAAAATTTGAATTGATTTTAATGCTGATTCAGTGTCTGATTTAGACCAGCTACAGAATCACAAGATTCTGTAGCTAGTCTATAGAATTAGATTTTTATCATTTTCATTAACAAAACATCCTCCTAACTTGTCCATTTTTAACCCTTTTCAGGTACATCCAAATTTCATTGGGCATGCTGGACAGTCTAGGAGATATTTGTGTGATTTAGTTTTTATTTTAGGTTCCTAGTTTAGTGAGACTTGGGATTTTTTCCCAGATTTTATGTAAACAGTTTTGATAACTTCCACAGGGATGTTTTACCCTGTGGAAGGTCTTTAAATACTTATTATTTTTTGTAATAAGGATCATCCTCACTTGTGGGAGAACCAGGCTATGGATTTCTGATAGAAACTGAGACAAGAGTTGATGTTTTGCTACAGCTTTCACTTTCAATATATCAATCTTTTGTTTCGAGTTTATGCATGTCGTTTGCAGTTGATTATAGACTACTTTAGCTATCGTAATCTATTGCAGAATGATATGATTTGATTAATGTTTTATCCATATCGGATCTCTTTCATTATTTAAAAGTACAACAATTACTTGGTTTCAGTTAATGAATGACAGATTTCTCTTCTTCGTTAATTGAATCATGTCGTATAGATCTTTACATACAGATTTATCTAACTGTGAAGATTTAGAAATCATAAGATTGTTGTAAATTTTTATGTCTTGTTTGTCCTGTAATTATATTGAAGAGCACAACAACTTCCCATTTACGAGAAGCTAGTGGATAATTCGGTGCGGGTTTTCTCCCTCCRATCAGCTAAGACAATCATCATACACAGGACAAACCTGGAGTGTTTCTCCAGGTTAGTTTGTGATTTATTCGTAAGTTAGTATAATTTAAGTAGTTTAATTAGACATATGTGTAGTTTAGATTTGTAGTTAGAGTTAGTATATTAGTTGCTTAGTTTAGTTAGTTTTCAATTTATTTCTTTTCATAAAATCATAAAAAAAAATAAAAATAGCTCTCCCTGTCTTAGGACATAATACAAATTAGTTTTTCAGGTTTTTATTCAAATCTGTGAATTGTTAATATTGTACATTTTGTGAATAAGATTTATTTCTGTTAGTAGTTAGATATTTAGTTTTTTTAAGATAGCATAGTATTATATAGTAGATTGTATATATAGAATAGTTAGATTTATTTAGTTTGTTTTAATAGTTAGTTTTAGTTAGATTAGTTTATTAGTTTGTTTTAATAGTTAGTTTTAGTTAGATTAGTTAGTTTAGAGTAGTTTTCTTTTTGTTTTCTTAGGACTTAGATCGGCTAACGGAGCCGCTAAACCCGTCAGGGTGGTTCATCCCAAATGGCTTGGGTTATTAGACAACCCTGGACCAGTTCCACTCTCCCAGTTGACGGACGATCATTTTTGCCCGTCAATAAATGGCGCTAGAAGGAGAGCCTGAACTTAATTAATGGCACGAGGCGGTCGCAAGACTCCTCCACCACCTAATCGTTCACCTATAGTGACTAGAAGCCATTCAAGCGATAATATTCCCCTTCAAACAACAACTACTTCAACCGACGCTCCACAGATCACAGTTGAGCTAGCAACCCCTAATCCTACAGGTGGTGACATACAAGAGATTGTCCATCAATCTCTTATAAAAACACATAGTGCCTTAGCCCGTTTGAGGCAAACTAACTGTCTGTGGGGCCAACCTTTGGATTTCTCTAATATCAGAGAACAATTAGGAGGCACTGATCTCACTGTAAATCCTACATATCCAATCTTAAATCCTGCTGCAGGAGGATCTGGGATACCTCCTTCACCACCTCCATCATCTCCTTCCTCTTCTGGAGGGGATTCCTCTGACGAAGGCAGTTTCCCTTCTCAGCATTCCACACCCACTATACCAATGGAAAATCATAACAACCCTGCTAGACCTTGGCTTGATCAGGATGCCGTAACTGTACTCAGAGCTCAACATCCTTTACCTAAACACCCGGAGAAATGGCTTCCCAAGTTTGACCCCGACTCAAAACAGATAACTGAAGATCACATTAAAAAGTTTATGCTAGCCATAAGACTCCGCAATGTTGAACATGAAGACGTTGTTTGTAGGTTGTTCCCCTATACTTTCGAGGGAAATGCATCCACATGGTACTTTGCCCAGCAACCCCATACCATCGTGTCTTGGGAAAAGTTTGAGTCATGCTTTTTGGAAAAGTTCGGAGACGGTAAGCCTCCAGAAGTCCTAGTCATGGACCTTTCTAGCTTAAGAATGAACCTAAAAGAAAAAGTTTAAGACTTTAATCAAAGATTCTTAACACTTAAAAATTGAATCCCTACGGATTCCATGCCTGCCAAGAGTCTTATAATAGCATACTACACTAAAGTTTTGCATCAAAGTATAGCTATTTGGGTTAAACGATCTAAGAAAACCACGTTGTTAGAAGCCTTCGAGAAGGCCAACCAGATTGAAAAGGACATACTTAGTCTTAAAGACTCTACTAGAAACGGAACAGAGACTAGTTCTTTTTCCAAAAAGAAGATCAAAATCCTCCCCAGACCCACTCAAGGTAAGACACAACCCAAAAGCTCTGATTTAGAAAACTTAACTAAAGTTGTTCAAAAACTATCAAATCAAGTTATAGACTTAAAAAGGACGACCGAAGAAGCTTCCTCGAGCAAAGGACCCTACAAGCCCCCGTTCTGGAAGCCTTTTCCTACCAACCGACCTAATCCAACCACCGAAGGCCTTAATCTAGAAGCCCAAGATAACTTGATTCCTCCTGAGATTCCTGAGGAGGTAGTTGAACAAGAGACAGTTCAAGAGGAGGAGTCTTCTCCAAACATTTTTGGACACTTCTCGGATAACATCTTTCAAGCTAACTTCGAGACAGTACATCCCTATAATACCAGGAGTAAGATAACAAACAAACCTTCTTCCGAAAACACTACAACTTCACCTCCAAAGCAATCTAAATCAGCTAAGACTAAATAGAGTAATGTGAACCCCAACTTAGATTATGATGCAGTTGAAGATCTTAAAAAGTTGAGAGATAACATTTCTGTTTTTGAGTTATTGGAATTTCCATTTCTGCTATAAAAAATATTATAGAGTATCTCAGAGAATGGAAAAAATGGCAATTCAAGCAGTAACAAGGTTGTGCAGAACAAAGTTCCTCAGAAGACTTCCACTAAAAACAATCCTGATCCTCAAGATAAAGGAAGCATTCCTGTAAGTGATGTAAATAATGTAAATAATGTAGATAAAGTAGCTCTCGAAACTGGGAGTAAAAAGCCTCAAACTACCACTCTTAGTACTCGCAAAAATATACCTCCGTTTTTGTTGACTTTCAAAATATTTAATAGAAACATCCACAATTGTATGGTAGACTCAGGAGCATCATCCAACGTGATGCCATGGTCTGTATGCCAGAAGATTAATGCTGAAGTTGAACCATCTACTTTAAAAATCATACAACTTGATCGGACCAATGTTAAAGTTATAGGTGAACTAAAGAATGTGCTTATAAGATTATCATCTAGCCCTAAGGTTCATCAAGTCATTGATATAATTGTTGTGGATATTCCAGAAGTGTATGGTCTATTTTTAAGCAGGGAATGGTCAGAGTAGTTACACGGTTATTTCGCGACAGATTGGTCTCACCTATGGCTTCCAGACAACGGAAAGCCCAACAAGATCAAGGTAAATCGTGAACGCTACCTTAAGTTCACGGTCACAGATTTAAACGACCCCAATGAACCATTTACACATTCTGCTGATTCACCCAAAGTACAAGGGATGGACACCTTTTTCGACAACTTCATGGCTGAAGCTTCAGCTATCACAATTCCAGAACAACAGTCCGAGATTGTAGGATATATGCAACCAACAGCTTCTACGCAACGGTCTCATGTGCCCGATGGAAATCAAATTTGGTCTCTGTATTTTGACGGGTCAAACTCCAAAGAAGGAGATGGCGCAGGCTGCATCATTATCGATCCGACAGGTAACAAAACATTGATTGCATGTAGGTTGGAATTTGAATGTACTAATAACACTGCAGAATATGAGGTTTTACTGCAAGGTCTCAGAAAAGCTTTAGATATGAACATTCAAAATTTGACCGTCTTTGGCGACTTTGAAATAGCAGTTAGACATGTAAGAGATTCTATCCACTGTCTGTCTCTGCATCTCAAAAGCTACCAGTCTGAGGTATGGAATTTAATGAATAAATTTTCTGCTTTCAATATAAATTCTATTCCTAGATTGAATAACTCTGAAGCAAATTTATTAGCTAATGTAGCTTCTAAACTTCTTCCTGAAGAAGGCTTGTCCCCAGATGCATTCTCCATTGAGCTATTGTTCCGGCCGTTCATTCCTGACAACATCGCGAACTGGAGAGTCTTTGACGACGATCAGTAGATTATTAACTTTCTTCACATGGAAGAAACTTTTCAAGGCGCGGTGATAGACGAACACACACACGACGACAATTTGCGCAATTTCACGGTAATACCAGATTTGAGAACTCCTGAATCTTCATCGGACATGGTAAACTCGATCCTTAAATCTGTAGTTAGATTAGAGAAGTTTTATGATTTTCAAGATAAATTTAAAAAGATGGTCAAATGTAAAACCAATAGTTCCTCGTTATCTTATGAAAAAGTAAACTTAGGAACTAAGGACAATCCACAATGCATTAATCTAGGGGTAGGATGTTCTGAACAAGAAAAAGTTACATTTATTAATTTTTTCAAAGAATTTAAAGATGTCTTTGCATGGACGTATGATGACCTTAAAACTTTCGACCCTAACATCATACAGCATGTCATTCCGATGAAGCCCCAAACCTTACCTTTTCAACAAAAATTGAGGAAAATGCACCCTAAGCTCGAACCGACCGTTCAAAAAGAATTGAATAAACTCCTAAATGCTAAGATAATTTTTCCTGTTAGGCACACTCAATGGGTTTCTAACCTTGTCTCGGTCCGGAAGAAAAGTGGGGAAATCCGACTCTGCGTCGATTTCCGAAACCTTAATAGAGCATCTGATAAAGACAATTATCCTGTCCCACCCATGGAATAGATCCTTCAACAGGTATCTTGTTCTGAGAGGCTATCCTTACTGGATGGTTTCTCGGGGTACAACCAATTCCTGATGTCTCCACCAGACCAACTTAAAACTACCTTCCGTACCCCGTGGGGCACTTATGATTATCGAAAAAATGCCCTTTGGATTGATTAATGCTGGTGCCACTTTTCAAAGAGCAATGGAAATTGCTTTCCGAGGCCTAATCAATCAGTTCGTCGTAGTTTACTTAGATTATGTGATTGTATTTTCTAAAAATAAAAACGATCATCTAGCTCACTTACGAGCCGTTCTACAGTGATGTCGTAAATACGACATCTCCTTGAATCATAAAAAATCCATCTTTGCAGTAGAACAGGGTAAACTCTTATGATTTATTGTGTCTAGCGAAGGAATGATTATCGACCCCGATAGGACTCAAGCCATCGCGAAACTTCTCCCTCCTACATCCAAAAAATCTATGCAGTCTTTCTTAGGCTAGATCAACTTTGTGAGAAGATTTGTCCCCAGCTTCTCCGAAATGGTCAGACCCTTGAAGAACCTAATTAAGAAAGACACCCAATATCACTGGGGACCCCTAGAAAATCAAGCTTTTAATGCAATAAATAAGGCCATAATAGACGCTCCGTCTCTCATGAGCCCCGATTTTTCTCAAGACTTTACACTCTACACTTTTGCTTCTGACCGTTCCTATGCCGCTGTCCTAACCCAAAAGAATGCCAAAAACAATGAAGTACCCATTGCCTTTATGAGCTCTGCTTTCAAAGACGCTGAACTTAATTACCCAGCAGTAGATCGGCAAGTTTATGCTATTTTCAAAGCAGTCAAGCACTTCCGGTCCTATCTTTTGAAGTCAAGGACGAAAGTCATTGTCCCCTATCCAGCCGTCAGGAACCTGTTAGTGCAGAAGGAACTAGGTGAAAAGAGAGCTAACTGGGTCACCTCCTTGCAGGAATATGACTTAGAAATCACCCCAGCTCAGATAGTGAGAGGCCAAGGGTTATGCAAGTTAGTTGCTGATTCAGTAGTAGGACAACAAGAAGAAAGTGATACGTCAAACCTAAGACAACACGATCAAAATCTAATCTGTTGCGCACAAAACCTTGTCAGTCCTTGGTATGACGATATAAGATTCTGTCTTGAACATGGTTCAGCACCCCGTCACCTGGATCCCGCTAAAAGAAGAGCGTTGAGATTAAAGTCCGCCTCCTTTCATCTGATTAATGATATCCTGTTTCATCAAAGTTTTGACGGTGTACTGATGCGCTGTCTTGAAAAAGATGAAGCAGAAAAAGTCTTGCTAGAGTTGCATGCAGGAGAAGTTGGTGGTCATTTTGGTGGTGACACCACTGCTCAAAATGTTTTAAGAGCTAGTTATTACTAGACCACGCTTTTTAGAGACGCCAGTGCTTTGTGTCGAAAGTGTATTATTTGTCAGAAAGCATCAGGGCGGTTACAAAAACCAGCCTTTCCTTTGCAGCCCGTTTCAGTAGATTCTCCTTTTCAGTAGTGGGGCCTTGATATCATAGGTCCAATCAACCCCCCGTCCTTGCAACAACACAAGTTTATTGTGACAGCCACAGATTACTTTACCCGATGTTCTGAAGCTGCTGTGTTAAGAACTGTCAACACCAGTCAGGTAATTGCCTTTCTAAACTCAAATATTATCACTCGTTTTGGTATCCCTGACTGTTTAGTATTCGATAATGCTTCCTACTTCTACTCTCTTGAGATGAGCGAGTTCTCTTTGGAAAAAGTAATTAAATTGAAGTATTCTACTAGCTATTACCCCCAGGGAAACGGATTGGCAGAATCAACAAATAAGAACTTGATTAAAATCATCAAGAGAACGGTGTTTGAAAATCACAAGAATTGACACAATGCACTATTGAACGCACTGTGGGTTGATAGGATAACGCCAAAAGCTGCTGTAGGTAACTCCCCCTTTTTTCTCATTTATGGCAGAGAAGCAATTCTGCCACCTCACATTCTTCTTCCTTCGCTACAGTTGTCATAGAAAATCCAAGAAGAAGATTGTCCCCCTTTGGAAAATCGAATTAACGCTTTGATGAAACTAGAAGAGGTAAGAGCCCAAGATAAATGTAAGTTAGATCAACATCAACTATTGGTTAAAAGCTGGTTCGATTCTAACTTTGCTTCTGATAGGAATTTTGAAGTAGGTGACCTCGTCCTGAAATGGGACAAACCACATGAGGGAAATGGAGAACACACAAAATTTCAAAACTTATGGCTTGGACCGTTTTTAATTGCTGAAAAGTTGGGTCCTAGTTCTTTTCGATTGCAGAATCTTGAGGGGAAGCCTGACACCTATCCGGTGAATGGCCAAGCCTTGAAAATATACTTTGCTTGATGACAACCCTTGTATACTATGTACATATTTTGCTTTTGTTTTCTTTTTCGTTTACTTTTTGTTTTTGATTTTTCCTTTGAATTTATCTGCTTGTGTTTTTTGAAATACACATACCTGTACACTGATCTATTCAGACAAAGAAAACAGAAAATTCCTTCGCTGAAATAACTACTAAGAAAATTGCATAAACATCAATGGTATATTTCTGAAATTTATATCTATGTTGGCAAAAGTCTGTTGTTTGAAAGAAGATGACTGATTTTGATCTCTGAGTAAAGCTTGTCATGATCATCTATTATCTTTTTACGCTATCCCTATTCCTTAAGGGAATGACTCAGAAGGTGTCTCCCTACCTTAGGAAGTTGTTTTTGTAAATGAAACATCTCTGGATCTTAATAAAGGACAGTTCTAAAAAAATTCTGATGAGGTCTGAAAAAATATGTTAAAATATCATGATTTTCAGCGTCACCTCGCTCAACTATATATCTATGAAAAAAACAAAACAAAATAAATTATTAATAAGAGTTGTGGGAAGTGCTTGTAAACCCGCCAGGATGTTGAACAGGTCTGCTAGCAGCGGGTAAATGCATGCATGACGCCAGGACAACTTCGCCGAGGTACTGAACAGGCCCACTGGCAACGAAGCAATGTCGGGTATATGAAAATTTGCAAATACGAAACCTCTTTAATGTCCTTTATTTTGATCTAGAACTTCTTGGAAGGATACAGATGTCAGAGTGGGTTAAATGGCAACCCTGTCGAGGCTATGGATGCCTGCTGGCAGTAGTGGATCTGTCAACAATATTGGAGATTTTATCTTTAATACCGTGACTCGCTGGTCTTAAGACTGTTATCAGTTTTCATCTTTTAAAACACTGCTGGAATAGTTGGTTAATGATGATGTTTACACGACTTTCTGGTTGTTATTTTTGAGTTGGAATTATCTTTGCTGTCCTAATCTGAATTTTTTCTTTTGGCAGAGATAACTGCTTCTACCAGTGTCTCGCCATTGTTGGCAACCAATTCACATTTTTTCCACTGTCTCATAAGCTGCCTACACCAATGTTTTGCAAACCTCGATTTTTCGTCGCAATTCTCAAATGAAATGACACTTTTATTTTTGCGATATTTGCACACTTACCTTCATTTTTGTTTTCACAACTGTAAGTGTGAAAACTTGGTCTTTCGAAGTCACATTTAAATCATTATTGAATTGTCGTTATCATTCTTGTCGATATGCCCATTGCGTTTACATTTTATTTATCATTATGCAGTTGGAAAAACCCTTTGATTTGTACTCATTTGAACACTCTTTGATTTATTATGCAATTTCGTTTCATGAGTAATTGAGGTTGTGATACATTGGTAATTGGATTTATATGTTCTTTGATTTGATCTATTTGGCACATTGGTATACATTAAAAATGCATGTCGCATAGTCAAAACATTGGTATTGGTTTCGATTTGTATGTTTGGTTTTAAAACTATGGTATAACCATTGCTTGCGCGAATGATTAATACACTTACCATTGATTTCATTGGTCAGGAAAATGACATAATTGTTAAACTATACAATAGTGGGTTGAACAACTATAAGCGCCGGCGGTTGTACCATTGGTAATAACTAGTCTGCATGGCAGAAATAGCTCCACCACCTTCGCACGATGTCATTAATGTTTCTCCTATCGCTGTTTCACCTCTGTTAGCTTGGGTAAGCCTTCGGGCATTTTGTTCCTGTGTATGCTTTGATCCAAACCCTGGCTTGTTCACCATGTGCTCTTCCTTATGGCACCAGTGGTGCGAATTGAGCCAAACGGTATCCAATCCTTGCTACTATTCGACAATGCCCAGAAAGACTTAGAGGATAGCGGTTGGCTCACCTTTGTGCAGAGGTTTGAGGGTTTTAATCTATTTGTCGCACAACAGTTCACCCTGACTTTTGATGGATTTAGAGCCAAGATTGGTGACATCCAGTTTGAAGTCAGTGAGGATTTTATTAGCTCTGCCATAGGGTTAGCAGCCACAGGCCAACGTTGGTTTAAAAATTCTAAAGTGGAGGAGGTGCCATGGCCACTACTGTTCGTCTCATGAAAAGTCACATCCTGTGACAGAGGTATGCCGATATCCATGCTTAAACCAAGATGGCATGACCTTTTGATGGTGTTTAAACAAGTCGTGACCTGTGAGGGTCGATACAGACTGGTTTTCCTTTATCACCTTCGACTGTTAATGAATTTTATGGGTTATCCATTGAATATGCCTTTTTATTTCCAGCATAGCCTATACAAAATGGCTAAAAGGTTTAAAAGAGAAAAGGCTAATAGTAGCTTGTTCCACCATGGCCTAATCAGACTCATCGTTGTTCATCACTTAAATCTCCACGGTGATAGCTGGCAAGATTTTATCTCTCGGAATGGTTTTGCTGATGCAGAGCCTGTCCAAGTTGACAAGCCTGTGGTTAATGAAACCAAGGTCAAGCCACTCGTGCCCTTCCATGTCCTACTACCCTCTCCTAAACCCTCGGTCGACCCTGATATTGACTTACCCGACGTCTTAGCAGACAAGGTTGAGGCTATAAAAAATCCTGTGAGAAAAAAGGTCAAGGGAAACCCTACTGTTGATGGCAAAGGTAAAAAGAATGCTCGGCTTATCTCGAGAATGGCTAGGAATAAGCCTAAACCTAGTGTTGAGCAGAAGCCCATAGTCCTCAGTGAAGACTCAGACTCGGACATTGAACGCTTCCTAGCTAGTGAGTACCCTTACTCTCAAGGTTTGTGCTCTGAGCCACCCTATGATCTCGTTTCTAATTTTCACCCATGCCTAAGGAACAATCCCAGTTATCCAGGGATCAAGCTACCTAACGAAACCCTCGACAATTTATCCAAACCCTCACCTGCATTTTTGAAGCCCGGACAGTCGTCTTGTGACCAATGTGATGTGTGGTTGGAACGATACTATATAGACGTTCCCTTACTTCAATCGAAAATCAAATCGTTGGAGAACCAAGTTACAGTGTTGACAAGCCAAAGGGACAAGCTTCAAGCAAATGATAGGAAGCAGAAAACCACTGGTTCCATCGTATTTAGGAATGTTGAATCAGCTACAGCCGTTGTCAATTCCAAAATGTCATGATCAAGCTGTCTGCTCGTCATCCAGGTATGAATTTCGATATCATTTTCGTTTTGTGAATTGCTACGATTAATACGATGATTTGAGTTTGGTTTCCAAATAGATCTGTCTATCATTCAAAATGGCTCTGTCATAATGTTGTTCATCCTGTACATTGTTTTCTCTTTGCTAAAATTAAATGAAGTTTTGATTTGGATACACGATTTGCTCATGCCCAGTTTAGCAATTGATAGGTTTTCATTTGTTTTGATTCGTTTGTCTATTTGGTTTGAGTTAATGAAACCAATGGTTTTATTTCAATTGGATTTGTTTGTATCTAATCTGAACAGGAGGTTTTCATGCTAAAATTAGAGCACGATCATGTTTTGATTTGGTTATGGTTAGATTATATCGGCTCTAATTTAGTTTGTATGCTATGATTTTGGAATGACTTCGTGAGTTTGAATTGATGTGATGTAATCTTCTAAATCAGGAATACAACTTTGATTGAATCTGATTTGGAAAGAACGACTCTGTTTCGTATGAAAACGATATTCTCATTTAAGCCTGTGCAAAAGATATCTACGCCCGAATCATGGAGCGGTTTTGATTCACAACGACTGTGTTAAACTCCAACTGTTCGATTCGCTCTTGTTTTGATTGGATTGATGTGTATATTCAGTTAGTACGATTGTTGTTATGAGTTGGATTCTTATAAAAAATATACTCGATACTACTCTGTTTGATTTTAATTTGCAAAACGAGTTGGTTGAACCCAGATGGACATATGTTCTCTCTGTCGAATTCGGTTAAGAGTTCGTTGTGAAATGAATTCGACTAATAATTTCGTTGAATGTTAATCGAATTTGTCTGCCCCAATTAGCAATAATAAATGATGGACGATTCACACAGATCCTATTATGATTTCATTGTGATAATTGACACACCAGTCTTGATTTGATTTGCTAATGACATGGATTGTTGGTTTATGTTAATACAATTATATCAATTTGAAAGTGATCTTGCTGTTTTCATATGGATTCGATCGTGTTTCTTGTTGATGAGGCAGCATAAACGATTTCCTATGATGTGTTTAACTGTATCGATTTCAATTTGATATGAAACAATTTCATTATTGTTCAATACGATTTTGTATACCTGAATTAGTAACGAATTAAACAGAGTATAGCTATCTAGTTTATCGTTTGATTTAGTTTGTTCAAATTGCATACAAGTGTCGATTTGAATAAGAATTTTAGCAATCAAATATATTTTGATAGTTTGAATGTATTTTCAAAAATTTGAATTGATTTTAATGCTGATTCAGTGTCTGATTTAGACCAGCTACAGAATCGCAAGATTCTGTAGCTAGTCTATAGAATTAGATTTTTATCATTTTCATTAACAAAACATCCTCCTAAATTGTCCATTTTTAACCCTTTTCAGGTACATCCAAATTGCATTGGGCATGTTGGACAGTCTAGGAGATATTTGTGTGATTTAGTTTTTATTTTAGGTTCCTAGTTTAGTCAGACTTGGGATTTTTTCCCAGATTTTATGTAAACAGTTTTGATAACTTCCACAGGGATGTTTTACCCTATGGAAGGTCTTTAAATACTTATTATTTTTTGTAATAAGGATCATCCTCACTTGTGGGAGAACCAGGCTATGGATTTCTAATACAAACTGAGACAAGAGTTGATGTTTTGCTACAACTTTTGCTTTCAATATATCAATCTTTTGTTTCAAGTTATGCATGTCATTTGCAGTTGATTATAGACTACTTTAGCTATCGTAATCTATTGCAGAATGATATGATTTGATTAATGTTTTATCCATATCTGATCTCTTTCATTATTTAAAAGTACAACAATTACTTGGTTTCAGTTAATGAATGACAGATTTGTCTTCTTCGCTAATTGAATCATGTCGTATAGATCTTTACATACAGATTTATCTAACTGTGAAGATTTATAAACCATAAGATTGTTGTAAATTTTTATGTCTTGTTTGTCCTGTAATTATATTGAAGAGCACAACAGCTTCCCATTTACGAGAAGCTAGTGGATAATTCGGTGCGGGTTTTCTCCCTCCGATCAGCTAAGACAATCATCATACACAGGACAAACCTGGAGCGTTTCTCCAGGTCAGTTTGTGATTTATTCGTAAGTTAGTATAATTTAAGTAGTTTAATTAGACATATGTGTAGTTTAGATTTGTAGTTAGAGTTAGTATATTAGTTGCTTAGTTTAGTTAGTTTTCAGTTTATTTCTTTTCATAAAATCGTAAAAATAAAAAAACAATAGCTCTCCCTGTCTTAGGACAGAATACAAATGAGTTTTTCAGGTTTTTATTCAAATCTGTGAATTGTTAATATTGTACATTTTGTGAATAATATTTATTTCTGTTAGTAGTTAGATATTTAATTTTTTTAAGATAGCATAGTATTAGATAGTAGATTGTATATATAGAATAGTTAGATTTATTTAGTTTGTTTTAATAGTTAGTTTTAGTTAGATTAGTTTATTAGTTTGTTTTAATAGTTAGTTTTAGTTAGATTAGTTAGTTTATAGTAGTTTTATTTTTGTTTTCTTAGGACTTAGATCGGCTAACGGAGCCACTAAACCCGTCAGGGTGGTTCATCCCAAACGGCTTGGGTTATTAGACAACCCCGGACCGGTTCCACTCTCCCAGTTGACGGACGACCATTTTTGCCCATCAACAGGAGCAAAGAAGAAAGCTTGATGTAAGGAGTTAGAAGTGCATCTTCTTGAGGTATTTAAATACCACCAAGGGGTATTGTCTTTATGACGAGACAAACAAGAATTCATCCTTTCCAAAGATGTGATCTTTCTTGAATCCTACAAGAAAGACAAAACTGTTGAGAGGAAGCTTGATCATCTAGATAGATTCACTCCTGTAAAGACATATCATGAATTTGATGATGATATTCCACATCTTGAAGGGGGGATCCCTATCTTGGGTCAATATATGGAATCTACTTTTGTAGCACCATCACCCTCACATGAAGAAGTACCTGCCACTTCATCAAAACATGAAATTCAGTTGGATGATGTGATCAAGAGGATTGAAAAGATGAGGCTTGATGAGAAATAAACACCACATCAATTAGCTGAGCAACCTAGGCCATCTCAGAAAGGTCCACCAAAATGGATTACAAAAACACTTGAAAATGTTCATCCTGATGAGGTTCGAAATATAGGAACCAGATTGTCCTCAAAACAAGATGGAGTTAATGTAGATAATTCAAAATCATGTGATGTAGATGACATGGATGTTTCATATGATTGTGAGTTGAATTTATCTACTAACCATGAACCAAATTTCTTTAAATGAGCTGCTTCTCATGATGAATGTAAAGAATCCATGCATAAGTAATATGATGCTCTCATCAAGAATGAGACGTGGAAGTTGGTGGAATCTCCATTTGGAACAAAACCAATTGGATGCAAGTGGGTATTCAAGAACAAGTATAGATCAAATGTCTCTCTTGGAATGCACAAATCAAGGCTCGTGGAAAAGGTATTTGCACAAAAATAAGGTGTTGATTATGAAGATACTTTCCCCCCCACAAAAAAATAGGATCCCATCCAAACTCTATTTTCCATGGCCGCACATAATGGATGGAAAATTCATCAAATGGATGTAAAGAATGATTTCTTGAATGGAGACTTGAAAAATAATGTGTTCATGTCTCAACCGGAAGGATTTGTTGTGAATGGACAAGAAAATAAGGTATGCAAGCTCATAAAATCCTTATATGGCTTGAAACAAGCACCATGAGCATGGTATGAAAAGTTAATTGCGCATATTCTGAAATTGAATTTCAAGCATTTCAATCTTGACGATGCAACTTTGTTTGTCAAGAAATTTGGAAAAACTATTGTATATCTTGTAGTATAGTAGATGATATGTTGATAACATGGAACAATGAAAACTACATTGCATCCATAAAGAAAGATTTGAAGAAATACTTTAAGATGATAGATTTGGGACATAAGTACTATGTAGGCATTGAAGTGATTCAAAATCCAAGGTACATATTCATATCCCAGAAGAAGTACATTGGATAACAGTGAATTTTTTTGGCATGGTTGAGTGCAATCCTGTTTCTACTCTAATGGAAAAAAAATTGAAACTCACATCAAAAGAAGGGAATGAATTTGAGGATGAAACCAAGTATAGATACCTTGTGGGGAGTCTTATTTATCTTACAACCACCAGACTAGACATTTCTTTTGTTGTTGGGATTACTTCCAGGTTCATGCAAAATCCTTGCGAAGGACATTGGTCTGCTGCAAAAAGAGTTCTAAAATACTTGAAAGGAACTCAAGATTTTGGAATTAGGTACTCTAAGGTGGATGACTTCAACCTGATTGGATATTTTTATTAAAATTTTGATGGAGGTAAGGAAAATGGAGTATCAAATTCAGGCTATCTCATGAGTCTTGGATTGGTAGCTGTCCCTTGGAGATCACACAAATAGTCAGTCCCAACATAGTCTACAATAGAGACAAAATATTAGGAAACTACAGAAGCGATGAAGGAGATTGCGTGGCTCAAGAAAATACTTAAATATTTGTAGGAGAAACAAGTGAATTGTACTCTTCTTCTAGTTGACAATACTTCTATAATCATGTTGGACAAGAATCCCAGAGTCCATGATAAAACTAAGAACATCAACGCAAATTATCACCTGATTATATATCATGTAGAGGCCAAGACTATTCACTTTATACATTGTTCCACAAATGAGAAAATAAAAAAAATATTCACCAAAGCGCTTCAAAGAGAGAAAATTGAGAAGTTGAGAATGATGCTTAGACTCTCACACACCCCTTCAGATTAAGGGGAAAATGTTGGAAATGTAATCCTTTGTGTTTGCGCTACTTGTAATATTAATGTAAATATGAAAAGTCATAGGTGATAGGGAGAATCATCCATTATGGAAGACAAACATCCATTTTATCTATATTTATTCACCTATCTAGTTAATGCAAATACATCAAGTGTGGAGTTATTTTTTCTGCCATCCCTAGCTTAACAAGTGTGCCTATGTGGCACCTAGGATGATGTGGCACAACACGTGTTAGATGATGTGGAACTGTGTTAGGTATCAAACCTATTATAATAATAAGAAAGCATAAATATTGTAGAAAATACCAATGAAACAACAAAATGTAGAGAACCACAATACCAAAAATGATACCTTTAATGATAGAAAATAATTTTCACTTGCCTCTTCAAGGGAGAAACCTCCATTATAACAACTCTCTTTTACAATAATTCTTAAGGAAATGATTTCTCATGCCTCCTACTCTTATTTATACAAATTCTATATTCTAAAGAACATTCTAGGGGAAGATCTTTATAGAAGCGAAAGATTCTATTAGGTCTTCTTACATTAACTTGTTCACATTTATTAAATATGCCTTATTAACTAATGTTGGCCTTTATTACATGGAAAATATAATATTATACCTATGTGAGGGGTTAGGGAGATTAGGTCCCTAACATGCCCTCCCCCTTGAAGAAAAACCTTGTCCTCAAGGCTTGAGATGAGGAAATCTTTGCAGAATGGTGGCCGAATCCTAGGTGGCATCTTTTGGAGTTGTATCTTTCCACTGAACTAACACTTTCTTGATGGTGTGCTAACAGAGACGACACTCTCACTAGTTCAAGACTACTTGTGGCTTCAAATAAATGGAACCTTCTTCATCCAACTTAGGGAGACTGGTTTGAGTGTGGAACTTAGTTCCAATCACTTTCTTTAAGCATGAGACATGAAAAAAAATATGGAGCTTAGAATAACTGAGAATAGCTAACTAGTGGGCCACATACCCCACTCGCTTGAGAATTGTATAAGAACCATAATATTTGTGAGAAATTTTCTAACAATGTTTAATTTTGAGTGAAGTTTGATTATAATTTTGCAGAAGAAGAAACACATGGTCCCCTTCAACAAATTGACGTCTAGAGTGACCCTGATTTGCTTGTTACTTCATGCGATTATGAGCCATGACCAAATTTTCTTTGAGGGTACGAAGAATGGCCTCTTGGACTGTAAGATTTTTCTCAACCTCCTGAACCTTCGAGACACCTGGTATGTATGAGAGAACCAACACGGGTTTTTGTTTGTATACTGATTCAAAAGGAGTCATGCGAGTATTTGTATGGTAAGTTGTGTTGTACCACCATTCAACTAGGGATAACCATTGAGCCCATTGATTTTGTATTTTGGATGCAAAACATCACGAATATTTTTCCAAGCACTTGTTAACAACTTCATCGGTCTATGGATGATAGGTGGTGCTAAGATGAAATTGGGTTTTTTGGAGCCTGGACAATTCTTGCCAAAAATTGTTGGTGAAAGTTGGATCTCTGTCAGAGACAATAGAATGAGTCATGTCTTGAAGTTTGAAGATATTATCCATGAAAATTTGAGCCTCCGTGGAGGCGGTGAACGGGTTTTGAAGAGAACAAAAATGTGCATATTTGGAAAGACGATTGACGACCACCATGATGACTGACTTATTTCCCAATTTAGGTAAGTCAACAATGAAATCCATAGAAATATCCCTCCAAATAGTGGGGGGAATCGAAATCAGTTGGAGTTTGCCCGAGGATTTGAATGTTTCTCCCTTGTTGCATTGACAACATCACATTCAACCACAAAGGTGCAAACATCATATTTCATACCATCCCAGAAAAAGGAATGTTTGGCGCTTTCATAGGTTTTGGTAAACCCTGAATGCCCAGTTGTGGGTGAAGCATGATGCCTAGAAATCACTGTGGATTTAAGTTGCAACTGTTTGCTTAAATACATACAACCTTTGTATATAATCTCTTCATTGTGACAAGAGTACCTTGGGGAAATTGGAGAATGGTGTTGCAATTGTTGGATCGGGCTAGAAAGTTTGGGGTCTTGTAGCCATTCCCAAGGAACTACTTGGAGCCAATCTGGTACAATGAAGGAGAGGGAAAATAGGGACCCTTCTTCTTCATACTTCTTCGAAAGAGAATAAACAACCACATTTTATTTTCCCTTCTTGTAAATGATCTCATAATCATTTCCAAATAGATTGGTCACCCATTTTTGTTTCTTTGGGGATGAAATTTGTTGACTTGAGGATATGATGATCAATCTTAATTTGGAAGCATTTCCCCAATAGATAAGGACCCCATAGATCCACATCATGAAGAATAGCCAACATTTCATTTTCATATATTGATTGGACCAAATGTGTCTGTGAAAGTTGTTTGCTAATGAAAGCCAAAGGCCTGCCATCTTGCACGAGGACTTCCCCAATGCCTTTCTCGGAAGCATCACATTCCATGACAAAAGTATTGGTGAAGTATGGAAGTGCTAGGACATGAGTCGTGCACATAGCCTCTTTAAAGGTGTGGAAGTATTGATCAATTGCTAGAGTCCATGTGAAAGAATGCTTTTTAAGGAGACCAACGAGAGGTGCTGTAATTTTTCCATAATTTTGAACAAACTTGCGATAATAGCCCATTAAACCTAGAAAACCACACAATATCTTAAGAGTTTTAGGGCGAGGCCAATCCTTCATAGATTAAATTTTCTTAGGATCCACTCATATGCCATTATTACCAACAATATGACCCAGGTACTCCTCTTCCAAGGATCCAAAGGAACATTTAGATTCTTTTAGGAAAAGTTTGTGCTAAGAGAGTAGATGAAGAACTTGATTCACATGGGCGAGACATGCTTGCCAAGTTTTACTATAGATGAGAATATCATCAAAGAAAACTAAGACAAAATTATAGAGGAAATGATGGAAGACATGATTCATGAGATTTTAAAAAGTGGGGGGAGCATTACACATACCAAAGAGAATGACCAAGAACTCATAGTGACTCTCATGAGTTCTAAATGAAATATTGGGAATGTCTTCCTGTTTCATATGTATCTGGTGGTAGTCATAATGAAGATCAAGTTTAGTAAAGTACTGATCACTGCTCAATTCATCCAATGGGTCATCAATGACAGGAATGTGAAATTTTTCTTTGATGGTGTTGTAGGAAAATTCCCCTGCGGACAGGTGAATTCCCTCTTGGATCTTAGACCTCTATGACCAAGACATAAAAGTGATAACTTTGAACACTGAATTTTATTTAAACATAGCTAAGCTAATCAATAGAGAAGAGGAAGAAGATATGGGTACCTTTTTACGATGTTTGTCCTTGCTCAGTCCAAGTTGAACTTGATCTCCAAGTACTTCAACGAGTCATGCAATCCAATAAACAACAAAGACAAAGCATACTTCCTATTCTACCATGATTAGTTTGAAACTATATTTATCCAAAATACAAGCTCATGCAAATGTACACAATCTTGAAGGAAACATGCCAAACACATGTATTAATGAGAAAAAAATAAGGTTCTTACAAAGTGTAGATGCAGATGTAGTAGCCTCACCAAGGTCTCCTTGTCCAACCCCTTTCTCGAATGATCCACAATCAAAATGACAATACTTTTCACTGATTATTCTCTCCCTTTAACCATGAGAGTGTCTCCTTATATAGGCTTTGAGAGGCATAACCATATTATATATTATTGGGATAAGTTGAGGATATTAATCCATCAATTTTGGAACTCCCCTTAGATACAACCTTGGTCTTGGATTCGAGCCAAAATGACTTGAATATTTCTCAATTAACTTTAGAGATAAGGGAGATTTGTCCCATGATTTTCTCAATAGCTTAGTGCTCCCTCAAAGTGGGCCACAGAGCGTTGCAATGCTCCCTGTAAAGAGGAAAAGGGGCACTAGCGCTCCTTGCAAGTAGGCAGGGGAGCACCGATCTCCAAAAATTCTTTTGTGATGGTAATTTCTCAAGGTAAAAGTTTGTACTCTTCGCCAAATGATGTATTTCCTTCTTTTAACCAGTCTTAAAGGGTATCTCAAGTGTTCTTATGGTGTTGTTCATGATGAGATATAGGTGAGACGACAATATGATTTCTGCGACACTTGTGACAAAAGTGTGACACTTGCGATAACAACAATGAGACATGATCGAAGTGAGTAATTTTTACGTGTAACAGATTCCCCCCCAAAGTGAGAAGTCAGAAGATGAAAACTGATGAATGAAGTACTTTTTAGACTTTTCGAAGAAAGGGTATGGACTCGGAGAACCTGGTAGAAGCTACATACAACCCTCAGACAAATGTTATGACATGTTTCAAACCCAAACATGTCAAACCCAAGGTAGGCATACATATGCTTGGGTGATAAAATAATTTCAAGGTATGGCTGCCATAAAATACACTGCGGATCCATAATCATATTGACTTAAGAGGTATAACCACCAAAGATATATTTTGGATCTATACTTCCATGACATGAACTAATTGTAGCCACGAGAATTACACAATGGATCTACGATATGACAAAACATAGCCACAGATCAATACAAAGTGGATCTATGTGACAATATATATATATATTCTCAAAAGAAACTTCTTCACAACCTAGGTGAAATAGATATCAGAGTGAATACTCAACTTAGGGTCTTCTTACCGATCCCAATGTGGTACAAATCTAACCATGTGAATAGATGTTTTGATTTTGAACATGGTAGATACCACTTGATTATCGATCAATGAGGTAAACCATTAACAAGTGCGAGGGAAAACACCATTGATGTCAATGACACCCAAGGTACCCTAGTACAATCCAACGAATGTGAATAGATGAATCGAATTTAAACATTCATGGAATCATCCGATCCTAGGTCAATGATGTAAAACCACTGTTAGAAGTGAGGAGGCTTTCCATTGAGGCATGCAGGTCCCATGGTACTAACTGGTTTTTAATTCTAGTTCTCGGATGATGTGTTGAATTTGACAGGAAAAGACTCGTTGAAGGAGGGCCTTGATGGCCTTGATGTATCCCCCATCAATGAAAGATATGTAAGTTGGTGGATAAAAAATGAGAACGGACTGACACGGGTATTGAAACTGGAAATTTGTGATGGTTGACTCTCGAGGCAGATACTTCCCTTGAACACTGAGGAAAAACAACAGAAACATGACATGGACCAAAACATGATGCAGTGGATACTGTGACTTTTGCCGGGTGACCCAAAGGAGTAAAGGAACTCAGAGGATTGGTTTGATGCAGAGGTTCAATGGGTTAAAATGTATGTGAAACCAATGTGCCGTGTTCAAGGGCGACTGTAAGAGTGACCTGTCATGTTTTCAAAAACTGCTTGGCTTGCTTCGTTTAATTTTTTCCCCAATCCATATGGACGAGTACCTCTTTTTATTTTTATGAGATCAAGGAGGATAACAAATGATTGATATAACTTAACTTCGGTAAGTACCTCTTCCTTTGTTTAACAAACTGGAAGAAGTAAGGGTTCGTTCCCATATGGGTCCTTCAATGTGTAATTTTTAATGAGTCCAGAGAAAGCAAACTCGGTTTTTCTTCATGTTTGGAGAGTCTAAAAATAACTTAAATATGACTCCAGGGGGTTCCTTTTTTGTATATCCATGCGAGTCTGAAAAAGAGATAAAAGTCTACTCGGTTGCGTTCTCATGTTTTTGTGAGCGTGAGAAGGAAATAAGATCATGCTTGTTAGTTTGACAAGGTTAAATTGAACAATACCGCTTCGAAACATGCAAATGATGACAAATCTGCATTCCAGGGCATTAATAACATCTCCAAAATGATTTAAAAAACCTAAAATGGACTATAGATTAGAAAAAAATGAAGTCTATATCAATGAAATAGGGTCAAAAAATGTTTTTACCATTCATTTGTGCCAAAAACTTCTAGCCATGGTGAAATTGACTTTGGAGAGCGATTATTGAAGTCATTGGTGTTGGATCTACAATCAGCCATTTCTTCTTCCGTCTAGATCAGGTTGGTCCTTAACACCTTCCAATCATTTGATATGGTTTAAAAATTTATTTTAGGTAATTTTTTTGTTTCATTTTTTATGACCTAGATAGCCCTAGGTGCCGAAAAAGATCGGCGCTCCCTCAAAGGGATGAGGGGAGAGTTGCCCATGATTTTGGTGCTCTGGTGTGCAGTCTAGGGGGTGCTAGTGGTCTGTGTGTGCAATTAGGGGGGCACCAACACAAAAAGAAAAAATGAATTGATTTTTAAGTTAAATTTACCCAAAAAATTGTTATAATGAGATGACTAATGACTTTTAACTGATTGTGATTGCAGTTTGCATTAATAAGAAGCCATGATTGAGTGGAAGGAGCATGAGCACAATCTCAAAGACATAGCCACATTAAAAAACCCCCAAGAGAGGGCCGCATTGAGGAATTGCAGCCTCAAGTATTTTAAACTGCAGAAGATGAAGAAAGAAGTCTTTTTACTTGAGTGCATGATTGGGTTATGGAATACTGCTGAACAGGGATTCCAAATTGGGCCGCAAATGCTCTACATTGAGTTAGAGGACGTCTATTTTTTGACCGACCTCTCAAAGAGAGGGCCCCCCATTATCTTATCCGGACAACAGGGAGTTCCAATGCTTGTTAAAGAGTATGTGGCAAATCATTTTGTTCCGGGATCGAGATTGGTTGGAGGTAGAATTGTGAAAAAAATGTTAGAGATTTGCCTCTTCGATCCATCTTATTTTCCATCACAAGTTTGGTAGGTATTACCAACGCACACTTGGCTTCGAGATCTCATATGGCCTATTCTTTACAATGTGTGGATCCAACTTTGTTTAATTGGAGCGCAATTTTCCTTCACAATGTGAAGGATCAGATTTCGAGATGCAGGTTGGGGAAGTAGAAACAATTTGGGTACGGTTCCATTTTGGTTTTGTTCTTCTTAGAGAGAATTCCACATATGCAACCACAGATCGCATTGGTGGTACGACTGGTAGATGAACCACGCATGGAGCATTGGATGAGTCTGTCTCTGAGGTTGGGGACCAACTTAGAATTCAAATTCATAGGTGACTTCTTTGCTTGGCTAAGATGTCAACTGATTGTCATCGAGGACTTTCCGTATGCCGAAGTATATTTCCAGGGTAGCATGGAACTGGTTCTTCCAGATGGAATGGACTGGGATGCGTTAGGTATGAAACCAAAGACTTTGTCAAGTGTTTTTTTATTTTAAAGTTTATATTATTTTTATGTGTACTTAGAGGGGCTTTTAACATATGTATTGCTTCACCATGCAAACAGAGGAGCAACACGTCTAGCGGAGATGCTGACACTGGGGCGTTGTGGAGATGCACATATAGCTATGGAAAGTGAGGTATCAGTGGGGGGTCTACGGGAGGTTGAGAGAAACCTCCATGGTCTTACAATGGGTGTCCCTCATCTCGGGAGACGAGATGTACCCTTGCATTTACAGAGACACACAGTAGGAGTTCCCGAGATCCTGAACTACCTGCTTAGACGAGTGGCCCATGCAGTAGTGTGCTACTCAGAGCACAACGTGGCACATGAGTATTATGATCCTCCTGATATTTTATGTAGTTTATATGATGATATTATGGGCATGAGGGCCCAAATTTTTCCCTTCTATGTACATTTTTTGATGTAACCAAACATTTTCTATCACCCAATATATATATATATATATATAGATATAGATATAGAGTTTTTGTGTAGCCAATGATGTTTGCAAATAATCTTTGTGTGATGCATTTATTTTACATGGGATTCATTTTCTTTATAAAAATTCATCTATGCGCAAGATAACGATACAGAATATAATTTGATAGTGAATCCAAAATTGTATTAATTCCTCTTAGTATGTGTCTGTATTCTATAAATTCAAACATTCTTTCAGGATGATGAACTCGTAGGTGGAGACACAATAGGATAGGATTGTGAATGGCGTAGACTCGATTAATCTGACAAACCACGAGTTGAGAGTCGAAGTTAATGATCATGCAAGATATACCTAGGGAGGAGGCCTCGGTTAAAATTCCAATGACGACGTGATATTCTACCATGTTATTCGTTTCCAATCCTAGGCAAACGCCTCCTGAACTCACTAACTCATCAAAGTGGTAAATGACCCAAGCTATAGAGGTAATACTCTGGGTGTGTCGACTAGCACCATCCACAAACCCAACAAAGATAGGAAAGGAAGATGTCATCTGCGCACGCAATCACAAGACAAAGTATAAGAGGCTGAGATGAAAAATCGTACAGACAAGAGAAAAATACACACCAAAACTAAAGTACAATAGTCTACAAAGAACGCATGATAGATGTTCTATGCATAGTATTTTTTAAGGTAAATCCCATTCCGGGTTTCACCAAGAGAGAATCCATCATAGTCAACTAGCTCGTAGGCACCTCTATGTAGTACACGTTTCACAATGTAAGGACCATGCCATAAAGGTTCTAACTTGCCTGTCCCTAACTTATCGTGAGCCTGGTCATAAACGAGGATTAGGTCTCCTTTTGCGAAAGTACGAGGATGGACAGATTTGTCATATTGACTCTTCATTCATTTTTGATATGTCTCGTTACCAAGAGAAACATCACGACATGTCTCATCCAACCTAGTCAGATATAGGAAACATTCTTCTTCAAAAAAAGTGTGCGATAGGAGTTCTACTTTGAGTTTCAATGAAGGAATTTCACATTGGATTGGTAATACGAATTCTATTCCATATACTAATTGGAAAGTAGTAAATCCAGTAGTAGTTTTCACCGAGGTGCATTAAGCCCAGAGAGCGGAGAAAAGTTGTAGATGCCAAGATGTTTTGTTTTCCCTCACCATGCATTGAATCATAGTTTTATGGACCTTTTTGATAGCTTCAACTTCTCCGTTTTCTTGAGGATAGTAAGGGGATGAGTTCTCATGATGAAAAACCAACTTGGCATGTAACTCACTCATCATATGGTTTTGAAAGTGTGAACCATGATCAGTGACAATGGATTTTGGAACACCAAAGCGAGTGATGATGTGGTTGAAGATAAAAAGAGTTGCGGTACGACCATCATTCAGAAAAGTAGGCATAGCCTCAACCCATTTTGTGAACTAATCAACGAAAATGATGATATGACCATGCCACCTCGACTCAGGTAGGCTTACACTGCATGAAATCAATGCCCCATTTTTCAAAGGGGCCGATGGTGACAATAGGATGTAGCGTAGAGGGGTGGGTGCATGCCTTTTTATGAAAAACTTGGCAGGGTGGGCACTTTTTGATAGCCTCAATACAATCTTTGAAGGTAGAAGGAAAAAAGTAACCGACACGTAAAATTTTCTGAGCTGTAGCCATCCCAGAAAGGTGACTGCCACATGCTCCAAGGTGTTAGTCATTAAGGACACATTCAACCTCTTCATGAGTTAAACAATGTCGTAGGATAGTGTCAATACCACAACGATACAAAGTGTCACCGATGATAAGTTAGCGTCTAGAATGGTGATGAATATGACGATGTTCTTCATGGGAGATATCAGGCTGAAAACGCTGGGTTTGAATATAAATAAGGATATCTCCATACCAAGGATCAGATGTGCTAATGAGGAAAAAGATTCATCGGGTAGAGAATCTCTAGGCTTAATATCTTCATCAACATGGGGAAGATTGCAGACAAGTTCCACAAACACCAAGGATTTTTTAGCTTTGGACTTAGCAAACTCGAGATAGAATTCCTGAAGAATAACGATCCATTTGGAATATTTTGCCCCAAGGACTCGACGTGTCAGAATATGATACATGGGGTTTGAGTCTGCGATAACCATGGTAGAGCATAACATGATATAATGGTGAAATCTCTGGACAACAATCACAACTTCCATAGCCAACTTCTCAACATGTGAATATCGAGGCTTGGGACCAGATAGACTCTTGCTCATATAGTATATCACGTGTTCGTCACTGTTAGGGTCCTCTTGAACTAACACCATAGCGATAGTGGAAGTAGAGGTTTCCAAGTAAAGCATGTAGTCTTGTGCATAATTCATAGGGTGCAACAAAGGCATATTGGTTAATGCATGCTTAAGAGCATTGAAGGATCATTGAGAAGTGTCATATCAGATGAAAGGAGTGTATTTCTGCAACAATCACATAAATCATTTGGTAATCTCGCCGTAGTTACATATAAAACGACGAAGAAAGTTTTCTTTCACTTGCAAACTTTGTAGTTGGGTTAGATTATTAGGTGGAGATAAAGCAAGGATAGCTTTAATCTTTAAGGGATCCACCCTAATCCCATCTTTGGAGACAATGAAACCGAGGACTCAACTTGATTCAACAACAAATATGCACTTGTGTTGGTTCAAACGAATACGGTGGATGAGTGGACATTTAAATCATTGAGGTAAGGTTCTGAAATATGTTTGATATCGTGGAAAGCATATGACATGGCCCGGTGGAATGTAGCACCAGAATTTTTGAGACCAAATGGTAGTTTCCTATAGGCGAAAGTTCCCCACGGGTAGATGAAGGATGTCTTATGTTGATCAACGGGTAGAATGTCAATCTAGTTGTATCATGAAAATCCATCCATGAAAGAGAAAATAACGCTGCCAGTGCAATTATCAATGATTTGGTCAATGAAGGGTGTGGGGTAATTGTATTTTGGACAAGCCTTATTAACATCCCTATAATAAATGCAGACACAAATGGTTCCTTGTTTCTTAGTGACCAAAACAATGTTAGAAACCCATTCCGTCAAGGGGATAGGATAGATAAAGCCATATTTTAACAGTTTTTCAACCTCTGCCTTTATGGCCATGGTTTTCTTGGGATGAACTGGGAGGAGTTTTTTTCAGATAGGTTTAACGCCTGGGTAAGTTTTTATTTCATGCACAATGATCGAAGGATCGATCCCTGAGATTTCCTCGTAGCTCCAAGTGAAGACATCGTATAATTATTTAAATAAAGTGGTGTAAGAAACCACTTCTTAGGGAAAACAATTAGCACCAAGATTGATATTTTCCACAATACCTTCCTTGATCGAAATATCAATAACGACCACCGAAGAGATGTTTCCTAAATTCCCCTCAGAAATAGTATCCTGGGTGAGTATAGGAGATTGTGGAGAATCAACAACATCGAGGGGGGGG